>OY970825.1:35056089-35563637 GCA_963853835.1 Calendula officinalis
AATTAGTGAGAAGGTATAAAAAGCTCATTGTAAATCATTAATTGTAACTTTCCATCATTAAACAAATTACATTTAGAAAGTTTACTCTCATATTCTATCTACTTTCTCTCTCTAAAAACACACACAACACCTACTAGATCTCATCTTCTTCAATGGATTGATGCACAATTAAGGAATCACAATTGGTATCAGAGCATAATCCATCATTAGAATAGATCCAAGCATTGATTTCTGTTTAAAAATTGAAGATTAAAGAAGAAAATGGGGTTTTGAAGGTTTTTGGTGAAAAAAAGTGCTTAAAAATCAAACCTGGTAAAAATTGAAGGTAAAGGGTAAAGGAGTGTACCACTGACACTGGTCACATATTGTGACCGGACACCCGACCCAGCAACAGGTGCATTCCCCAGAAAATCACCTAACCATGAATCCACACCTCTGCTTGGGCTCGATATACGAGACCCAGCATTTTCAGCACAGAGGGGAGACCCATGTTTCAACGGGTCTGGTGGCTACAAGGGGGGTTTCACGGGGTTCGAACCCGGGACCTCCCACATAGGAGGCCCAAGTCTTACCAACCGCGCCCACCCTTGTGGTTAACTTTGTATTATAACTTTGTTTTTGGTATGAATCATGTTTTTGGTATTATAACTTTGTTCTATTACCAATTTCGAGCAAATTTGTAACAAATTTCACTTGAAAATCATTAAAAACGAAGTTTAATTTTTGTTTTAAAGTGAAAAATGAAGAATACATAAATATCTCTTAATTTTCAGAACTTTTTCTTCAAAATCGAGAAAATCAGAAACTGTTTTCGGAAAAGTGTTTAAATAGGATTGTAGGTAATTGAAAAGTGAATGCTTTGCAAAAAGAATCACTCAATTTTGTTAAGAAATGAGAAAGTTATGATCAAAATAGTGATTTTTTTGTAAAAATCGCGATCTGACATGAGATGATGAATGTTTTCGGGTCTGACAAGTTCTCGGGTCTGACAAGTTCTCGGGTCTGACATGTTCTCAGGTATGACGTGTTCTCGGGTCTGACGAGGTCAAGGTCGAGGTAGAGGTAGAGGTCGAGGAGTACAATAGAAAAAGTCAAAAGAAATGTGACACCCTCTCTCTCTCTCCTCTGTCCGTATCAAAACTCGACGGTAGATTTAATCTCAAATTGGCATATCATTTTATTTGAAAATTTCACATTTTGAAAACAAAAGAGCTCAAATGGATCCAAATTTAAAAACATATGAAAATGAAAAATTAATTACTGAAAATAAAATATTAAATTTGAAAATTGGAATTTTCACTAATCAAACAACATCTCTTGAACAAAGTAACAAGGAATTATAAAATCAGTTGTCTTTGTCACAATCTACATTTCAAAGTGAAATCATTACTCTAAAATAAAGTCTGCAACAACAAACAATAACCAATAATCATGTGAATGCACAAATTATAACCTTGGAATCTGAAAATGCAACATTTCTTCGATAACTTCAAACACTTGTTCCACAAGTAAATAAAAATAACTCATGTCAACAAAAAAACTCAAGATCTACAGATCAATTGTACACTTTTCATGTTGCTCACACCAGTGAGGTCACCAGATTAAATAAGATAATCAACGACAAAAATATTGAAATATCAAATTTAAATAACATGAAAACAATTCCAAGAGAGGAAGAGGATTTCCGCAAGTTATTCCATGATTCAGCAGCTGAACAACAAAGGGAACGAGAATGGGCAAAAGCAGTTGAAGCAAAGATGAATAATTACCAGGAACAATATAAGTCCTCAGCCTCATAAATTCAAAAATTAAATGCTACCATTCAAGATGTTAATGATACTCTAAAAAGTGAAATCAATCATCACACATCCATTATTAATAATCTAACACTTGAAAATGAAAAGGCTAAAGAACACTACAAAAAATTGGAGCAAACAGTTGTCAAATTAGGTCATACAAAACGTACAATAAAATACAATGAACCAAGAGAGTTCATATATTACAAATCGAAAGCATGACTTGGAGCAGATAATCCTCATTATCTAGAGAAAGCAGCTGATGTTCTCCCAACGTTGTACAATTATGATTACATGAACAAGGGTATCTGGCAAAGCTTTCTTCATATGCCGGATGAAGAAGCAGAAATTGAGAAATTCAACAGAGAAAAGAAGGAATATGATCAAATCAGTTTCAATTATTCTGCTTTGAACACTACATACGAAAAAAAGAAAACTAAATTTGAAAATCATGAATACTTCCCAATTATCACTCCAGAAGAATTCTCCATACCCGATGATGCAGTTCTAAAACAAACCGTTGAATCCAAGCTTTATGTTCCACCTTTGATTTTGGAAAATAAATTGTTCAACTTGAATCTGAAATAGATGAAACTCATATAACTTTTGATAAGGAAAAACTAAATCTTCAAACAAAAATTCATAAATTAAAGGATACAATTTCAGAATTAAAACCTTTAACCGATAAAAATGTTTTACAAAATTCTAAAGCTCCATTAATAGGTCAGACACCTGTTAATCCAGTACTAATCATTTTGAGGAGAAACTCTAATTCACATGTTGTAAATGCTTTCGCTAGAAAATTAGAGTCTTAGAGGAAGAAGCCCAAGAAGCCCAATGGAGTCAAAGGAGTCATGCAATCTAAGAAGCATATTTCGACGAGGACTAGTATACTTAAGAAGCCTAACGAGCTTAAGAAGTCTAGACTATATACGTCTGTAGTTTCTTCTTGCACTGTTAAAATTAATTGTAACGACTCCATATATTTTAAATCTCTTGCAATTGCTTTTGGAACTGTTTATGATACGTCTGTTTATCGTCCTGTTAATTACTCACCTGATTATGATACTGTGTTTGTTAAATCTGATATATTTGGTAAAAAGACACTGTATGACAGTTACAAAGAAACAAATTTCTCAGAATGATGATCGATTTTTTGTAAAGTTAAATGCTCCATATGGTTTAAAAACCAATGTATTTCATAAGAGAAATGATATTTAGTCTGACTATTTAGAACTACTCATAGGCCTACCCACTGGAAAGGATGACACGTGTATTCCACTAATTTTCTCTCCTAATATTACCCCTAGATTTTGACACGTGTCTTCATCTAATGAGTAGGCATATGAGTAGGTCTAAATGGTAGGCCTAAATACCATTACTCTTTCAATAATAGTTATATGATTTCTTAATTTTCTTTTTGATATTTTTCTTTTTATTTTTCGAAGCATGTCCGCCCATTCAGGCGGGCTATGAAGCTAGTTACTTATAAAATAGTAAAAAAAATGATATTAGTTGGTTACATAATAAAATGGAGGTTATTACATCAAGAGGTGTGATAACTCTCGAAAATGGGTCGTTCTCCAACACACGACCAAATCGTGCACTGTGTCGTAAAAACACTATTTATTAATCAAGAAATATATCTGATATATTAAGTTTAATACGGACTCACGCATGAGTTGGATCATGCACATTTTATTATGGACGCCTTATATTTATTATGATTTAGCGAGTTTTCAGTAGAATCTACGTCTGAGCAAGTTGGTGACTTGTATAGATAAATTATAGTCGAACGAATTATAAATATAAATATAAGATTTTTACAATGCAATGTATGTCAACCAAAGCAAATTATACAAAACTGAGCACGAACCGCCAACCAGATTAGAACTTAACGAGTACGAAATTTAATATATCGAAACGGAAATTTATCCAGATAATTAACGAAACCAAATATTTAATTATCATTTTAATACCCAATTAATATCTATACACATCACTATTTAACTAGCTAGTTACCAACCAATTTATAGTTACAATATTAAGTTCTATAAAGACAAAAGACACCATACACCTACACTCTTTTTAAAAGTCAAACTCTATATTTCCCCTCTCACACCCATCTCGATTTTCTCTCTCTGCACACCTATGATCCATCTACTTTCTATCAATTGTCAACTACTAAAGTGATAGTACAAGGGATTCAAGGTTTCCATAGTAGTCAAAGTAGAAAACCCAAAAATTAATCCATTTTCCCTTGCTAAATTCGCCTGGCACTTCCTTCCATCTTATCTTCCTTCCTATTCTTGCAAGCAACCATATCAACCTCACTCCATTTTCAAATAAATAAAATGAAACAACTTACTTTTTCTACATCTCATTCTCTCGAAAGTGTCCAGGAAGAAAACAACAATCTCCATCTCACTTTTAAATCGAGATTTGAAGTAGATTACTAGGAAGCTATTTCTAGCAAGAAAACCCATCAATCTTGGAGTGAGAAGGATCCATCAAACCTGAAGAACAAACTCGTTGAAGCTTTGAACATGGAGAAGAAGATGCACCATTTCTCAAGAAAACACAATCATAATCCTTGTGAGTAATCTTACTCCTTTAGATTTATACTATAGGTCTTTGGTGTCTATGCTTTGTAAGTTCACTCTTGATGATATTTTTACCAAGAAAAATATACATATACTTGGTCAAAGATTATTTATACGGGAAGGAACCTTGTCAAACTCATTCTTTTATTCTTGAGACTAAAACAAATAATTTCAAAGTTTAGATTAAATCGTAACGTAGCTGAAAACCTTAAACCATGTAATATTAATACTACGGAGCATATGACAACATCAAAAATATAACTAAAGCCCCCTATAAAACCATCGTTAACTGGATTTGCCTATCTTTTAAATGTATACAAGTATAGTCCGTATATTGGAGGAATATGATACATGATGGACATAAATATAAATAGAGACAATAACCTTGCTACATGGTTTACCCCTTCAAAAACCGAACACACATATATACAAATAAATGAATATGTTTGGCATATTAAATGGCTTCATGATAAACAAAACAGGTTCAAAATATATGCTCATATACATATGGCATATTAATGACATCATCATGATGCTAGCTATCAGATTCTAACTCACATAAAAATCATTTTTTTATAATATACATTTTGAGGTCTTTAAAACTATAGGTAAAATAAGTTGTAAAATACAGATTTGTCGATAAATTAAAATTAGTGGTATATTACAAAGTGGCCAACGGACCACTCGCGCCTAATGGCATTTAATTAAAGATATCAATGGAGTGAACCACTTGCATAGATGCGATTGTAGAACCGTCCGCTTATTGTTTGACCCCACATATTTAGGTTGTTGAGGCGTATCCATTCGGACTCCGTATTCACTATTTTCGTCATTGCTAGCATTCAGATTTATCAAGTGACTTTTCACAGCCCCACTTTTACTGTATTTTAACTGTTTTGGGGTGAGAAACATATAACTGTTTTATAAATGCACGCAAAACTCTCATCGCGTATCAGGTGTATTTTAATTATGATGAGTCATGCTTAAACAATAAGTTGATACAACTAATCTTTTGAAAGACATTTATGAACAATATTTTGGCACAATCAGTCTTTGTGAAAACTTGGATAAACTATCCTGTTGAGATAACTGATCACTGAAAAGACATACTCAAACAAGTATTTTTACGAAAAAGTCTTAATTAAGACTTGTGTGAAAAACTATATTTTGCGACACTAATCTTTGTATAACCGTGAGTTGATAGACGACGTACTCTATCGCCAGATCGTTTAGATCTAACATTATTGTAATCGTCAACTATAGTTAGCCAACGAATATATGAGTAGTACTATTCGGGCTTGATCCCCCGCTCATGGCTAGTCGCTCTAGCCGTGTAACATATGAGATATATATTCTATTAAAATCTCGTGGACTCGACATGCCTAGGTAAAGGCGGATTTAGGTTTGATTACAGGCTCATGAATTTATACTTTAGCTTGTACGCCTAGCTAGCCTATAAGGGATTACACACTAAATTAAACAATTATGTTTCATGGATTTGAAACGTGTGAACTTGAACGTACATAGATTTGTACTAAACGACTTACCTTTCTAAAATCATGTTGAAATGGTTTTACGCACTGACCATATGCAAATTATGTTTTATAGAGTTAAAACATTTTACAACAGGGTTTTAAGCACTAAACATGTGTAAATTTGGTTTCATGGTTTTGAAACGGTTTTCAACGATTATTTTAGTACACGAGTTATACTGACAAACATTTTGGAATAAATCAACGATTTATAAAGTCATAAAACCTTTGAACTCACCAACCATTTTGTTGACACTTTTTCTAATATGTTTTCTCAGGAAATGGAAGTTGAAGTTTTATTAGCATTCAAACGCATTCGGATTACCATTTTTAAGAAATCTTTGTTTATCAAAAACTACTACTTTTGTTGGAAACGTTGACTATTGGTAATCCATTTTGATTTGCGTTGATTTACTATTGATTAATTGTTGTGATTTCCGATGTATGTCGCACGCCCGCTCTTCCGCAAAACCAGTTTTGGCGGGGTGTGATAAGAGGTATGTTTTTAAAGCTTCTTGTATGATTGTATCAACATGTAACTTTAATAGGACAGTGTAGGCAAGTGCACGGTAACGTCTTGGACATGATTGAGGACTAGATCAATAACGTCATGGAGAACAGGGTGGTTTCGACTTTTTCGGTTTTGAATCGGACATAAAATTAATTTTGCATGAAAATTAAAACCAAGAACTCAATCAATGTAACTTGTCAGTCCAGTTGCACATGCATAGTACGGTATATAAAATAGCAAAAAATCTCGTATAATTGAATATATATCTATATAGTTTCCCTTATACATTTCTAGTATGTAAATAATTCCGTTGTCTATAGATATGAATAAACTAAAACACTAATTTTCACCTTCAAACATACATTAGGGGAGAAACTTGATGTAGATTAACATATACGAGAGATATCTATATAGTTGCCCTTATACACTTACCCGACCTGTTAAGCAGGTCAAAAAGCAAATACAAAGAAACCTAATCATCACACTACTTTAATTATGATATAGATCAATTCGCTCATCATGTTTAGATACTCACATGGATGATAACTTATAATGAAGTCTATGGTTCACCCAAATGTTAGTTACTATGTAAACTTTCAATAAATATATTAATATGGTATGATTGTCTACACTTATCTCCTTATACTCCTCATTTGAAGGGATTAAGTATCTTTGTTGTTGTATTAGTAAAAAAATAATATGAATTAGACTCTAAGCCTCACAACGTATAGTCATCTGTTAGAGGCATGATATGGGGAATTGAGATATGTGGTGAAAAAATTGTGTGGAGTCATGAGTGTAAAAATACTCTAAGCCTCAATATAATCTAAATAAAAATCAATACATTTAGAGTCTAAAACAATGTAAGTAAATGATATAATCCCATGTATGTTAATTCTATGGATGTCATGCACTATCATCAAACCATTTCATGAACAATTTTATGACCAAAAAAACATGGAATCTTTTCTATTTTTCTAGAATTAATACCTTAATCTTAATTATTATTAATGTTGTCATTAGGTTGAGGGGGAGGAACTAATCCTGCAGCTTGCCGGCGTTGTCGTTCACGTAAGTAAAGGACAGTAAACAGGCACACAAAAAGAGTCAGAATTGTTGCGTTTCCTTCTTCCATTATAACCGTTTTTATCCATTCGTCTGCTTTTGGGTAAAAACCCGGTAGTGAATCGATTATTTCCACCTGTAACAAATTACAAATATCATCATAACAAATATATATTAAAATAATAATAATAATAATAATGATAATAATAATAATTACAGAAACTCACGAGAAAACTGTCGGCATAATTTCTTCTGACCCACAAGCTAGCAAGGGCCAGGGTAACGGGCAATTTTGCAGCTGAATCAATTTCTAGGGCTTGATCATAATAGCGTTTAGCAAGATGAAGATCCAACGGTAACCCTTGCCCGTGTTCATGCATGTACCCTAAATTGAACATTGCTTGAGCATTTGATTGGGATTTTGCATGCATATAAGCGTCTGCTGCACGATCATAATCGCGTTCTGTACCCTATTATAAATACCCCAACAATAATACATGTTAAAAGATTAAAATCATAGTTGTGATTAAATAAATAAATAAATAATGTTAAACTTGGATTTGGATTATTTAAGATTAAAGGCAATTTTGACCCCTTTACTCATGAATGGGTTGGTTTGGGTTGTGTGTTATCTTTAACGAGTAAAAAAAAAAAATCAAATGGGTTGAACGGGCTAAGAGTAACAAAGGCTATATATGATGCATACAACCTCCTAAACCAATTTATGAAAGACCTAATTATTATAATATTGATTATGTAATAATAATTAACGCATTGCTTATTTACAAATAAAAAGCACAAAACCGTGTTTAGTGGTCAACCCATTTACACTCTACTAAACAATGATTAGTTTCAATTTAAACCCGTTTCACCCAATAACCACTTGTCTGACCCACCCATCTTGCCACCACTAGTCACTAGCATAGACCATTGTTTCTCAAAAGCAAACCAGATTTTTTAATTTGTCATGATTTCTTTTATTTTTAATAAGAATATTACTTTAAATAGCAGCATAATTTAAGTGGTAGTCTGTTTTAGTAATTAATTTTTTTTTGAAGTCCGTTGTGGTAATAACAAATTTTTAGCTGGCCCATTTGGTAATTATAGCATTAAAAAAGGTAAAAAAAATAAAATAATAACCACGTTACTAGATAGATAATTTTTTTTTTTTTTTACTATAATGGGACAGCCAAAAACTTGTAATTGCCAAATCGGGCCTTCAAAAAATTTAATTACCAAAACGGACCATAAGCTAAAATACGTTGCTATTTATGACATTTGCCCTTATTTAATCATCAAACTACTACTAATAATTATCTAGAAAACAAGATAATATTAATAATAATAAAACTTCAATGATTATCTTCTAAAATTCAACACAAGGTAATTAATATGCAACCCAAATAACCCATAAAAGAATCTTCACAATGATAATCGACACACACAAATAAAATAATTATATAAAAAACGTACCCGACCGTAATAATACGCATCCCCAATTAACAAAGCAGCATGTTCATTCCCCTGTTCAGAAGCTTGCCACCATAAAGAATGGGCCCGTTGGTGTCTTTCAGCATCTGTACATAACCCTAATTCACCCATACACATGCTGATGTCACCATATTTATCAAGAATCCATGCTGCATTACTCTGTGCCACCTCATACCCTAATTCTGCCATTCTTGAATATAACAAAAATGCTTTCCCAATTTCACCTTTTAAGTATGATTCCAATGCCCATCTGGATAACGAACTCCATGGCCCCCGTTCTGCTACTAGTTTGTATAATGATGTTGCCTGTAATTAACATTTTTTTCAAAAAAAAAAAAATAATTTAAAAAAAAAAATAATATGTATAAAGAAACATATACGTACCATTGGAAGATTCTTTTTTAGTCCAATACCAGTGTGAAACATTTTTGCCAGCTGGTAAAATGCTTTTGGTTGACCAGCATTTGCTGCTACTATGAAATACTTGCAAGCTAATTTTACATCTTTTTTCACACCAATTCCTTTCAGATACATTACACCTAAGTTATAATGGCCACCAGCTTCCTCATTATCAGCAGCCTTCTCAAAGTATTCTTTCGCCTAAATAATCACACTTACAAATTAGGGCTTATGTCATCAAATAGTAACATACTTTAGCTGATGGTCCGTTTTGGTAATTATACGGTCTATTTAGGTAATTACAATTTTAAAAAATGTAATAATAATAACCACATATGGTAAAAGAAAAACTTGTTTTAATTTTACCAAAATATCCCGGCTATAACAGACCATAAAAAGTTATAAATGACCAAATAGGACCACTGCCTAAAGAAAGTTGATATTTTACTTTTATGACATTTGCCCTAGATATTATGTTAATAAAATTATCATTTAGAATATAAAAAGTAAAAGAAACCAGAAATTAGTAGCATATATATGCTAATACTGCAAAATATGTATTTGTGATTCTCCTACAGAATGAAAGAAGAGGTACTTCATGTGATTTTCACCCTAGTTCAAGATGACAATACTAAAACTGTTGATGGTTTTATTTTTTTAATTAACTTTAATGCAACGATGTGCTATACTAAAAGTTATGGAGTTAAAAAAAGAAAGATAATTTAAGCTGTAACTGTCTTTAAATTTTGAAATTTGAACCACCAACCATAATAACTGCGTAAACTTTATGTACACTTGAAAGTAAAAACAATGCACAAACTGATCATAAGTTTCAGCAAACTTACTTTAGTGTAATTCTTCTGTTCAACTCCATAACCCTTAACATATAAATATCCCATCCCATTATAAGCTGAATAAAGTTGCTGTTTGGATGCTAGGGTTAACCATTCAAGGGATTTTGTGTAATTTCTCTTAACTCCAGCTCCTCGTGCATAAATCTCTCCCAAAAGCTCCATAGATCTTGGTTCACCTTTTTCAACAGCTTTTGAAAACCATGATAATGCTTTAGCATGATCACGCCTAACTCCTCTTAATCCAAAATAATAAAATATTCCAATTTTGTACATTGCTACAGAATTTCCCTTTTGTGCTTGGTATTCTAGAATCTGGAAATCTTCATCTTCTTCACCTCGTGATTTCCTTAATGCTTCTTTGTTCTCTTCTGCACCGTTGTGGATTCTTACTGGTTCAATCACTGGGGAATCTTTTGAGATCAAGAAACTGTTGACAGCTGCTTCAGCTAGTTCTGCATATAATATCACTGCTTTTTCGTGTAGCTGCAATAAGTAAGTTCAATCATTCATCCAAATGAAGAATATTGGAGCACTAGTTCTCAGAATCCATATATTTGTAAAAAAATTATCAGATGTTTATATAGGAAATATGCACAATAAGCAGCTAATTCACTAATTAAAGGTCAATAATTCTAGTTCACCATTAGACTCTATATAGATGCATATATACACATAAAACTGAACTCAATTGTTCATCCAAACAGAGGAAATTGAAGCACATATTCCTCAGAATCCACATATTTACAGAAGGATTGTCACATGTTTACATAAGAAATATGAACAATAGGCAGATGAATCACTAATAAAAGGTCTATAATTTCAGTTCACTTACAGAGATATATATACACAAAACAGAGATATTGTTTGTGTTAAATTGACAGCTTACCTCTTGACGAGAATACGTATAAGCGAGTGCTAATTTGGATTGAGTATTGCCGGAATCAGCTGCAAAATGATGGTACATAAAAGCTTTGGCACCATTGCGCTCCTTAGCCATCCCCATATTATACAAAAACCCTAACAACGACTGTGCGTGAGGATTACCGGTGGCGGCGTTGGCTTCAATCTCCGAGGCAACATCCTCCATCGACCTACCTCCGTCGCTCACGGCAGCGACCATTTTCCTGACGCTCGAGTAATACTCCTCTAACTGAGGGTTAACTACGACCTCTGTGGCGGAATTGGATTCATCCGGCTCAAATATCGGTCGCCAGGATCCAGGATCAAGATCGTCGTCGGACCTATCGTCCGATTCGCCGAATTCGTCCCAATCGGCGACGGAATTTGGATCATCGAGAGAGTCATCGACGGGACCGTCTTTGAGATCGTCTTGAGAGAGAACGAGGACGAACGGCCGGGCGATTACGGTGGTGGAAAGGAGGAGAGAGGAGAGTAGGAATATTATCAGGTGACCGGCGATTGGTGGCTTCCGACTACTTCGCATCTTTCCGATCGATTGATTTCTTCTCAGTTTGGTAAAATACTATAATATCGGGGTGAAAGTCCTCGAGATATAAAACATTCCGCTGAGTTAAAAAAGGTCAACAAGTCAAATTACAAAAGTCAAATACGTCAATAACTTTTTTAATGTTTCTTTAAAAAAAACAGAATTTGTGTTAAGTGTAATATTAGTCGATTGGTAAAAAAATTTAAGGGTTTTGGTAAATTTGTGTTAAGTGTAATATTAGAATTTGTATAACCGAATTTTAAGATGGATTTATGTTTTTTTTAAGGTTTTGATAATGATAGTAGCCGTTAATAACATACATTAGAAATTTATATTTTCATTAATGGATAAAGAATGCCTAAAATGTAGAGGGTGATTTTTTAAATTAATATATAGATTTTAATGTTCTTATAAACAGCTTTTAAAACTATTATCATCAAAACACTTTTCTTTTTAATATTAAATTATATTAGAAAAAATTAGCAAAATACTAAAAAATTTCAAAGGAGATTTTAATATATCATTCCAACTACTAAACCTACAAACTCTATATTTAAGCCAATGAAACATATAAGACTAATGTTATAAAAAAAATATTACTCTTTTTCATGCAACGAGAATTTTTAGTGATATTATTTCGATAATACCATAACACCCACAAGACCGTAGCCAAAATAACATAAGTTGGTTCCTTTAACTCCTTAGATGCATGCCAAGATTGTAACCTATGAATCCAATCCCCACCCGATTTAAAGACCAGAATCTTCAAATCACTCCAAATACGAATTAAACTTCAAAGTGTTCGAAGATGTGACACATGAATAAATGACATGGTCATCCGAATCCGCGTTTTTATTGCAAACTGGACACATAATTGTCTGAATACCCTAACCTCGCAATGATAATTCATTTGATGTAAGTTTTGGAACCAATAATACGCACATAAAAAAATTAACTTTATGAGGAATATACTTACACCATCTTTTACAAGGGGACATCGAAAGAAGAATGACTTAGAGAATAACAAGTAGGGGTATTCAAAGCCGCATATCCGGATTTTTGGATACCCGAATTTCGGATATCATAAATTTTGGATACCTAAAATTCGGATATCTGAATTTCAGATGGTGGTTTTTACTGTCTGAATCCGATAACTAAAATATGGATACCAGGATTTCGGATATCTGAAATACAGTAACACCCGGTACACGAAAAAAATATTAAAAAATATTTTTCAGGTATTTTTTGAATATTTTGCATATTTTCCCGATTTTTTTTATATTTCATACGAAGTATAATTTTTTAGATATTGGATATCCGAAAATCTTGAAAACACTACCTTGATTCGGTATCTGAAATTCGAGTATCCAGATTTTAGGATACCCGGATTTTAAATATCAGATGCTTTTCCGGATTTTCGGTTCTTCAGATATTTTTTGACACCCCAAAATTCGCAAGACATATATAATATCTATTATATATAATAAAAGAAGCTTTTGACTTGCCACATGGCGTTTTCCGAGCACCTCTTAAAATTAGTTTTCCTGCTCAAACATCTTAAATTAGCCTATTAATTTAACATTTTCAAATTCTTAAATAAGGAATAAATTTCGGACTTAAAGCAAGCTTCTTAATTTAACATTTTAAATGTCAAAATATGGAAAACAAATCGTATTAGAATTGCGGATTCCATTTTATGTTTATAATTTTCATAAGTAATGTTCGAGCAACGATTGTCAAACACAAAGACTAGGCGACGTCAACCTTGGATCTCCTGTGATGATCACAGTGCAGACCCAACAAGTTCTTGGCGAACCTAGGGTGATCGAGGTTGAGTGCGAAGGTGAAAGTGAGAGTATGTTAACTCTGTGCTTTAGGATTCTTTAATCTTTCTCAGTGTGTGGTCTACAATGAGTTAGGCCATGTATTTATATGGTCATTCTCATGTATATGGAACGTTGGCCCATTATGACTGCAATAAAGCAGTCATGAAGCGCCATTATGATGGCGTCAATGATCGTGTAACGCCTTACTATTATGACTGCAATAAAGCCCATTATGACGGGACGTCAGCCACGACTCCAATGACAACAATTCTGACAGGCGCTGACAATTCTGACAGGAGCTGACAATCTGACAGGGCGGTGATAACAGACGGTCATGACTTGACAGGCGGGCGAATTGTGACGTGGGCCATGGTCTAATTGTGACGTGGGCTCGTGAACATAAAAGCCCATCCTCATTTAGGTTTTGGGGATTTGCCTATATATAGGCATAGTTAATCCCTACTAACCTCATCATGCCCCCGAGTTAAGATTTGCCAAAATAGCGGTTTGCAAGTCATAACTATCATCACTCGTAAGTCTTCTTCCCGTTTCTGTTTTTTTTTTTTTTGTTCGATCGAGTGATCCGGCTGCCCAAGGCAGACCGGCGGCGCAGGCGGTAGCGATCGAGTGAACCGGCTGCCCAAGGCAGACCGGCGATGCAGCGATCGAATGAACCGGCTGCCCGGCGGTGCCGGCTAGCGATCGAATGAACCGGCTGCCCAAGGCAGACCCGGCGGTGCAGGCTAGCGATCGAATGAACCGGCTGCCCAAGGCAGACCGACGGTGCAGGCGGTAGTGATCGACATCGCAAGCAATATTACCGGTCGCAAGTCAGACTGGCTGTCAATTATTCGGGCCAGTTTTAGACCAGTGGTAGGGGAGACCTGATCGTTTAGACCAGCTGTGTTTTAGGTGCCAGGTTGGGTTGACCGGCGGTTTAGTTTAGGGTTTAGCGTAGTTTAGGGTTTCGCCGATATGGACCGGCGGTTTAGGGTTGACCGGCAGTTTGGTTTAGGGTTTCGCCGATATGGACCGGCGGTTTTAGGGGTTGGGGCGATCTGGATCGAAACAATGTGGACCTGCCTAAGGCAGACCGGCGGTCATGTCGGCGGTTCGGAAAGGGACCGGCGATACAAAGCAAGCCGTTAGGGTTTAGCGATACAAAGGGACCGAGTTGATTAGCAACCGACGTTTTAGACTTAGTCCGGCGGATTAGGGTTTAGCTTAGCTCGAACTTGTTAGGGTTTAGCCTACTTTGTACGTTTGAAATAATTATCGCCTTCCTAACTGTTGTATGTCTTGCTGCAGGTTTAACCGGGTTGCTCGCTACCTTACAGGTACGTATTTGCGTTTCCATTGCTTCGTTTAAATCCCTGTAGCTAGTAATAGTTGATATCCTTGGTTACTTTATTAGGCGTAATTGTCGTTGTCTTAACATGGGAGAGCCAGTGTCAGAGGCGGTTGTGATGGAAACTCCATCAGTTGCTCGGAGCCCTAGCACAGTCAATGACAAAATGCTAACAAAACTTATGGATGAGTATCCATGCCTTAGGAACTATAACGCTATTGTACCTACGTCAAACCAACGAGCCCATTCCCCTCCGCAAGGAAAAGTAGCCCTCTATATCCATTACCTTTCCCACTCCAATTTTAGATTGCCAGCCACCGCTTTTTATTTGAGTGTGTTGAACTACTTCAAGTTGGGATTTGCACAGTTACACCCAGTAGCTGTATCAAAAATCACGACTTTTGAGATGTTATTGGTGGCAATGGGGATAAAACCTTCAGTACTCTTGTTTAGGACGTGTTATAAGCTGATGAAATCTCACGATTGGTTTTCTGTAGAGTTGAAGGATAGAAAGAAAAAAATTATTCGGGAATGTTTTACTAGTCATAGAAATTGGAGATTTAAATATGTGTTTGCCGATGCCGCTTTCAGAAATATTTGGGCCAGTAACCTGTTTAGATGGAGAACTGGGTTTGACAAATCGTTAAACGATGTTCCAGCCCTGACGCCTCAAAGCGGAAGGCTGTGTAAGCAGATTTTATGAAAGTCCATTGTTTTTCGAGTTTATGAGGAAGGTGCTTTGGTGTTAGCTGGTATATCGGATTATTGGGCTGAAGGGATGAAGCCTGTGATTGTGGACTCGGATACTGGGAAACGTGGGTTTCTGTTGTTATATTGTCATGCTTTTATATTATCTCTGTACAGGTACTAACTTATTGTACGTTTCCTGCAGCCATGAGCTTGATGGATTTCATGGAGGGAGATCCAGCTATTATGGAGTATGAGATCGAAAGTCATCCGACTGATGTTACCCTTGGTGGACAAGAAACTGGTGCCACCTCACATGTTAATTCTGGGATAAACACGACCGCAACCAACGAGGTAACATCAAGCTCGACATCAGGTAATTGCACAATCTTTACACATATATATTTACTATGGTAAAAGGTAAGCGTACGTGTTATGTTTCGCAGGTGCTGCTGAGAATGAAAAGTCACTGTCCAGGACTATTGTTGAGAGTGGCAACGAAGATGAAACAGGTAACACGATAATTATAGTCGTTGCCAACTTATTACGTGTTACTTAACGATCTTATTGTGAATATGTAGGGGACTTCGATTACCTGGGAGCAACGTCAATTCCAGATTCCAGATTGGATGGCCGAGATATGTTAGGACTTGGTAAAAGGGCGGTGAATCTAGATGTAAGCGATTATGACCTCCCCCCGAAGGTACCAAAGTTGACGTTCCCCTCTAATCTTCCCGCAAATGCGACGTTAGTAAATCGCGGGGGTAATACTGGATCATTTGGAGCAAGCGCCACAATTGGTTCGACCCGTAGTATGTTTGGGACCATCACCGCTCCTTTTGGATCTACCAGGTTAGCATCGAACCACAATTTTGGCATGACACAGTCTCCCGTTATACAACGTTCTAACCTGCCTATGTCAACTAGCGAGAGTGCGCCGTCAGGATCTATGAACGGGAATACAGGTGTGATTGGTGAAGCAGATATAAAGATGTTCAATTGTTTTATGGAGTACGTCCGACAGCTGGTAAGCAATGAACATGGGGAATTAAAGAAGTCGTGCGCCGAGTTGCAGGTGCAAGCTGATAATGGCAGAGATGATATTACCTCTCTAAAGAAAGATCTAGCACTTGAGCAAACTACATCCAGTCGTTGTCAAGAGGAGGTTCGCACGCTTAGAGAGAAGATATCCCAGCAGGGGGTCATTTTGACTAAGACTGAAACGGAAAAATAGGAGATGTCAGCAACCCTGAGTGCCCGTGATGAGCAGTTGGCGCAAAAAGAGCAACAGGTGATTGAAAAAGATGTTGAGCTGGTGACTATGAGGCAAGCGATGGTCAATATGCGTGAAGAACGCGATGCTGCCATGCAGATGAGGAAAGATTTAGTTGCTGCATTGCCTCAGCTATTTGTTTTGATGCTCAAACATCCTGATGTTGCGAATGTTCTTAACGATTTTAACCGTGCCTCTCATATGTTTGGGAGACATCTTGCCAGCAAAAAAGTGAAAGATGCACTCCCCAATATTTCTCCCGAGAGCTTGCCATTTTTGGACCCTGCGACGCATGGCAATATGACGCGTGCGAGCGAGAAATTTGCAAGCAGAGCTTTTCCCATTATGACTACCCTGGTGCAAGATTTGGAGTTGCCACTTCCAGCTATTATTGCCTTATTGTCGGCACAACCACAGCCTTAACTTGTTTATGCATGTTATGACTTTGTGACTTGGTTTTATTTTGTGGTTGGATTATTGCTTTCTAGCCTTTGAATAATTTTGTGGAATTTCTATGTTTGAAATTACTTGGTTTCTTTCTATGCGTGTACTTTGCTATAGAAATTATGTATGTGTTTGTTGGTGTACCGGTGAAAGAATTTTTTACTCGCGAGGATGTCGCTTCCGAATAGGAAGTGCTTATCTTTTATCAAGTTGATTAAAAGATGAAATTGGATGCATGTGTATGGACCAAACAACGTATGTTTGATGAACCTAGTATAATTGATATTGAACTATGTTCTTGACTATGTCATTTGTGCATGCATGTGTTGTAACATCGTACATAATAAAAAGTGTTATCTTATTGAGTTTATTGAATAACATTGGGATACATGATCAACCAAATTATTAAACGTAACACTTCTTCAGGTTCATGACATTCCATGTCCTGGGGATAGTCTGTCCGTCCATGTCTGACAAAGTGTAAGACCCATTGCCATTAGCATGAAGTACTTGATAAGGGCCTTCCCATGTAGGGCCGAGCTTGCCTTGACCTTCTACCCTGCTGGCCTCATTCTTCCTCCATACCAGATCACCTGGCTGAAAAGAGAGAGGACGGACTCGCTGATTATAATATTTTTCCATCTGCATGTGACTGGCGGCCTGTTTGATGAGAGCGATCTCCCTACGCTCTTCTACAATGTTTAAGTTTTCTCGTAGTGCGTCCTCATTTTCTTCAGGGTTGAAGTCCATAACCCGTTGCGTTGGATGAGTAATTTCTGGAGGAATGACGGCTTCCGTGCCATAAACCAAGCTGAAGGGTGTTTCAGATGTAGTTGTACTTGGGGTGGTTCGATGAGCCCAAAGGGTACCTGGTAATAGATCCACCCATTCAGTTTTGCGCTGGCCTAATTTGGCTTTGATTGCTTTCACGATGGCTTTGTTCATGACCTCGACCTGGCCATTGGCTTGAGGATGTGCCACTGACGTGAACCTCTGTTGGATGTTCATGTTAGAGCACCAAACCTTGAATGGACCTTCTGCAAATTGTTTGCCATTATCGCTTACCATGACATGTGGTACCCCAAACCTGCAAACGATGTGTTCCCAGACAAAATTTATAACTCGCTTCCCAGTGATAGTTGCCAAGGGTTTTGCCTCTATCCACTTGATAAAGTAGTCAACAGCAACGATGAGAAACTTGACATTGCCAACGCCGGGTGGAAATGGCCCAACAATGTCGATCCCCCATTTGTAAAATGGCCATGCAATAGTAACATGTATAAGATCCTGCTTTGGCAATTTGGCGACATAAGCATTTTGTTGACAGGCTGTGCACTTTTCGATTTCCTCCCTTGCATCTTGATGCATCGTTGGCCAAAAGTACCCCAATCTCATGATTTTACCAGTGACCGAGCGTGGTCCCGCGTGGAGGGAGCATGTGCCGCTATGTACAGCTTCAATGATACTTTTAGCCTGTGTTGGGCCAACACAACGCAGGTGTGGCCCCAGATAAGATTTGCGAAACAAGCAGTTGTCCACCAACGTGTACATTGGTGACTTCATACGAATTTTCCTTGCTAGCTGTGGATCAGCCGGTAGTACATCATGTTTGAGGAAATTTAATATCGGAGTCATCCAACACTCTTCCTCTGCAACAGTGGCAACCTCCTTTGGTCGCGCAATGGACTTTTCTGTCAAGATCTCCACCAGTAATTCTTTTTTAAGATGGGCAAAGGCGGACGAAGCCAACTTGCTTAGGGCGTCAGCTAACTTGTTGCGATTTCTGGGCACTTGCTCGATGGTAAATTTCGTGAATTCTGAGATCACCTTTTTAGTTTCTTCTAAGTATAGCTGCATGGAGGTTTGGTTCGCAACGAATGCTCCACTGACTTGGTTGGCGACAAGCTGTGAATCTACAAATACAGATATGCTTGTCACCCCCATTTTCCTGGCAATTTTCAAGCCTGCTAACAAAGCTTCATACTCCGCTTCATTGTTAGTTGTGGGAAACTCAAACTTCAGGGCATACGTATACTCATTTTTATTGGGGTCTGTAAGAATTAAACCCGCCCCGGAGCCCTCCAAGTTAGAGGCACCGTCAGTGAAAAGTGTCCATGGGGTATTTTCGTCCCCCTGTACGTGCCTTTCCTTATCTTC
Source organism: Calendula officinalis (assembly GCA_963853835.1). NCBI lineage: Eukaryota > Viridiplantae > Streptophyta > Magnoliopsida > Asterales > Asteraceae > Calendula > Calendula officinalis. The sequence continues at coordinate 35,075,523 of OY970825.1, forward strand.
TTCGTCTACCTCGGCAAGGAAATCGGCCAAGATCTGACCTTTCATAGAAGTTCTTGGATGAAAGGAAATTTCATGCTCCCCCAACTCCACTGCCCACTTAGCCAACCGTCTTGACACCTCAGGCTTTCCTAGGACGTGCTTAATTGGTTTGTGTAACGCCCTGAAATTTCTAGATAATTAAATAATAATTTAAATTAAATAAATTTTCGTTTTAGATGTGAGCCGTGCAATGTAGTAAATACAGGTCTTTTTATAATTTATTTATGTGTGACGTTTTGTCAACACGAGTTATTTAATGCGTTACGTTTTATTTAATGTGTGACGTTTTATTTATGCGTTTGATGTGTCCTTTGATTAATTGTGAGGTATATGTCTATGTTGCCTATCGAACTGTTGCTCGTTTTTGAAGCCCGGCCATATGGCCAAGGGCTGTGAGCCATGTGTGAGGAATTAAAAGCCCAATTATTATTATTAGGCAAATCGTGACCTGAACTTGGGGCCCACATTGTAACACTCTTAAGCTAAAAATTTAACCTTCTAAACCCTTATTCGGCCCTCTCAAATTTTGCCGACAACTCCTTCCTCTCTCCCAGTTGCGATCGGCAGCCATAGCAAGAACATCGCCATCGTTCCCTTCTTACTAAATCGAGCAGCTCCATTCCGTTTTTGTCCCTCTTGTCGTCGATCAGGAAATCAATCAAATGCTACGAGTTCTAGGAATCGAGCAGATTACACGCCGAGTGGTAGGTGAGCAGCGGAGTGGTGGTTTGTTTCTTCCATCTTGATCGAGCCAAGCTGCATCAGAGCAGAATTTCGAGAATTTTGGGTGTAGTTCAATGGCGGGGGCTGCGGTGTTGTTCTTGATTATCGGTAAGTTTTCCTCCGTGTTCTTCCGTTCTTTGATCTGGATTTCTAATCCGTGTTAACCCGTGCCTGACTAATTTCGTGTCATCACCGAGCAGATTCGTGTTGTGATGTTCGAGCCGAGCCAAGAAATTCTGGAAGTGATAGGCAAAAGTCGAGCAACGTTGATTGCTTAGGTGCATGCGTCATTTAAATAAATAAAAAGGACACCGTCATTGTTTCTTGTTCTTAAGTGAATATCACAGCTTTGAATTTAAATGGGGCACGCACATCGAAGTATTTTATTGTAGTGTCGGCACACATAGATTATTTAATTGAGATGCAGCTACGTGTTTGACTTGATGGCAAGAATTAATCTTTAGATAATAATAAGTTGAGGCCAATGTGAATTTGATTGCTGAGCTAAATTTGGTGCAAAGGAGGTCAATTAATATTGACAAAAACTTGAGCTTTTATACGAAAACAAATCAGGAGCTTTGGTGGTTGCACGGTTACGAGTGCGTTTCTCGGTTTTTGTCGGTTTTTGTCGAACCATTCGTAGGGTATATTTCTCATCCCTTTCATATTGTCATTTTTCTTTCTTATTGTTTTATCGTGTCATCTTTAATAATTTGATTGGATTGTAGTTCATTAATCACTGATTTCATGAGTGTCGGGTAGTAAGTGGGTTGATGTCGGATTTAAAACGGGTCTGATTTTGGGCAGAATCTGTTCGGTATGTTTGAATCCGTTTTTGTCACACTTAAAATACGTTTTTGGATTTTTGGCCTGTGTTGGTCTCTAGGTTTCTGAGTCCTCTTTCCAACGACGCTGACGGCTCGCTAATCTGATTCATGATTTAAAAGTTATTGATGTTTTAGTAAACTTTCGCTGGATAGTTTTCGGTTCAGCTATTCTGTCTCGCGAGCCTGTTTTGAGCCTTTTCTGTTTGGATCTAGCTTCTGAAGTCTTTTGTAAAATTGTAGTCCTCTGAGTCATTTAACTACTGTAAAAATTTGAATAATATCTAGTGACCGGTTTGAGAGTTATAGCCGTTCCCGCGAAAGTGCTGAGTGCTGTTTAGTTTCCGCTGAAGCAACCTTTGAGCCTAATCCTAACCCGAGATTCCTTGTACATTGTAGGACCTTCTAGGACCGGTTAGAGACGCTCTTCAGTACCGAGGATATTTAGGAGCTTACGGTTATTCGAGGTGAGTATTCTCACCGTGTATTCAGTTATAACGATACATGCATGACTTATGTGGTTAACTGTTTTGATCTGTTTTTACTTTCTGTGTGTTGATCTGTTATCTGAGTATCTGAGTGACTATTTTTATATACCACTGATCTGAGACAGAGGTGCCGAGTATCTGAGCCGGTACCGAGTCATTTTGTGCTACTATGTGACAGGGCTATCTGTGTGGTTTATGTTATGAGTTGAAAACATAAAAATAATTAATAAATCTGAGTGGTAATCTGTGTGGTGGCCTGAGTGGCATTTCTGTGTGGTAGCCTGAGTGGCATTTTAGTGCAAGGAGAGGCGAGGTTGATCTCTCGACTCGATTTGCACAAGCGCGCTATATAAATTAAAAGAAATGAAAACTGAGAAATTAACTGAGTAGTAAATGAGTAGGAGTTCACTTGTGTGCCCTCATGTATGGTATGTTGTAGTTGTTTACATTTTGAGATTATTCACTCAGCTTCCCCGCTGACCCAAAATCTCCCTCCCATTGCAGGTACTAGCAAAGGAAAAGAGAAGGTGGACAGTTGACTGCTGTACTACTTCTGAGTGTTGGTGTGGAACATTTTTATTATTTTTAAGACTCCGAATTTATTTAAGACTTTTCCGCATTAAATACAATTTTATATCAAATAATTATTTTGAGAATTATTTATGGGACCTTTTTTATTATAATTTTGTACTCGAAAATTTAAAAAAAAATCTTGTAAATTTTAGGGTGTTACAGTTTGTCTGTTAAGACATGAATAGGGTGAGCCTGGAAGTAACGCCACAAATGCCTAGTTGCATGTACCAAAGCAAGGGCTAATTTTTTCAAGCACGGGTAATTTACTTCTGGACCTTTCAACACCCGGCTAACAAAGTAAACTGGCATTTGGGTAGACCCGCGCTGTGCCATCATAACTGCGCTAACACATTCCATAGAAGCAGCCAAGTATACCACCAATGTTTCCCCTGGTACAGGAGCTGTGAGCGTAGGAAGGGTGGCCGTAAACTGCTTTAGCTCTTGAAAGGCTGATTCGGCTTCAGGTGTCCATGAAAAATCTTGCTTCTTTATGCAGCCTTTCAAAGTGTGGAAAAATGGTAGAGATCGATCAGCTGCTTTTGAGAGGAAGCGGTTGAGTGCTGCCAGCTTACCATTCAAACTTTGCACCTGCTTTTTGGTGGATGGGGAGACCATGTCTAAAACAGCCTGTATTTTCTTGGGGTTGGCTTTAATGCCTCTCGGCGTGATGATGTGCCCTAGGAACTTGCCCTCTTCCATGCCAAAGCTGCATTTGAAGGCGTTAAGCTTCATGTTGATCCTCCGCAGTGCGTCAAAAGTTTCTTTTATATCTGCCAACATGATATCCTCTGCTTTGCTTTTGATGACAATGTCATCCACATAAGCTTCCACATTTCGTCCAATCTAGTCCTTGAACGCCTGGTCAATCAAGCACTCGTAAGTGGCACCTGCATTTTTTAGACCAAACCAAATGGCATTTTTTTTTTTTGAAAAAGTAGATACCTGGTCAATCAAGCGCTGGTAGGTTGCACCTGCATTTTTTAGACCAAATGGCATTTTTTGGAAACAGTAGATGCCCTGGTCTGTGTGGAAAGCTGTCTTATCTTCGTCACTGCGCTTCATGTGGATCTGGTGATAACTTTTGTAAGCATCCAAGAAACATTTTAGCCGGAAACCATCCAAGGATTCTACCTTCCAGTCAATCTCTGACAGTGGATAGTTATCCTTGGGACATGATTTATTAATATATTTGAAGTCGACACATAACCGCCATGAACCATCACTTTTCTTGACCATGACCGGGTTTGCAATCCAGGTCTGGTATTTTACCTCCCTGACGATTCCACTTGCTACCATTTGGTTGACTTGTTCACATGCTGCTTTGCTGCGATCCATGGCAAGCCCGCGCTTTTTCTGCTTGATTGGGACAATGTTTGGATTGGCATTTAGAGCATGCTCGACAAAACTCCTAGGGACACCTGTCATATCAGATGTCTGCCATGCGAAAACATCTAGGTTGGATTTTAACAAACTAATGAGTTTGTTTTTTATCTGCGAAGGTAATTGTGAGCCAATAATGACAGGTTGATCAGGAAAATTGGCATTGAGTACTACCTTGGTTTCTGGACCTTCCGTTACCTCCGCTGGTGTAGCCCGATTGGTGCTTGGCTTTGGCTTTTCAACTTGCTTGCATTCCTGTGGCCATGACATCTGCCCCCTGACAGTAGCAACTCCAGATGGAGTAGGAAACTTCACCATGCCGTGAATAGTGGAAGGTATGGCCTTGAACTTCTCTAGCGATGGTCTGCCAAGAAAAACGTTGTATTCTGAAGGGGCGTTGACAATGGCAAAGTCTACCATTTCAACCCTATACCGTGGATATTCCCCCATCATCATCGGTAAAGTTATTTCTCCCACAGGCCAGTGGGTTTCTCCAGAAAAACCGACCAACGGTGCCTGCGCTGGTCTTTTTGTGTCCTTGACTGCTTGGGGTAGTTTCCTGAAACAATGCTCAAACACTATGTCAGTAGAACAACCTGTATCAAATAGGATTTGTTAATCTCATAATTGGACAATCGGATTTTAATGACAACAGGATTGTTGGAAGTAGGTGCTACTGGGGGAAAGGAAATAGGAACCATCATCCAGCTTTGGAGGACCGATGCTTTTCTCTTAGACGATGCCTCGCCTTGAACCATGCGCACCTGGCCATCAGGCGGCCCAGGATGATCACCATTGTCTCCCTTCTTCTGCCAACTATAAGTCTTTTTGGCCGGATTTTTTGTTGCCTGTTGTCTTGCCCCTGGTACGAGATGTTCTAATTTCCCCTCCTCCAAGGCACGCTTGATTTTAGCCTTTAGCTCTCTACATGAATTAGTATCATGACCATAATCTTCATGGAAATCACAGCGGTTGTTCATATTTTTCTTTCCAGACTTGTGTAACATCTGAGGAGGTGCTTTGAAAGATGACCCCACCTGCTCTGTCTTCAATATCTCGCTTGGAATTTTACTTAGACTGGGACCTGTACCACGATCATATGGAGTAGGCCTCCTGCTACTTCTGTCATCTCGCCTGAAATCTCTGCGGCTGTCTCTGTCTCTGTCTCGCCTGCTATCCTGCCTGGTGTCTGGGCGATTGTCAGGTCTAGCGCTTGACGAGCTCCCCCATTTGTCTCTCCTGTTGAGAACTCCCCGTGTGAGAGTAACAGTTTCCTTGGATCTGAGGAAATCATATGCCCGGTCGGTGGCTTCCTTGAAAGTGACTGGAGTTCGCTTGATCAGCTTCTCTTGCAGTTGTCCTGGGAGCAAGGAGAGGGTAAAACCCGAAATTTGTTGACTTTCGGGTAAGGCGACAATTTTTTGGCATTCCTGCGTGTAACGCTGAATGAAGTCGCGTAACCCCTCGCCTTCCCTTTGTCGCAGTAAATGTGCTTCTATATGAGTTCTCTGCTGCTTCTTTTGCTAGACAAAGTGAGTCACAAATTTAGCCTTTAGGTCTGCAAAGTCTTGAATACTCCTCTCCGGTAAGTCAGCAAACCCATCACGAGCGAAACCCTGCAACGTGCCAGGGAACATGTGACAAGCGACCGGGTCTAGCCATTTCTCTGTCATAATGGCCTGTTCAAAAAGAGCAAGGTGGTCATCGGGATCCCGTGTACCGTCGTAAGTACCAACTATGGACGGAACTTTTTGTTTATCTGGGAGAGGGAATCTGGCCACCCAGTCACAAAACTTCGAACTAACCACCGACAAAGGCATAGTGGCCGCTCGGGGTGGTGCGGCTGCTGCCACGAGTGCTTGCAACACGCGCAACATATCATTTGATGTATCCTGTGGTGGATGTGGTGGTAGGGTGTGAATGGGTGGTTGTCTTAACTGCTCCAATAATTGTGACAACGGATCTACTGGTTGAACGACCGTTGGCTGCGATGCTGGGCGCAACGCCGCCACCAACTGAGACAACAGGTCCGATGAAGTAGGTGGTGGAGGAGGCGGTGGTGGTGGCTGAGCACTCTGAGCCAACCTTCTGATTAACTCCACAATTGGATCCTCCCGAACCCCTGGTGTAGCGGTCTGGGGGAAGTTTGAAACAGGCTGTCGGACCTGATCCGTGCCATCCTCCTGAGAGCTTGTCCCGTGGGACAAAAGAGGTTGAAATGAAGGGATGGGCGTCACTGGCTGTGGTGAGATAAACGAACTTGATCCAACCAGCCTTGTGGAGAAAAGTGGACTTGTTAAAGAGGGATACCCTCGTGTCGTCCTGACATCCGACACTGTCCACTCAGAATCGACGTATGGCTCCATGATACGACTAGGAGAGGTTATCACCGCCTCGGGTATAGTGGTAGTCAAGGTAGTGGTTATTGCTGGCGCTAAAGAAGTGATCTGCGATGGATTTGTTGCCTCCATAGAAACAGTTGATTACTGAGCAGAAAAAGAAAATGTTGGAAAAGTGAAACACCGTTTAAAAACGTGTCCCACGGATGGCGCCAATGTTCGAGCAACGATTGTCAAACACAAAGACTAGGCGACGTCAACCTTGGATCTCCTGTGATGATCACAGTGCAGACCCAACAAGTTCTTGGCGAACCTAGGGTGATCGAGGTTGAGTGCGAAGGTGAAAGTGAGAGTATGTTAACTCTGTGCTTTAGGATTCTTTAATCTTTCTCAGTGTGTGGTCTACAATGAGTTAGGCCATGTATTTATATGGTCATTCTTAGGTATATGGTACGTTGGCCCATTATGACTGCAATAAAGCAGTCATGAAGCGCAATTATGATGGCGTCAATGATCGTGTAACGCCTAACTATTATGACTGCAATAAAGCTCATTATGACGGGACGTCAGCCACGACTCCAGTGACAACAATTCTAACAGGCGCTGACAATTCTGACAGGCGCTGACAATCTGACAGGGCGGTGATAACAGACGGTCATGACTTGACAGGCGGGCGAATTGTGACGTGGGTCATGGTCTAATTGTGACGTGGGCTCGTGAACATAAAAGCCCATCCTCATTTAGGTTTTGGGGATTTGCCTATATATAGGCATAGTTAATCCCTACTAACCTCATCAAGTAAAATATTAAATACTATGTAAATGAGCTTCCTAATTTAAAATTTCAAATGCTTTAATATGAAGAAAAAAAACAAATTAAAGCAAGATTAGACTAGAATTCGAATTAATTTTTTGTCACAAGGTATAAATAGGATATAATTCCTAAAATACGTAAATACATAATTTCAGAAGTACCTAAATAACCTGGTAATAATTCCTAAATTAATAATCCCGTAAATACGTAATTTCTAAAGTATTAACGTAATGTTAAAAAAACCGAGTTATTACTCAACAAATACGATGGCCAGGTGATGTGTCAACCAGTTGACCGATGGGTCAAGCCGAAACACCGAAAAAATAGAAACATAAATTATCATGAATTTTTTGAACCAACCGGGTCAATGGGTCCCCGAGTTTTGTAGTAACCAGACGGGTCTAAACAGGTAGATTGTAAGCGAAAAACTCGCCATCTTTGAGCTGTCTTCTTCCTCAAGTCATGGTTGAAGTGGTTTGATCGATCCATGTTTTAACATTTATCTATATAATATGTAGCAACTAAAACGAATATTTCCTTTGTAATAATAGGTTGACACATGTTTTGTTTTGTCTTTTTGTCAATACTTGAATAGAATTGCGTTCAAGGAGGTCCATCATTTTTACGAAGTACCCAGGAACAAATCTCAATCATTGATCAATAAGATCTAATGATCAAGATTAATCACATATTTTATATATTGAGGGGTATTTTGGTCATTTAAAAAAATATTTTTTTATTTTAGAATTGTTATTTATTATTTAAAAAAATTTATTATTTTTTCATTTATAACACATAATGTGATTGCATACTGAATCACGTGTAATCGTACTAAATCATCGAATGTGATTAAATATACAACCACATGTGATTTTACACTAAATCACATGAACATCACATGTGATTAAGTATTACACGTAATTATCAAATAAATATTATTTTTTATCGAAAAAATAATTAAAAAAATTTAAACAAAAAACAAAAAATAAAAAAATATCGAAAGTTTTTTGAGTGCCAGATGACCAAAATACCCCTTCATGTATAAAATATGTGATTAATCTTGACATGTGTTCATCGGGACTTCGTAAAGTGATAGACCTCTTTAAACGTTTCTCTACTTGAATAATATAAAACTACGGGTGGGAAACCACACATTAATCTTAGATAACATTAAGAAAGAACAACACTCAAACAAAATTGTATATCTTACGTACCTAATGACATGTTCATTTTATTCTCAAGCAACGTTTTATTGAGTGTTATTCTTGATTATAAAGATTAATATAAGATAAATTGTACATTGCCAAAGTTTGAAAATAATAATACAAAATAAAGATGATGGTCTAATAAATAAAACATCAAATGTTTGAATTCAATGAAATGTTCAGAAATTTATCTTAACTTTTCTTATTTCGTAATCATTAAACATTTACTTAGTAATATTTTATTTGATTTTTATTTGATTTTATTTAGTATTATATGTACTTCCTCCGTTTCGAAATAAGTGATACACTTAGATTTCACGGTTTTTGAGGTAAAACATGATAATGAAAGTTAATTAGATTAAATTTGATAGTTAGTGGAGGATGAGTCCCACATATATTGATTAATTAAAATGAATTTAATGATGTTTAAAAGTAAGATTAAGGGTAAATGTATCTTTTCATTATATTAAAGGAGATAGTTAATGGGAGTGGACCCCACTACCTTTTACCAAATATGATAAGTTTTCAAAATGTATAACTTATTTTGAAATACTCCAAAATGGAAAGTGTGTCACATATTTTGAAACGGATGAAGTATATCGTTTTATTATTATGTAATCTAAATTTTCTCATGTTTATATAATTTGTAAGCTCCTGTTCCAAAAGTTGCGTTTTAGAAACATTATATATGTTCTTATCTTATATGTAATGGAAATTGATTTGTTCAAGACATTTATTAGTTCATCTAAGGCAAATTAAAGTTATTTGACATTTATATCCATAATTAATGATTCTTTTATCTATTTTTTTTAATGGCAAATCTAATCTACTCCTAAATAACACATATGTCTACTATGGGACTCGAACTCTCAACCACTAGGATGGATGGAGGGCAACACCTTACCGCTAGGGCATTGGCCCTTTGGTAATGATTCTTTTATCTGATTTTGTAATTAAATGTAAGAGTACAAATGCCAATTAATTTTAATCTGCCTTAAATAAAATATAATGTTCCTTGAACTAATCAATTTTCATATGTAATAATCATGCAATTAACGCTAAAGTTTTGTTTTCTGTAAAAGTTACGTTCAGTAAAATTATTGACAGCCACGGGTTATAACCTAGTTTTTTATATAAACAAAAGATGAATATAAAATTTATTTACTATTCCTAAATTATTTGATTTTGGTTTTTTTAAGTTGCAATAGTTACTTTCGAAACACAAATATACGTTCTGAGTGCTTATCTGCACATGCTTTTTTAAGGGTATTTCCGTAATAAAAGCTCGCTGCTTACCAAGTTTATGTTTGCGATTTACACAACCAAATATTGTTTTCGAACCTTCTCCTAATCATCTGATAAATATTTAAAAGAAAGAGATCGAAACATTGTTTTTTCTTCAAACAAAGAAATGAAATAACGTTACCTACTCCCTTCATCCCAAAAAATGGAATATCTTGTATTTTAACTTTTTAAGTTGTGTGAGAAATTATGTTCCGTAATTAACGTTACCCAAAATAGATAGAAACAAAATATTTGAAAGGAGGCATGCGAGGAGAGTGTTTAAGGTCTAACCTTTTAGTTAGATTTGAAAGGTGATCCAGACCTAATACTCACATCGATCTTTACGGATTCTAACTACATCACCAACTTCACATCATCTATCACTATTTTTCTTTCTTTCTAATTTCTCCTTAATTATTTATGTATATCTTCTTCTATATATGAGCCTACATATGATTTTGGTTTGCCAACTCACCCGTTTGCAGCTTTCTGATTGGTTGTTTATGTCACGTGTAATTCACACATTGGCCAACGAATTCCTTGCCTTTTCAACGAAGAATGAATATGCTGCTGTTATTAGTATGCATATTTTTCGGTAACCAAATCAAGGAAGAATGAATATGCTTCTGTTATTAGTATGCATATTTTTCGGTAACCAAATCTTCCAGCTTATGAATTACAAATATTTGTGAAACCATCGTTTGAAATTCCCCCATCGTGAAATGAAACCATCGTTTGAAATTCCCCATCATGAAATATTTCTCTCGGTCGTTCCTTAATCCTTCCTTTGCTCCAATTTCATCAATTCAGAAATCGATGTTCATCTTCTAAAATTGATATTCTGATGAAATTTCAGAATCAATTTTGCTTCAGAAATCATAAATCGACTTTTGTGGGTAGTAATTGTTGAGATAAGCTTGAAGTAATAGATGGGTTTACTTAAATATTAGGAGTTATCAATATTAGGAGTTATCTACATATATTTGGAGTTATCTAATAAGTTTGTTTCCTACTTGTATTAGGTTTCGGTAATCTATATAAGGAGGTGTTAATGTGTGGCACAACTTATGAGATTATCGATCTTAAGGTTTGAGTTATATTCCTTAAGATTAATAAGAGAGTTATTCTTATTATTGTGTGCGTTATACTCATTAATTGGTATCAGAGCTTGTTTGAAAGTTCCGTTCTTGTTGCCGTCGTCAAAACACCATGGGCGACAAAAAGAACAAGGATGATGAAGCAGGACCGTCGTCCTCGTCTAAAGAGATTGGAGCCTCTGCCGTAAAATTGCCTATGCTAAACACCTCGAATTACACGGTTTGGGCAATGAGAATGAAGATCGTTCTCAAGGTCAACAAAGTATGGGAGGCGATAGATCCAGGAGAAGGTATCAAAGATGATCAAAACATTCTGGCAATTGCCCTGCTCTTTCAATCTATCCCCGAATCACTGATCCTACAAGTCGGTGATCTTGAAACGGCGAAGGAGATATGGGATGCTATAAGAGCGAGATATGTCGGAGCAGAAAGAGTGAGGGAAGCACGTCTCCAAACCCTCATGACTGATTTTGATAAAATCAGGATGGCGGATGAAGACACGATCGATACCTTCGTGGGAAAATTATCTGAAATCAGCTCCAAAGCAGCTTCTCTTGGTGGCACGATTAAGGAACCTGAACTGGTTAAGAAATTCCTTAAAAGTCTACCAAGAAAGAAGTATATACTTATGGTTGCATCTCTTGAGCAAGTCCTTGATCTTAATACGACAGGCTTTGAAGACATCGTAGGTAGACTTAAAGCCTACGAAGAAAGAATCAAAGAAGAAGATGAAGAACAACCTGAAGATCAAGAGAAACTAATGTTTGCTAATTCTAGCTCACAAGAGATGTCTGGCAGAGGTAGAGGACGAGGAGGTCGTTCAAACTGGAGGGGAAGAGGTCGTGGAAGAAATTCCTATCGACAAGGAGGAGAGTATGTGAGAGATACGTCTCACATACAATGCTATCGGTGTGATAAAATCGGGCATTACGCATCAGATTGCCCCGATAGATTGCTTAAGTTACAAGAAGCTATTGAGAAAACGGAGGAAGACACCCAAGCAGCCGATGTTTTGATGATGCATGAAGTGGTGTATTTAAACGAACAAAAGGTGATGCCTGAAGTGTTTGAAGCCGATGCAGACACAAAGAATACATGGTACCTTGATAACGGTGCCAGTAATCATATGAGTGGGAATCTAAAATTCTTTGTCAAGCTGGACAAAAGAATCACTGGATTGGTGAGATTTGGAGATGACTCACGCATTAAAATCAAAGGGAAAGGCTCGATCTGCTTTGTGTTCAATAACGGTGATAAGAAAATTTTGAATGATGTTTATTATATTCCCGCTCTCAAGAGCAACATTATTAGTCTTGGGCAAGCTACCGAGGCAGGATGTCGAATAATAATGGAAGATGACTCTCTCATCCTCTATGATCGGTCGAAACAGGTAATGCTTCAAACTGTTCGATCTAAGAATCGGTTATACAAAGTAATACTTGAAGTTGAGAATATCAGATGTTTAAATATCTCAACTTCAACCGAGGCATCCAAGTGGCATGCACGATTAGGTCATATTAATCGTGACAATATGAAGCGAATGATCAACAAAAGGTTAGTGCTTGGCATACCTAACATTCAGTTTGAACAGGAAACATGTGCCTCTTGTCTAGTTGGAAAGCAAACTAGACAAGTGTTCCCTCAAGCAACAAGCTATCGAGCCACACAAATTCTCGAGCTTGTTCACGGAGATTTGTGTGGACCGATAACGCCATCAACAGCAGGACAGAAAAGATATATTTTTGTTCTCATTGATGATCACTCAAGGTACATGTGGACGATTTTGTTAAAAGAGAAAAGTGAGGCATTTAACAAATTCAAAAGGTTTAAGTCTCTTTCAGAACAAGAAACAAGTGCCACGATTAAAACTCTTCGTACGGATAGAGGAGGAGAGTTTGTGTCTCACGAGTTCAATACGTACTGTGAAAAGTACGGTATCAGAAGACATCTGACAGCACCCTATACCCCTCAACAAAACGGAGTGGTTGAGCGAAGAAACAGAACACTTCTCGAAATGACTAGAAGCATCTTGAAACACATGACGGTGCCAAATTATTTATGGGGGAGGCAGTGAGACACGCTACCTATCTAATAAATAGGGTTGCATCACGATCAATCGGTGACACAACCCCGTACGAAATTCTAAATAAGAGAAAACCTAATTTAGAACACCTCAGAGTCTTTGGTTGTATCGGATATACCAAAACCGATAGTCATGGGAGAAAGAAACTAGATGATAGATCACGAGCCTTGGTCCATCTAGGAACAGAACCTGGATCAAAAGCATATAGATTATGTGATCCTGAGTCTAAAAAGGTTGTGGTAAGTCGAGACGTCGTATTTGATGAAGTAAAAGGGTGGAATTGGAATAAGAGAGACGGAGAATCTCTTGAGAGTGAAAATATTCTCGACTTTGGTTCCACAAATCATAACCTCACCACTCGAGTTATGAGTGAAACAGAAACCCGTGAAGAAGAAGAAGAAGACGGGGAGGAGGAGGAAAGTGATAGTATTAGCGAAGAAGAACATGAGGGTTCGCAACCTCCTCTTAGAAGGTCAACTCGTCAAAGTGTACAACCCGCTTACTTAGATGATTATGTGCTTCTAAGTCAAGAAGATTGTGAGAAGTTGTTGGTAGTGATCAATGATGAGCCGTGGGATTTTAAGGAGGCAAAGGAATCCAAGGTATGGCTAGATGCATGCAAGGAAGAGCTAGCATCCATCGAGAAGAATAGTACATGGGATCTTGTTGACCTACCGGTTGGTGTAAAACCAATAGGTCTAAAATGGGTGTTTAAGCTAAAGCGAAACTCCGATGGAAGCATCAACAAACATAAGGCACGGTTGGTCGCAAAAGGATATGTTCAAATCCATGGCATCGATTATGACGAAGTATTTGCCCCCGTAGCCCGTATTGAAACGATACGGTTTGTTCTTGCACTCGCAGCCTCCTGTGGGTGGGAAATACACCATCTGGACGTAAAAACCGCGTTTCTCCATGGAGAATTAAAGGAGGAAGTCTATGTTACTCAACCAGAAGGTTTCGTTGTTCCAGGAAAGGAGAGTAAAGTGTTTAAATTAAATAAAGCTCTTTATGGGTTGAAGCAAGCACCAAGGGCATGGAACACAAAGCTAAACACGATCCTTCTCGGTATGAACTTCAATAAATGTTCAAAAGAGCCATCATTGTATCGAAAGCAAGGAGATAACTATATTCTTCTAGTAGTGGTATATGTAGATGATCTACTTATTACGGGTTCATCTTTGGACTCAATTCTTGAGTTTAAAAGGGAGATGGCTACTAAGTTCGATATGAGTAACCTTGGAAAACTGTCGTATTACCTTGGTATTGAGGTATTTCAAGGTGACGGAGAAATTGTGCTGAAACAAGAAAGATATGCACGAAAAATATTGGAAGAAACCGGAATGAATGAGTGTAATCCTTCTCATGTTCCGATGGAGATGAACTTGAAGTTGTGCAAGGCTCTAAAGGAAAGAAGCATTGATGAAAGAAGATACCGAAGGGTTATAGGGTGTCTTCGGTATCTACTCCACACACGACCTGATTTGTCTTATAGTGTTGGAGTCCTAAGCCGATATATGCAAGAACCTAAAGAGTCACATGGATCAGCCTTAAAACAAGTGTTAAGATATTTGCGTGGTTCGCTAACTGCGGGACTTGTGTTTAAACGCAACACAAGAATTCGTTTGGTAGGTTATAGTGATAGCTCACACAATATGGATGAAGATGATGGGAAAAGTACAGCGGGACATATCTTCTATCTAAATGAAAGTCCAATTACATGGTGTTCACAGAAGCAAGAAACTGTTGCATTGTCTTCTTGTGAGGCTGAATTTATGGCTGCAACGGAGGCAGCAAAACAAGCTATTTGGCTTCAAGAACTTCTATGTGAGACTATTGGAAGAATGCGTGAAAAGGTGGTAATAAGAGTGGATAACAAGTCGGCCATATCGCTAACAAAGAATCCGGTGTTCCATGGCCGGAGTAAACATATACACAAGAAGTATCATTTCATCAGAGAATGTGTTGGAAACAACCAAGTTGATGTTGAACATGTACCAGGAAATGAACAGAAGGCCGACATTCTAACAAAGTCTCTTGGAAGAATCAAGTTCAAAGAAATGCGAAGCCTAATCGGAGTTCAAGAGGTAGGAGACCATAACTTCAAGCTTAAGGGGGAGAATGTTGAGATAAGCTTGAAGTAATAGATGGGTTTACTTAAATATTAGGAGTTATCAATATTAGGAGTTATCTACATATATTAGGAGTTATCTAATAAGTTTGTTTCCTACTTGTATTAGGTTTCGGTAATCTATATAAGGAGGTGTTAATGTGTGGCACAACTTATGAGATTATCGATCTTAAGGTTTGAGTTATATTCCTTAAGATTAATAAGAGAGTTATTCTTATTATTGTGTGCGTTATACTCATTAGTAATTACAGAATCGATTTTGTGTGTACCATTTACAGAATCGAAGGAAAACATATAGACTCGCTCCCAATTGACTGTTTTTTCATCTTCAAAATTGCCTGTGGCGATCTCTGTTCCAATACGTTCAACGTCGCTCCACATCATAATCGATTCAAGTAAGGTTTAAAACCCTAGCTCTGTTATTTTAATTAAGCCAATTTGTATTTAGATTATTGATGTTATAGCAATTTATTCAGTGCTTAATTTGTGGTGAATTTATTTGGCATACTAATTGCGGTTGTAATTGCTACATATGTGTTTTCAGCTACTGAACGGGTCAAAGGGAAACAAATTGAAGAAGGACCAATAACACGTGAGTTTCTGTTCCTTCTTTCTGCTTGCAAAGTGAAACTACGAAATTGAAGAGACAAAAGTCACAAAATTCTAATCAAATCAACATATCATCGAAATACCAAGTCTCACAAATATTGTAATATTTTTACTACAAAAAGGGGTTATTAACTAGCTGTTGAAAGCTTATTATTATAATTTTTTTTATTTAATTTCTCTATATAGAGATTATATGGATGTAAAATTTAAAGGTAATAATTTTGTTGCAGAGAAATTTCAAAATACCTGTCATTTCCTCCATGAAACTTCATTGCAACATGTTTGGTATTGATATGATCTCTTAAACGGGTTGAAACTGCCATCTGCTAGATTTTCTATCAAATTTTCTATTAATTTATTTTTGTGTTTCAATGCTTAAAACGATAGGTGAAGTCCCGATTCTTAGGTGGAAAACATGGGCAGGTTAATTTATGGGTCAAAATGGATAATTTTGTGCATATTGAAATATGTAATTCTTGGCGCTTTACCATATGGGTAATTTTCGACCCATTTCTTTTATTATTTTTTATGATTGAAATATTTTATGATATTATTTTTTTGTAAAATTTATTTAGGGTTTTCTAATTTATTGATCTGTTGGTATGCAGGTAAGTGTATGGTTGGACTCCGTACTGGTATTCTCAATATTTTAACTTGATTAGGAAACTAACATTTTACTCTCCTTTTCTCGCATCTAAAATTTCATGTCTTTAATTATTGTTAACTGTATGTTAGCAAACTAACATTTTACAACTAATTGATGAATTTGAAACTTTTTATACACCTCATGATACACCCCTGATTTTTTTACTTAGCAGTGTTAAAGTTTATAAATTGGTATGTTTAGAATAATTATTGAACATAATAAAAAGAAATCGTAACTATAATGCAAAAATGAGTAAAACAAGTTTTAGGGTCTGTTTTCCCCCGGGCTTATTTTTTAAAATTTCGTCGATGTATATATATGTGTAATCTCACTTGAATCAAGATAAGTTCAATAAAATATTTAAATAAAGGGCGGAATAAATAGCCCGAAAGAAAAAACCAGATATATTACTTGGGGATTGAGACAACATTTTTAATCTGGCAGCAGAATTTTACTTATTTAGAAAAAAAAATTATTTTAGGGTCCCCTTTTTTAAAATGCTCCTCATGGCCCAAAAAATGGTTGGATTGGCCCTGTTAGGATAAAATACAACTAACCATGTCCATCACGCTAAATATTACGGAGTAGTAAATATCATGAAATCATTTTTGTAACTTTTGTCGGAGTTCTACCTAAAAGCAGTATCTCTACCTCTAGGTAGATGTATGACTATTTACATCTTATGTTTCCATATTCCATTTTTAACTATACGGTTGACGTTAATTGTGGTGAAAAAACTCTTACGGATGTGATTTTTTTTCTACTGTATTGCAGCTCGATAATTTTGTACTACGAGAAGACCTTGAAATCAATTGATTTTAGAGAGGCTTCTCAATAGCCTGGTTTTAAAAATTTTAATAGATTAAAAAGTCCGTTGTAAGTTTATAATTAATTCATGACATGTCCACAGTTTGAATGCTTCTAATCATTTATCTTTAATTGCTGTCTACTTATTAGTCAGATAAGTGGGTGTATTATGATTTACTAATTTAACAATAAGTGTTTTTTCAATGAAGTTTTATTTCGTCTATCAATTTCATATAACATTTATTGTTGTATCAAAAATTGTTTCTTCAATTTCGCTCATGGATTGCTATGTTATTTAAACAGTCCAATATTTCGTTATTTTCCTACATATCTCTCGAAGCATGCCCGCCCATTCGGGCGGACTTTGAAGCTAGTGTATATATATGTATGTATATGCATGTATGTATGTATGTATTTATTTACATATAATGAAGGGGATCATACTTGTGCTACCGCCACTACAAGAAAAAAATCAATTTTTAGCGACGATCTGCGAAGACACGTGATAATGTCGTTTTAAGTTTCTTGACTTTGACTTGTGTCCAACAAGTTGGAAATTAATTATTCAAAAGCTTTCCATATAACTAATTTATACAGTGGAGGTCTCTCATAAGTTGTAAAAGGCAAATTAGTATTATTATAAGGGCTTTTTTAACATGCGCCCCGTAATAAATGATTTAAACTTTTCATTAATACTTAACAATGCATTTAATATATTTTTTGAAAATTCAAAAATATAAAATTCATTAATGTGTAGTAAAATGTTATTAGGAAAGTTTGAATCATTTAACGCATCTAAACATGCATGTGCCTAGGGGCACATGTTAGAAACATTCATTTAACCCATGGCAGTGGTCACTATACCGCCAGTTTGAAGTTTTTGGCTTCCACCGTTGGCACCAAGCGTCTCTTGGTAGCGCCAGGCCGCCGCCAGTTTACTCCCGCCGGTTTGGAGACGGGCTTGATGAGTGAGATCAGTTGGTTGTGTGGGCCCAAAGGGGTATTTTGTGTGTGTGTATTTTGTAATGGTGGATCCCAAAAAATTGAAGGGAAAAGGTTTTGTTGGCATGAGTACGTTAGTTTAGTGTCAGTTAGAGGGTGAGCTGACGTGACGCTGATTTGACAACAACTGACGATATCAATTGGATGCACCATTGGGAGCGGTCTTATTGTAATAAGACACAAAAACTAATAAACATAAAGAAAGATACATCCCAACTAAATATGTTCTTTCCTAAGTTAGAAATAATGAAAGTGACTGTAAACATTCTTGAGTTACAAAAAGTAGAAAATAGAAAATACATATATAGTTCATAAGTTCTCTTATAAGCAAGCATGTTAATTTACCAATTGCTCTATGAAACGGTTGTTTAGTTATATATGTGTATCATGTAGCATATTCATGAAACCAATTAACCATTTTTTTCCAATATAACTGTTAGGTTAGGTGATAGAAATATTGTAATAGATAGTCTAGGGGTTATATTGAAACATTGTATATAAGTTTAGCTTAGATTAGGATTAGTCATAATTAACCAAAGAATTAAGCCATAGTATAAATATCAAAGTGTAAGGCTTAATTCTTAACTTTTGCACATTAATCAAATTCACATTTCTACATTTGTTCTCTCTACTTCTCTCTAGAATTTCTCTCTCTAAAACCCTAATACTCTTCATCTCTTTTCACCAAAATCATCATCAAACCATCAAGTATGGATTGAATCAGTGTTCTTATGCTTTTCAGTTGGTATCAGAGCATAAATTCATCTTGAAAACGATCTAAATCCATCACTTGGTGTTAAAATCAGAAGATCAAGAGGGTTTTTCAAGGTTTTTGAAGAAAAAGGGGTTTAAGATCAAAAATCGGATTCAAGGTACTAATTCTTGTTCTTATGGATTGAATAGCTTCATTTTGTTAATATATTAAGCTGAGAATCGAATTAGGATCGAATCTAATCCATTCTGATGAAGAATTTAGATTTTTAAGAAAAACCATTAAAGCTTCAAAAACCCTCTAAATTCAAATTTTCGAATAGATCTAGGTTGTGTTTGAGTAATATAGTAGTAATGGATTGAAGGAAAAAGGTTTTAGGTCAGTTTGCAACAAGAATCAAAGAATTTGGGTAAGAAACGAGCATTTTAGGATCGAATTAGTGGGTTTTTCTGTTCTGTTCGTCACTGTTCTGCCAAGAACGACTTCGGCCCGAGAACAGTAACAAGTTCGGCCCGAACTCATCCTTAAGTTCGGCCCGGACATCATCACAAACTTCGGCTCGAACTATCACCCAATCTTCGGCCCGAACTACCAACCCAATCTTCGGCCCGAACTATAATCAATCTTCGGCCCGAACTATACTCAAACTTCGGCTCGAACTTCTTTCAACCTTCGGCCCGAACTTCTTTCAATACTCGGCCCGAACTTCTTTCAAACTTCGGCCCGAACTTTTTTCAATCTTCGGCCCGAACTTCTACAAAAGTCTTCGGCCCGAACTTCTTTTTCCAAACTTAATTTTTTTTTTCGGTCGTTTTTCTTCCAACAAGAAATGACTTCCAAGGACGCCTTGTCCATTGGATCAGACACAAAACCACCTGTTCTCCACCGAGGAGAATACGGTCAATGGAAGAAACGGTTTCTCCATTTCATCATGAGCCAACATACCGGTCCAGATATCCTTGACTCCCTTACAACCGGACCCGCTAAGTTCTATCGTGTAGTGGCTCCACCCCCAAACACTGTACCAGCAATACCTGGAGGTGTAATCGAAATTCCCCCGGAGGAATACACCCAAGAGCAAAAGGATAGGGCTAGGGCTGATGTGTACGCACACTCCTACATGCTACAGGGCATAACGAAGGAAATCTACAGCAGCCTTGATAGCTTCAGCACGGGTAAAGAGCTTTGGGATGAGATCCAAAAGCAAATGGAGGGTACCGACTTGGGTAACAAAGCGAAGATGGTTTCCACCCTAAATACCTATGGTCAATTCAAAGCTACCCTGGGAGAAGAACTGGAGCAAACCTATCTCAGATTCTGCAACATGCTCAATGATCTCAGAAAGAACAAACTCATCAAAGAGAAGCTTGAGATTAACATCAAATTTATCCAATCCCTACTACCAGAGTGGGAGATATTTGGCAACAGTGCGATGCATCACAAGGATTTAAGCTCCATAGATATTCATGAACTATATGAGTACCTACATCAAAACGAGCCTATGGTGAGAGGAATCGCCAAAACTAGGCAAGATACTGCAGACACCCTAGCAATGTTGGCCAAACAAAATCTGGCTCTCAACAAAGGTATCAACGAAGCAATGGTTGCAGCACAAACAAAAGAAGTGGTAAATGAAGAACCAGAAACTCTTATCCCAGCGGGGACACAGGATGAAATCGACTCAGTTCGTCAAGCCTTGGCTCTCATTTCTTCCTATAACAACAAGTACTATAAGAAACCAACCAACAACAACCTTAGATCATCCTCAAATTTCAAATTCAATTCCTCTTCTCCAACCCCGAACAAGAAATCCTCATCTTCCTCCACCGAGCCACCTAAGAAATGTTACAATTGTGGTATGACGGGCCACTTTGCCAAAGAATGCAAGAAGCCAAAGGTGAAGGACTCAGAATACTTCAAGAGGAAAATGCTCATGGCCAAACAAGTTGAAAATGGAAAAGTCCTATTGGCTGAGGACCAACAGTGGTTGGAGGACTCTGACGATCAAGAGGAAGAGGAATGCACAGCGAGTCTGGCTCTCATGGCAACGAACTCAGAGCTGCGCTGGGCATCCCTGAGAATGATGAAAATGAGGTACACTCTTTCTCCTTTGACTCTTTATTATCTGATTCAGACACTGATGAATCAGAAAATTTCTTGTTTAATGAAAAACTTTTTACTAAAATTGATGAGAAATCACATTTGACAAAACAAATAACTGATTTGGAATCTGAAAAAGCACAACTCTTAAATGATTTAAGTGACTTAAGTCAATGCTCTCTTCAAATAACTCAAGTAAACAAGGAATTATAAAATCAGTTGTCTACGTCAAAATCAACTTATCAATTTCAAATTACTGAATTGCAAAATAATCTACAAAAACAAGTAAATACAACCAATGAATCAAATACACAAATCTTAAAATTAAAGGAAGAAAATTTAACCTTGCGTCGCCAACTGGAAACTCTTGTTCCTCAAGTAAATCAAAATAATCGTTCAAATCAAAAAACACAAGAGTTACAACAACAGTTGTCATCGTTTCATGCTGCTCACACCAGTGAGGTAAATCGTCTAAATCACATCATTAATACAAAAAATCTTGAAATTTCAAACCTAAAAACTATGAAGACGGTGTCAAGTGATAAAGACGACTCCAAGCAGCTGATAAATGACTTAGCTAATCAACTCAGTCGAGAGCAAAAATGGATGAAATCCGCAGACATCAAGATAAAAGACTACCAAGATAAGTTGAAGACGGCTGACAACAATATTCAAAAACTAAATGACCAAATCACAAACATAACAAACAATTTTAAAAAGGAAATCGATGAAAAATCAGCAACCATACACAGTCTTACTGTCAAGAAAGAAAATGCTGAAGAACACATCTCAAAACTGGAGCAGACGATTGTGAAAGCTGGTCACATTGAACAAACGATAAAATTAAACCAGCCAAAAGAGTTCAGATCGTTCAAGTCAAAAGTGGGTCTCGGAGCTGAGAATACCCGCCCTCTGGAAAAAGCTGCTGATGTTCTACCCACACTATACAATTACGATTACATGAACTTGGGGATATGGCAAAGCTTCCTTCATATGCCTGATGAAGAAGCAGAAGTTGAAACGTTTAACCGGGAAAAGGAAGAATATGCTCAAATTAGCTTCAATTATGATGCTCTAAACTCAACATATGAAAAGAAGAAAGCAAAATTTGAACACAATGAATATTTTCCAATCATCACACCTGCTGAACTTTCCATTCCTGAAAACCAAATTTTAAAACAAATCAAAAAGCCAAAGCTTTATGTTCCATCATTAAAGAAAATTGTCCAATTAGAAACTGAAATTGATGAAACTCATAAGGCCTTTGATAAAGAAAAGGAAAATCTTCAAAACAAAATACATAATTTAGAGGATACAATTTTAGAATTAAAAGCTAAAACGAACCAAACTGTTTCTCAAAATTCTAAAGCCTCTTTATTAGGACCAGCACCAACAAACCCAGTTCCAATCATCCTAAAGAGAAGCACTAATCCACCTGTCTTAAATCTTGCAGATCGAAGATTAGAGTCCTAGAGGATGAGAACCATGGAGCAAGCTGAAGTCAAAATGTAACACCTCAAATTTTACTACAAAACATTTGGCCAAAATAATCATTTAATAAAGAGGAGAACTATCCCAAAATACGGATTTACAAAAACCTTTGGTATGAAAATCAGAGTATAAATTCGGTGTTACAAAATATATCAAAACCAAAGCTAAGTCTAAATCCGTTCTAGTGTTCTTCTACTCTAGGCCCCGCATCTCTATCCATGCGTACCTAAACCTTCGATCCCGAACCTGAGTACATAGCAAAACAAACAAGGAGTACGTGAGACAAAAACGTCTCGTGAGCTACATGGGTTTAGACTCGTCAATAATAATAATCATAAGACATATAAATACATATACAAGTAGTTCATCCATCTATCTAGTCACCCTATTGTGACTCTATGATCCTTGCTTTCCTAGCAATCATATCTAGTTATCGTGACATCCCCAACTAACTAGAACCACATTAACTCATTAACCGGGGATCCCCCGCATTAACAAGCTTCAAGGTAAAGGCAAGAGGGAATCGCCCAATCTACTTATACCTGCCTTACTTGCCGGACTACTTCCAGTTAGCAAGACTACTATCATGGAATGGGCCGATGGGGATCCGCCCATATGCTCCCCATTCCATGCCTCATGACCGGGGATCCCCCGCGTCATCACATCGTCTCAACTTACTATAACTCGATGGTTATATCAATCAAAGCCTTTGGCTATCACATCAATCATCAACAAGTTAGTTAACTATATTTAACAATATACAACTAACTCTATTTACTAAATTCTACACAATCATCAAATAGACTCGACATATATAATAACAAGTATTTTCATGGCTATGTACTCAATAAAGTCCACACGTACTCACCTTAGCAATACGATGCTCCAACCGAATTCTTGACACCAAATCTCTTGCTTCACAAATTCACCGACTTTCTAAGATGTCACCGAAAGCCTAATACAATGATCACAAGATGTTCAACATCTCATACTACCAATAATGTATCCATTAACCTCTAACTACCATTAACTAACATTTTCCCCAATTATGGTGATTTACCAAACCCTAGGTTTAACCAACCCTTAAGATTCATACCAATCGAAATCATACACTTGTTTCTTTTGTTAATATATCGTCTATTAAGTGTATACATCATTTATTCACCATAAACCATAACCCCCAATAACTAGGGTTTCAAACCCAACCATCAAATACATAGATCTAAAGCTACAAAGATCAAGGACTGAAGATATACCTTTAATCTTCACTTTGGAGTGAAATCTATCAAGCTTTGATGAACAAATCGACCCAAATCAGCTCTTGCACTCAAAAATCGCCAAGGAGAAAACTAGGGTTTTGGAATTGCATTAAATGAGCTAAAACCCGACTTTAATGCTGTCGACCAGAGTTCACGGCGCGAACTAAGTTCGCCTCGCTAACTCTGCGCTTGCACGCCAACTTCGCGATCGTTATCAACTCGTGAACTACATCACGCTCAAAAGCCAAATCCGCTAGAGATGGTTCCCGATCGGGAACTATAGTTCGCGGCGCTAACTCCCAAATGCAGCAGGGCTGCATTTTTCGGTTGTTGTCTCGACCCGGTTTCGCCCATAACTTTCTCATACGGTCTCCAAACGACACGAAACCAATTCCTACGTTCTTAAAACGATTTATCCTTATTTATCATATTTTTATACAATTTATTTATTTACAAATTTCGGGTCGTTACACAAAAGAGCCTCGCAGTCAAAGAAGTTTATCCAGACAGGATCCAGTATGCTTAAGAAGCCCAGTCTACTTAAGAAGTCTAGTCCATTCAAGTCTGTAGTTTCATCTTTGTCTGTTAAAAATAAATGTAATGACTCTAGACAATTTATTTCTCCAAAAGAAGCTTATGGCATTGTTTATGATTCTGCAATTTATCGTCCAGTTAATCACGGTGTTAATGGTGTAAATTTAATTATTAAAACTGATAAAAATGGCTTGTGATCAAAACAGAATCAGAACCCGCACTCAAAAGAAAGCACAAAGCTCAATCATGCTTCACCGCAAATACTCTCCTTCAACCCTTTGACGATATATATAAGGTACGTCCTCCAATCTCAAAACATGTAAATACTTTTGTTTGGTCGAGGGGGAGAAATATTAATTCTAGAGGGAGAATTATTATTTCTAGGGGGAGAAAAGTTAGAAAACAAAACAAAATACCCAAATCAAAAGGTTTTATGTTTGTAACGTTAATTATAAGTCGTTGTAATATCCGTAAACGATCTCTTTACTAGTTACCTAGTAAAGATAACATCTGTTTATTACAAATTCTTTTAATTCTCGTTACTTACTACCTCAAAAGACATACCTTCCCATGGTTTGCCAGATCCGGCCTAACCTTCCCAGGGAAATATCTCAGTCAACTGGTAAGTGTGAGGGTATACGTCTAGGGTATAGAAATAGGTGAGTGCAAGGTGATGTGAAAACATGATAAATTAAAGAAAACACACCTTTGAGTGCATCCAAACCGTTAACAAATCGGGCAACCATACAAATAGGTGGTCATTCATAAGTTGAATGATTCACTAGACTTTACTGGCCCAGTAAAGCAAATGCACACCACCACCAACCACTCAAATTCCTCTTAACAGGAATTGTTTCATTTCATTAGGGGACGTAGCACAAAAGCTACTGACTACTCATTCGGAGTATGTTGGTATTGAAACAAAATAACCTCCTGCCCCGGGTTAAGTCTCTTTGTATGCACAGTGTGTCTAGTTCTCACCCCCAAGAATCTTTCCAATATAGGACACTTGCACTACAAAAATGAATCTCCGTGAATCCATCAGAACACTCGTAGTGGCATCACAATCTGATGTTTCACGAGGATCGAGTGGAAATCCTGCTAGAGCTAACATCACGCCAACTCTAAACGCAGGTCACACATTTGAATCAATGGTTGTGCAAACGACTACCGATTCATACCGTGTGCTAACGGATACTCTAAGTGAGTCCGGTGTTACCAAAAAATCCATGTGAACCAACTAAAATGCAACATTTTTTAAAGAGCTGATCAAATTGCACATGAGCGTATTAGACCACTCTCAAATTACTCCTATGATCTGCTATATCCAGCATGATCTTCCCCGGAGCCACCGACAATATAGGATCTAAAAAGTGAGGGTCCCTAGGTCTAGGTGAGCAGAATCAAGTATCATGGGATCTTGATTGGGGTGCGCTGAGGTAAAAAATTAAGAGGGGGTATGAAGTATGGGGAGCAGATCAGCTTATCACATGGTAAAAACAAAAACGAGGGTGTGGTTGAAAATGAAAAAGTGAGTTGAGTGAGGAGCGTGTGTGAAAGGGTTAAAGAAAACGAAAAACCCTCCCTAAACCGAACAAATGACCGGGTAACCTCATCTATATGGGATTGCATATTTTGCTTTCTAATTAAGACATCATGGACCCAGTGATCATGTGATGCAATGCACAACCCCCACTGACCACTCAAGTACAAAAAGTACTTGTTTCAAAATCACGGAGATAACCACATCCACTATCGACATCTCATTTGGAAATTGTTGATATTGAAAAAGAGGACCCACCTCCAGTCCTCGCTTTCGTTTGTCCATGTATAGAGTCTAGAACCGATTTAAATCTCTCTAGGACACATGCACTCTACCAAGCATATCTTTGAGATATTGCCGGAACATTCATAGTGATACCAAAAATATTGGTATTCCACGATGATTGAATGGAA
Organism: Calendula officinalis; assembly: GCA_963853835.1. Lineage (NCBI taxonomy): Eukaryota > Viridiplantae > Streptophyta > Magnoliopsida > Asterales > Asteraceae > Calendula > Calendula officinalis. The sequence goes on from OY970825.1 coordinate 35,101,618, forward strand.
ATCCTACCAGTGCTAACATCAATGCCAACACTGAACGTAGGTCACACAGTTTCTGTAACTGTTGTGCTAACAGGCAATCTATGTGATCATGGGTTACCCTGATACTTTCTCGTGCGAAGATCAGACGACCGTACTCCATTGATATCAAGAACGGTCACTATGTCTGATAGAAGATCTGATGACTGTACTTCAATCTTATCAACAACAGTCAATACATCAGATAAGGGATTCTATGACCGTACTCCAGCATTATCAACAACGGTCAGAAAATCCAAAACATATCAACATTCCGCACTGCTTCAACTTCAACAAACATCAGGAACCAAGGATCTACAGCAAATCGACAAACGCCACAACTTCAAGAAAGGACTTCCGCTAGTAACCGCTCTATCTATGGGTCTACATTCAGTCGATTTGCATGAAGTCTTCTAGAATACTTTATATTGGTTGAAAAGCCAATTAAAAGTATGTCTGTCACTGATGATCAAAGGCTGATGCTGTTTTATCAACATAATTGCTCAACGGTTCAAATCTCATCTCCGACCTTACAAACACAGAAGTCTTCAAAGATATGCAACCTAGACTAGTATTACAAAGGGGGAGATTGTTAGGTACTAAATATATTGTAATAGATAGTCTAGGGGGTATATTGAAACATTGTATATAAGTTTAGCTTAGATTAGGATTAGTCCTAATTAACCAAGGAATTAAGCCATAGTATAAATATCAAAGTGTAAGGCTTAATTCCTAACTTTTGCACATTAATCAAATTCACATTTCTGCATTTGTTTTCTCTACTTCTCTCTAGAATTTCTCTCTCTAAAACCCTAATACTCTTCATCTCTTTTCACCAAAATCATCATCAAACCATCAAGTATGGATTGAATCAGTGTTCTTATACTTTTCAATAACAGATCTTGATCAAACCTATAGTAAGATCATATTATCACTACAGAGCTATCGTAGCGGCTACAAATGTCGTCACCATAGTGTAGTCGAGATAAAATAGCCCAGAAGCGCCTGCACTACATCATTGAATACATACTATGTATATATATGTGCATGCATGTACGTAATATGTATGTAAAAAAGCATGTGTATTATAATACATGTATATGTATACATAATACATACACATATATGTATATATGTGTGCACGTGTGTGTATATATATGGGTTCACGAAGCATACATATGTGCAGGAGTTGTGTTATATTATACAACCCAACAATGTTAAAAAAAAAAGTTTAATCCAGTAGTTTACCTAAATTACGGCCTAACGGTGTTTTCTTTCAAGACTAGTAGGATAAACAAGATAAACTTAAACATTAAAGTGAAAATAAATTGTGGATATTGTTCATTAATTAGTTTATGTAATTTACATGAAATATTTAAGAATTTCTACTTTTTCTTCCTATCCATATGTCTAGCTCTACTTACTTATAAATTGACATGTGTTATCGACTAATTCTCTTTCTTCATATCATCCGTTGATTTTGACATTTGTCATTAATTATTTTTATATCCTTTTCGGATTCATAAATTATCTCTATGTCTTTCTAAACTTTGTAATTGTTTTCATATCCTTCTAAATCTTTAAAACTATCTTTTATGTCCAAAAACCTATTTTAATATTTATTAAATCATTAAGATATCAATAATTATTGAATAAGTATGTAATATATATGTTGATTATGTATTAAAAATCATGTTTATTTGCCTGTATTATTGATATTATCACCATTTAATAAATAATAAAATTAGTTTTTGGACATAAAAAAGAGTTTTAAAGGTTTGAAAGGATGTGAAGGTAATTATAAAGTTTAGAAGGACACATAGACAATTTATGAATTGTAGAAGGATATAAAAATAATTTATGAATTTTACAAGGATATAAAAGCAATTATCCCTTATTATTATTATTATTATTATATTTATGTATTTAATGAGAGAAAGGTTGTTTATAAGTAGACGTTGTAGGTTAGAAACTTGGAAAGACGTTGAAAGGAGAACGGAATTCATACCACCAAGCAACCTAGCTTACCCCATCTCTCTCACTCTCTCTCTCTCTCTCTCTCTCTCTCTCTCTCTCTCTCTCTCTCTCTCTCTCTCTATCACACACACACACATCACATGTATACATAAAATATGATATGGTTAAATGGTATGATGGATGGATGTACCAACATGCATTGAAAATATGCTTGTTTAGTTAGCCTAGACGTTGCATCAGTTTCTGGTACACTCTAAATATTCTTAACAGAAACCAACTCCTCTATCATATACACATACATACACACCTATATATATCCTTCTCACCTTCCAACACCTTAATTATCTTCTCTCTCGTATTTTATGCTCTGGTGAATCCAACCACCGGTGAATATATATATCGATCATACCATGTGCAGTCGTGGTCATTGGAGACCATCGGAGGACCAAAAGCTCCGGCAACTTGTACAACAGTACGGACCTCAAAACTGGAACGCCATAGCTGACAAGCTTCAAGGCAGATCAGGTCCGAGTTTTATTCAATACTTCATTAAATTATATGTCTTATATATAACCCCTAGGTTTTGTATATATGTATCGATCATATCTTATAAATAATGATGAATATTGAAGAATATACCTTATGGGAATTTTAACTAATATTTTATATTCATATTCATTGACCGATTAATATGCATAATGAAAGATACGTACGAACACCGAAAACCCTAATTAAGATCTATATCCATACAAAAATTTCAACTCATATATACATTAAACTCTAATTAACCTATCGATATTCTTTAACTACTCGTAACAATTTTGTTAAATGTCCGTTCAAAACGTCATCGATATGTAATTTTCGTGGAATCAAGAATTAGTATTCGATCGCTTGTTATATTTTCCGTTACATGATTTTTGTTCTTTTTTCATCATAATATATAGCTAGTTAATTAATTATATATAAATCTTCATTATACTACTTCTCATAATTAAATGCATGAGAATATTGATGTATTTTTTTTGTAACATTAATAATGTGAAATTGATTAATTGTCTTCATTCATGCAGGTAAAAGTTGTAGATTAAGATGGTTCAACCAACTCGATCCAAAGATTAATCGAAGTCCATTCACGGAGGAGGAAGAGGCACGACTTTTAGCATACCATCATGAATTTGGGAACCGTTGGGCTAACATTGCAAAGTTGTTCCCGGGTAGAACTGACAATGCGGTTAAGAACCATTGGCATGTGATCATGGCTCGAAAGATCAGAGAAAGATCCACCCGGATGCATCGAAGAACCGCCACGGCGCTTGATCACGCATTTGTAGAGAGATATCAATCATATACTAAAAATTTCCCATTTGAGATTTCAAGAAATCTTGCATCACATCTACAACTCTCCAAGAATTTGGTTAATCAGTTCAAGAATCAAGGTAGAACCTGAAACTACGACGGGAAAATGGGGTTAGGTATAACGAGATAAAATGGGGAATTTATTAGAGGATCAAACTGAGTTAATTAAGTTAGCCAAGAGTTTGACACTTTTTATTTAAATTAATAAATATCAACCACTAGAAAATTCTCATTAGTGGCCTAGAAAAAGTGTCATTTAAATTCAAAAAGTGTCCAAATTTTGACCAATATACGTATATATGATAAATAAATGTAAGTAAAAGTTACATGAGTACAGACCTATATATAGTGACTAACAAAAAGTGAGACAATAGATTTTTACCTTTTCATGGCATAGATGTTTTTATAAGAAGTTGTTAAATTTTTTTAAAAAAAGGGAATTCATTTCTGTACCACAACTTTTACTTCCTATACCATAATTTACAAGTTTTACAGCTAACTGTACAAGTATGTTAAGCAACTGTTGTGGTAGATGAATTAAAAGTTGTGGTAGGAAAATCACCCCTTTTTTAAAAAAGAAGAAGCTTTTTACGCATAAATTTTTAAAATTTTCATTGTGTCAGTAATACTCACGTCACTGAGTCACACGTTTGCTGTAGTGGATATATTTCGAATAATATAATTTAGTATGTTTTAGCCATTAAAATTACATTTTAGATGCTTTTTAGTTAGTTAGACTCTTCACCCCATCAAAACTCATTTTCAAGTTTTTTAAACAGAATTATATGTTTGACTTGTTACAGATTAAACATAATCTAAATCTACTCATTTAATTTATAAGTATATACGGATCAAAGTTGTAAAGCCTTTATTTAAACTAATAAACGTTGTTCGAAATAAATTAACACTATAGATTTTATCGTTGTTTACTCTATATTAATGTTCATTTATCGTTATATATGGTGCTCCAGATAAAAGAGATCAATCTGTGGAATTCTACAACTTTCTCCCTGTAAATATAGAATCCCATGGGAGCGAAGTAATTCATCATCAAAGAAAAGATGAGGTCGAGGTGGAGCAAGAACCAAGTGAACATCGAGCGGTACCATTTATAGATTTCTTGTCGGCCAATTAACATCCATCAAGAAACGATAAAAGTTACTCATTTAGGGTTGCTAATTAATCGCAACCTTCATAACAAGTAGTTTACATAACAAAAACGAGCATATGTTCAATATATATATGTAGGAGACAATACTATGCTTATATATATTAGTGACACTCTGTGATTTTTCACGGATCAGAACCTAATATATGATATATATTTAGCTTGTTAATTCATGTGTTTTTATAGACATTGTTGTATCTGTTCGCTAAAGAAACAAAATCAATGAGAATCATAAATAAACTCACTTTAAACACGACACAAATTTTTATTTTGTGTAACATGTGTCTAGATGTGAATTCAATGATTAAGTAACAATTACAGTGAAAATGGAAGATTGGATTGAAGATGAAGATGGAGTTTTTGCACAAGAAACGTACGTTCAATTCAATATTACGGCAAAAGTTGATCAATATTAGGTTACAACTAGGTATTTATACCTGGGCATAATATTGACTAATTATATAAAATACCTCTAGACTATTGATTACAATAAATGTCACACATTACATCCCTAGACTATTGAATACACTAAATGTGACCCAACAATCTCCCCCTTTGTAACAATAGTCTAGGAAGCATATCTTCGAAGTCTTCATCTTTAGCAAAAGCCTAGCCTTGTCGATATTTCGTTGGATAAGGATGTATCAGGATCAGCTTGAGCTTTGTTAACCTGTGAAAACGAATACTTCTTGTAGCCTTTCAACCAACAAGATGTATTTTACAGACTTTTGACTGAAGATACATATTGACCGACTGAAAGTAAGACCCATAATGAAAGAGAGATTAACAGCGTAAGTCTTTTCTTGAAGTTTGTGGCTTTATGTCGATCAATAATTCTTGATAATTGTTGTTAGGGTAATATGTTGGTAAGGTTTACGCTCCCCCTCAAACAAACAATTATTTCTTCACGGGAGTTTGATTTAACTTTTTGATATTTACTCCCCGGTGAGCGAATTACCAAAATCAACCACGGAAGTTGTTTGATATCTTTGTTAGATATTTGGTTTATTGTTTACTCCCCCTTAACTGGTGCATATACCGTATTAATGTGGAGTAAACTGGGCTGATGTAATTCTTTATAATGTATCTTCTCCCTTTGTAATGTATCTTCTCCCCCTCATGATGGATATGATTTATCGGATGCATCATGTAACTCGGAAGTTCTGCGAGTTTGAGTTAGAAGAATCTTCGATTTTAAGGAGAAAATATAAATTGAATTTGACGAAGCCTATTGATAAAAATGTGTTGAATAATGATTATACATTTTTTGTAATAATCAATATATATAGAACATTTTATCAGTTAAACTCAGACCGTTGTTGATGATGTAAGAATACGGTCTATTACTTTATCTTTGAGTTCCTTGACCGTTGAAATCCTTGCACCAAAGTTAATCAGGGTAACCCGGGATCACATAGATTGCCCGTTAACACAACAGTTACAACAACTGTGTGACCTACGTTTAGTGTTGTCTTTGATGTTAGCACTAGTAGGATTTCCATTCAATCATCGTGGAATACCAATATTTTTGGTATCACTATGAATGTTCCGGCAATATCACAAAGATATGCTTGGTGGTGTGCCTGTGTCCTAATGGTGTTTGATATATCGGTTCTAGACTCAATTGTGGACAAGCGAAGGTGAGGACTGGAGAGGTGTCCTCTTGTTCAATATCAACGATCTCCAAATGAGATGTCGATAGCGTATGTGTGCTTATCTCCGTGGTTTTGAAACAAGTATTTTTTGTACTTGAGTGGCTGGGGGGGTTGTGCATTGCATCACTGAGTTCATGATGTCTTTTTTCAATATCAGAGAGCAACGCAAGCAGTCTGATAAAGACATGGCGACCCGACTTTTAATCGGTTTGGTAAGGGTTTTTCGTTTTCTTTAACCCTGTCACACCCTCCTCACTCAAGCTTACTTTTTCAGTTTTCAACTACACCCTCATTTCATTTTACCATGTTGTTAGTTGATTTGCACCCATCCTTCATTCCCCCTCTCAAGTTTTACCTCTGAGCACCCCAATCAAGATCCCGTGATACTTGATTCTGCTCACCTAGACCTATGGACCCTCACAACATGTCCTATATTGTAGGTGGCTCCTGGGGAAGATCATGCCGGTTATAGCAGATCATAGGAGTTATTTGAGAGTGAACTATAACGCTCATGTGCAATTGATCAGCATTTATGATGTTACGATGTAAGAATGATTTACATGGATGTTTTATGCAGATTTTATTAGAGAGATTAATTTAGAGATTCTGGGGAATTGCTAGGAGGCAATTCTGAGTTGGTTGATTTGACAGACCATTTAAACTTTTTATCAAGTTATACAATTTTATAATATCTTCGTATAATATATTTAAAAATATAAATATTACTTAAATTGATGATTCATGTTATCTTCAAGTTTAAAATATTGATGTTAACTCAACCTGTTTAATTTCGTGTCGTGTCGAGTCAATTGGTTTATATAAATATGACGAAACCTCAAACGTAAGTCCATTAGTTTCATGTTGGATTTGCGTCGAGTTATTGTGTCGTAAATGATTATACATTTTAAAAACGAATAATATATTTTCAAGCAATCGGAAATGAGTTGTCATATCAAATTGGACCTATTTAATTGTTCTTTTGTTTTTTAGTTAGATAATCTTGATCACGTTTTAAAGCATAAAATACAGCTCTGCATAAAAACCTAACTCACTGCACTAGTCACACTCCGCCATTAAAGCCGAAAAGGACAGATCTACTATACTCTTGGAACATCAACGATGGCTTCATCACCATCATCATCTTCATCAGAAGCTGACAATAACGAGAGTCAAACATTGAATTCGAAATTGAAAAAGGATTAGGATGGATAGAGTGGCTAAGAGGTTGGTTCTACTTGGTATACGAGATGCTTTTTCAGAGAATAATGGCGTCTCATTTGCAGAGTCCGATGCCGTTGCCGCCGCTGAATGATCTCACTTGCATCATTACCGGATCCACCAGTGGAATTGGGCGAGAAACTGCCAGGTCATCTTCAATTTTCTGTTAATTTCAATCGGTTTTTTAGCTTGTTATTCGTTTTGAGGTTTTAGGGAGAATTATAATTTGTCAATCAACTTAGTGAGTTACACTGCAAACGAGTCGAAATCAGCTCAGCTATATTAGGCTAGGCTCCGGCTCGGCAACATAGCTCGACAACTATTAAGATGCAGGCGGTGCACTCAAATTGAGCTCGAAAACCTTGAATATTCGTCTGCAGCCCTAAATCTTCACTCGTGTTGACTGCAATTCTCATTTTGATTTCGATTATATGAGCTCAGAACGAATGTTTTGAAACTGATACCGTGGGAGAATTATGATAGACAATGCTGCTTTGAGATTAACAGATAAACATAATTGTAAATCTAACCTAATGTTTTCGCATAATACTCCTCATTAAGTTGTTGATTCAATACTTTGGTTTTCAACTTAATGTTTTAATGTACTAAATTACAATCATGAAACTTGCATAAGCTGTTATACGCAACTAGGTCTATTACATTGCAATTATGAAAATTAGTGGAAATTAACATTTTTCTTAAATATTAATCAGACAGATGGCGGAAGCAGGGGCACATGTTGTTATGGCAGTTAGAAATACAAAAGCAGCACATGAACAAATCCAAAAGTGGCAGGATGAATGGTCTGGAAGAGGTCTTCCTCTCAATATAGAGGTATATCTTATAATACTAACCACATATGAAGCTTTTATGTTACTTATTTTGGATAATTTATAAAAACAAACTTATAACTTATTTAATTTGTGGTAATTAAGGTTATGGAATTGGATCTACTCTCATTGGATTCTGTTGTAAAATTCTCCGAGGCTTGGAATGCACGATCAGGACCTTTACACGTGTTGATAAATAATGCAGGAATATTTTCTATAGGAGGTTAGTGACCAATTGTATTTTATTGGCTTTAACAAGTTGAATTTCATAATAAATAATAATAATAATTATTATTATTTATTTGTATACAGAACCACAAAAGTTTTCAAAAGATGGATATGAAGAACACATGCAAGTGAATCATCTGGCTCCAGCATTGCTTTTGGTTTTACTCATGCCATCCCTTATAAGAGGCTCTCCTAGTCGAATTGTGAACGTTAATTCAATTGTAAGTTTTTTCCATTTTTTATGCATATTTTGCTCTAAATATATTTTAATATATACAAACATCTAATGCTTGTTTGTTGTTAATAATGTAACTTTAGTTTAATGCTTATTTGTGTTATGTATAGATGCATCAAGTTGGATTTGTGGACACAGAAGATATGAATGTTGTTTCAGGCAAAAGAAAGTTTACAAGTTTAGTCGGTTATTCAAGCAGTAAATTAGCACAGGTATGTTTCTCTAAAAAAATTTATTAATTTCAAAACTTACCTTTTGATATACTAAACTTTTAAAACCTACTATTGTATATGTATGTATTGGTTTACCTGAATTCCCCTTGGTAAGGTTTGCAAAGCCTAGTACATCAAAAGTAAAAGTAATTTTTCTTTGTAAAATCCAAGTGGCAAAAACCGGTGCCACCTAGGCAAAAAATTGGTTTTGGGTAACTTCATAGTTCATATATACAATAGTTGACCCATTTATATGTAAATGGGTTGTTAGGTCACATTTGTATTTAATTTGCAGGTGATGTTTAGTAGTGTTCTCCACAAAAAATTGCCTGCTGAAGCTGGCATAAGTGTAATATGTGTATCTCCAGGAATTGTTCAGACTAATGTCGTAAGTACTCTTAACTAACTTTATTATTTAATTTAAAAAAAATTATTTATGATAAATATTGATTCACAAAAAATAAATGTAGATTCGTTCCCCGTGGGTAAAAACAATTATGAATATTATTGTCAATTGATGCTGCAAAATATCATTTTGATGTTCAAACTTAATAGCAGTATAACACTATATAATGACCAATTTTTACAACACTGCCCATTTCAGAAAATCTATTTAAAAAAAAAAAAAAAAAATTAACTTACATTTGTGGCAATTGCAGGCACGAGATCTTCCCAAAATAGTTCAGGCTGGTTATCATTTGATCCCATATTTTATCTTCAATGCTGAAGAAGGCAAGTAATTATTATGAATTCATCTCTCTCATAATGTGTAATTAACAAAAAAACACATATACACACAAACAATAATAACATAATAGTAATTACCGATCTACCCATGTCCCATCTCTTCAAAAGGGTTTGACTAATTGACTTACCATATATTCCACTTGTACAGGTTCTAGAAGCTCCCTTTTTGCAGCAACCGACCCTCAAATTCCCGAATATTGTGAAATGTTGAAAACCGACGAATGGCCCGTATCTGCTTTCATTTCTCAAGATTGTCGGCCCTCAAACCCGTCTGAAGAAGCCCATAATGTTGAAACATCTTCAAGAGTGTGGGAAAAAACACTACAAATGGTTGGCCTTCCTTTAGATGCTGTAGAGAAGCTTCTAGAAGGTGAAAATATCGAGTGCAAATATGGAGCTCATGATGATTAGGATTAACTCATAAATGTTTAATTATATTCTGTTATTCTCATCATACGTTTATTTTTTATCCGTTTATAGACATTGTATAACATATTTGACACCCGTGTAGATTTATTGTTGAAAGTGTTTTGTTGTAACATATTAGTACTTGACTCACGGGTGTCGAATATTTTTTGTCGAATATTTTTTTATGATGCATAATCCTTTTGGAACATGAAAACTTTTGTTTTGGGTAACTTGAGTAACTTGAGTAACATTATTCATATAATAACTAGGTTAACCTAAGGTTATTTTAGGGTATGCATAATGCAATCATGTTTTGTTTAGTGTGATAGCATATGATATTGGCAGATTTATACATACTTTTGTCTGCCAATATATCTATTTTTATATGTGTTTATCGATTAGAATATGATGTTATCACTCAAATTGTAGTTTCCATTGTGTTTTGCAGGCTATAGAAGAAAAAGTAACAAAAACGGGTCAAAATGATACGAGAAATGAAGAAATGCAGAAATTCAAAAGATAGAGTCGCTATCTATGGATAGAGATGCTATCTATGTCGCTATCTCCGTCGCTATTTCAGTCCAAAACGCTAAAATGAGTCGTTGTTTGCTGTCACAAAGAGCAGATAGCGCCGCTATCTTTATGATAGCGCCGTTATCTTTAAGATAGCGCCGCTATCTTTATGATAGCGCCGCTATCTTAAAGATAGCGGCGCGAAAAATGGCGGGGGTCCATATAGCGACGCTATCTTGACATTTAGCGACGCGACTTAGTGCGATCTGTCACATATTTAAGCAAATCTGCAGATCTGATTCAGGAACTTTTGACCTAATTTCGAAGGGCAGCCGAAAAACACTATTGGAGCACTCAAGATCAAGATTTCAAGGCTTAAACATTGGTTTTCTATCACTTTTGATTATTATTATGTTTATGTTTACAATTCTTTATGTTTGTTTGATGATTTTTAGCATGTCTATGTGCTAATCATCTTATATTCGCTATGATTTGATGAAGTTAGGGTTTTAGGTTTGGACATTCTTAGGATTTGATGATGAATGTTTGGATACTTGTGTTTTTAATAAAGAACTTTTTCGTTAAACCTTTACTTTTGCATTATTGAATCTGTTTATTACTTGATTGGCTAAATATTGACAACATTGAATTGATCTAGTAATTCCCCTGACTTTTCATACCTTTTGACCTAGTCAGCGACTCACTAGAAATAGGGGTCCGAGATTTAATACCAATAACCTAGGTGAAACTTAAAGTCTGATCTTTAGAGAAGAAATTCCTAGGATTAGAAGGTCTCGGAAAGCCGGACCTAGTTAGAAATAACAAGTAGGAGTGTGAATTTAAATAGGTTTCTTGAGTAGAAATTCCTAGAGATCATATTAGATTGATTGTAAGGTTTTGAGAGAAATCTAGTCCCTTAAACTCCTAGAACATGAATTAAATCGGTACTTCAAAACCAAACCTAGACCTAGACGGATTCAGATCATAGTGAATATACTCCTTAATATTGAAACACTTCTTCGTCGTCTTCAGTCAATTGTTTACTTTAAATAGCCAATTCTAGTTTTATTATTCAGTTTGCAAATAAAAAAATTCCAAATGAAAACCCCTTTTTATTATTTGTTCAGTTTAATTAATTAGTTTTATCTTACATAATCAGCTTAATTGTTCCCTGTGGAGACGAATATACCCGAATTTACTTACCTGAACTATATTGCTCACGATTATGTCATACTTGCCTAAGAGTGTGGTAATCTAGGAAAGACGTATTTTAGGTGATTATTTTATAACTAGATTTAGCACATCAGCATACTCATATATTTGACCCACTAATGTAAACGGTCCTAGTCAAGTAACATGAAATTAAAGTTGTTTAATAATTACTTGGCTCGAGCTCCACTGGAGTTCGAATAAGTTGTAAAAACTGTTTTCATAATCAGGCTCGAATATTTTTATAATGTTCGAGCTTAAGTATGTTTGTTACTCGTTTAGTGATTTGATCTTTTTTAATAAATTAATTTTCAAACTCGATAAGCTTATTTATGAGCCTGATTAACTTGTTCAACTCATATGACTAAACGAGTTTTTGAGCCAGTCGAACTGAGTATTCATTTTTTAAGTTCGACTAATGGAACTAATAGATTAGTTCGACCTCACATATTGTCAAGCTCAAACTCGAGTAAGTCGATAATTACTCAACTTGTAAACACCCATTTAATTAATGGTGTTAAGAAGCTAGTCACTAACCCATAGATGTTTATTGAACGAATCCTGAATCAACATAATAAAAACATTTATGTGGTGAACCTTACAAGACTATAATATTGAGAATTTAAATTTTATTGTTAAATAAACTTTATACATCTCATGCTTACGATAAATACGTAACAAGTTGTTTCTTCTTCAAAGTTATTGCAACGCCTATTTGATTACGAATGTTTATTTATTTTAAGCATGAGATGTATAAAAACAATATAGATAAAAATAATCAAATAAATACGTAGCAACTGATATACCAAAAAAGAAAAATGTTCAAATCGAAGAACATAGAATACAACTAGGGATTATAACAGGGGAAAACTACACCTACCGAAAGAGCTCATTTTCAAGAGCCAACAAAAAACTGCTTTCGTCGGCCGTCTCCGGCGATTCACCGATCGGCGATAAAACCACCAGAATATCAACCACCATAGCTCCGTTTACACATACCCTAACGCCCAATATCACATACAAAACTTCCGAATTCGAACCATGGATTTAGATCTGTGGATATCGAAGGTCAAAGAGGGACAACACTTGTCGGAAGATGAATTGCAGCTGTTATGCGAATACGTACGCCTTCATTTTCCTTCCAAATATATTGTCTGATTTGATTGTGTTTGTGTAATTTTTCTGGATGAATTGGTTCTAGGTTTAGGCCTTAGGGTTGTGATTTCATGTTTTTCGAGATTGAGTTGTGATTTCATGGAATTTAATTGGTTATGTTGTGTTCTGGTTTGAGATTGTTTGTTTATGAGATTTAGCGAAATGGAAAACCCTAATTTTGTCGTTGCTGTGTGTTACAAGATTTTGTAAGCCAAATGGGTGTGTTCATGTACGTTTGAATGGTGAAAATCACGCGTTATTTAATGGTAAAGAACTGAAGATCCACGAAGTTGTTCTCTTAGGTTAAAACCTTCTATTGAGTTCAAGATTTGCAACAGGAAACAAGTTTTACTTTCTTTCAAAAGATTATATCACTTGAAACTTTTATAGGCTGATTAGAAGTATTGGTTACGTGGTGCTCTGATCTAGATTTTTTGAGTTTTCAGGAAAATCAGAACCCTAACTTTTTTGTTATGTACGTGTAAAGATTTTGTGAGCCAGACATATGTGTTCATATACATTTGAATGGTAGAAATCATTTGGAATATGTATTGTTGCTTAATTGTACTAAAATAGTGATTGTCAAAGTCAAATGTTCACTAATTGAAATATAATTACGATATGTGTAGTTACATACACACACGCAAATCACTCATGTAAGATGGAGGGTGGAGTTTATGGGAAATGCAAATAATCTATCGATTCCAAATTTGCAGGATGACCAGTTATCCATTGACCTTTTGAGATTTGCAAAATAAGACTTACTAATTATAATAATTATTTTAATTTCAGGTAAAAGACATCTTGATTGAAGAGTCAAATGTTCAGCCAGTTAATAGTCCAGTTACTGTTTGTGGGGATATTCATGGCCAGTTTCATGATCTAATGAAGCTTTTTCAGACTGGAGGTCATGTACCTGAGACAAATTACATTTTTATGGTAAATTTGTTTTGTATAAAACAATTCTGCACCTTTTTTGTTCATATTCTAGTTTAGAAGAATTATCCAACCATATGTTTTATTCTAGAAGCTTCTTGTGTTTCTTTTCAGGGGGATTTTGTTGACCGTGGTTACAACAGTTTGGAAGTTTTCACAATACTTTTGCTTCTAAAAGCACGGTAATTGAAAATTACTTATCTTAATTACACTCAAATGTAAAATCTGATATATAAGAAGCAATTTTACAGTGGAAATTTAAGCAAAAAATGAAATAATATATTTTGGTTTATATGTACTTGCAGATACCCTGCAAATATTACTCTTCTGCGTGGAAATCACGAAAGCAGGCAGTTAACACAGGTATTTTACCCTTAAAAAAATGACGAAATCTCCCCCTTCATTTAGTTAAATGTTTATCATAAATTACTAATTTTCTTTTAGGTGTATGGGTTCTATGATGAATGCCAAAGAAAGTATGGGAATGCTAATGCATGGAGATATTGCACAGACGTTTTTGATTATCTAACTTTGTCAGCAATTATAGATGGAACTGTATGCCTCATTTTTATTTTTTTTTCTATTTAAATTGTATAATATATATAGTACATATATGTATTTGTACGTATGTATGTATGCTTAATTTTAATATGTTGCTTCTGGTTTGACAGGTGTTATGCGTCCATGGTGGTCTTTCACCTGACATTAGGACTATTGACCAGGTTTGACTTGCTATGCTACAATTATATATATTAAACTCTTGTATGTACATCTTCATATGGTACCCTTGTGTTAATAATATTATTTTTATTTTTTATTTCTTTTGTTTTTATAACCGTAATTTTCAGATTAGAGTTATTGAACGGAACTGTGAGATCCCACATGAAGGGCCTTTTTGTGATCTGATGTGGAGTGACCCTGAAGATATTGAAACATGGGCAGTTAGTCCTCGTGGGGCCGGATGGCTTTTTGGTTCCAGAGTTACATCTGAGGTAAAAAAAAAACCAGAAAATAGTTTATAATAAAAAAAAAAAACTTATTTTTAGACCTTTGACCATTGTTTTTGTCAGTTTGTGAAAATAAAAATAAAAAAAAAAAACACCAAAGTTTAATGTTTGTTTTGAAATCAAGTAATATTTTTTTTTTTATATATTTTTTTAAAGTTGGTTAGTGACGTTTTACATGTTTTATGTGTCAGTTTAACCACATCAACAAGCTTGATTTAGTATGTCGGGCCCACCAACTTGTCCAAGAAGGTTTGAAGTACATGTTTCAGGATAAAGGACTTGTAACTGTAAGTTTCTTTTTTTTGCACTTGTTATATGTATTATATTAGTCAATAAAATAATATAATATTAAAATTACAACATTATATGTATCAACAATATACTTTGGGCAACTTTTGACCCGTTTTGATTTCTAAATGATGATGTAGGTTTGGTCTGCACCAAATTACTGCTACCGCTGTGGAAATGTGGCTTCAATATTGAGCTTCAGCGAGAATATGGTATTTGTTTTTTATCATCATAATTATTTTATTTTGCGTTTTGTAAGTGATTGATTAATGATTATTTTATTTTTTGTGAATTTCCACTAAACAAATAATAAGTTCCAAAATGCAATTATATGATTAGCATGATAGTGGGGCCCACACTGTATTTTTGGCTTTATTTTTTTTTGTTGAGATGTTGACTAATTGAGCATTGACCAACAGGAGAGAGAGGTAAAGTTCTTCACAGAAACGGAAGAAAACAATCAGATGAGAGGTCCAAGGACAGGGGTACCATACTTTTTGTGAGGTAATTTGAGGCTGAAAATGTGCAATGATTTGATTGATAACAAACAAACTGAAATTGCATCTTCAGCACTAGTTTTTTTTTTTTTGGTTTACAAGTTCCAAGTTGCTGCTTGTTTATTGTATTGTGTTACATAATTAAATCTCATCATATTCATGTGCTGTTGATATTCTACTCCTAGTTGACTGTAATCTTTTTATGCTTTGACCAAATGAGGAACTGTGTTATGGATTTGTTTAGGGTTGTCAATTGACCAAAACATGATCATTTTTCATGTCTTTAAATTACAAACCTTATTGAACAAAATCAAATCCAACGTTGCTTACACAGATTTTAATCCAAGTGTTTGGTGATTTCTTCATCCACCACATCATGCAAGTTAGTTCATAGCATCGAGCAAAATATATAGGATGAATAAAGATTTGATTTTTATCTTGTGAAGATTTTGGTGTAGCTTTATTAAATCAGTTGGAGTTTTGTAATCTAAATTTTGGTGACAACTAAACTCTATTGTATCTCGAAAGGACTTGTGCGAAAATTTGGATGACACAAAAGAGCAAATTAACCAGAAAATGGTGTAATACCCATTCATTTTCAATTGCAAAATTAGTACCTAAAGAACCGAACAAATTGTTTTCATGTTACGAATTGCGTATATCCTTTGGTTAATCAGCACCAGGATGTAAATTCTACAAAAATTGTTCATTTAAACCTGCATGTCACAGAGAGATGTTAATTAGTGAACATATTGTTAAACGGTGACACGTTATAGAACGATATTTTATCATGATAAATTTGTGAATGTAATTTCCCATTGAAGATACCAAGAGCCTTCTAGAAACATTTCTTTGAATTTATCTCCAATTTTCTAGAAAATGGGATGTTCCAAAAAAACCACTGAAAATATTGCAAGTGTTGCATGTTTTGATTTCCTGAGTTTAGAAAATTTTCCATCTCTGGAAAGGAAAATAGTTGAAAACTGGATTTTCAGAAATTTAAAATACAAATGAAAAGGGAGCCTTTTCTTTTCTATGAAAATGTTTTCCTTAACAAGTTTATCTCAACATGTTTTCTATTTTTCGAGTTTCCTCGCAACATTTTATATATTCTCTTTTTCCAAATTATGCATTGGCCAGTCTTAGCTTGAGCTAATTTTAAGACAAAATGAGAATTCAATCTCGACGTACACTTAAATCAATTATATAGGAAAAATCAAAAAATAAGATTAAACAAATAAATATTAAAACGTACCTATTTTGTAATTACTTTGTGAGCTTTATACGATAGAATTACGTTCCATACCACTGCAATAATATTAGCTGCGAGGACCTGTAAAATAATCATGCATCAAGTAACATTAATAAAAACACGATAGAACCAATAATTAGAGGGTGTTTTGACGCATGTTCTTAAGCTGAATATGTGATATTAAATAAACCAGAATTAAATAATCAACGATAATTTATCAGGCTACAAGAGAAAATATTTGGACGAGATTTTGTTTGAAGTTGTGATAATCAGGTGCTCAGTGTCTGGCAATTAAAATTATTTATATAACTAATACCAAAATGACCAAAAAGAATATTCTTTTATACTATTTCAGTATAAATCTAATATATGACAACTTATATGTTATTAACTACAATAATATTTTCTTGTAAACTATTCGTTAATAATACCTGAAATTGTTGTGGAACAAATCGGAAATTAAGAAACTGGAAAGGTATCCATAGATACCAATTTGCAATAACTGAAGATAGCCACTCCTACATTAGAAAAAGAAACAATTTTATTTTATTCCAAAAAACATTATATGATTAACATATATTAATAACAATAATATATGATAAATATTATAAAAAGTAAAAAAAAAAAAAAAAGAACCTGCTGAAGCTTTGGAAAAACCTGGGAAGGCCTCCCTTCCAATGTTACTAATGTTGATAAGAAAACTCCAATAAAAGCAGGAGCAAATATAAACTGCAATTATTCAACTGTTAATACAGCTTTTGCTAATTAACTATAATTGCTACAGGTTGCAAAATGGGCGGGTCGGGTCATTAACAGGTCAAAGTGGGCAGACACATCTTTTTGGTCCTTTTTTTAAGTTTATAAATAATCAATGCACTAAATATAATTTAAAAACTATAACGTTAGTTATAATCTATATTTATAATAGAGCGATTTATGAGATTTTATTCATTAGTGATAAAACATAATCCAAATCGAACCATTTATTATTTTATACATAAATGGGTTGAAATTGCCACATGTTATAATTCATGCAAAAATGATTTTACAAAAAAAGTCACCTGATCAATTACGAGCCGCAATAACGCTCCCGAAGCTCCGGTCATTGTCACCAATTTACTTAAATATAAATACCTATTTTGTGTAAAATAATATTAGCGCAAATAAGTAGAAATGGTGCTTTTTAATAACTAAATGGACTAATCAAGATTTTTCAACCCTAAAGAAGAAGTCCAATTTCGAATTCTAATATTACGTAAAATATAATGTTTCTTAATTACCGTTTTTCTAGAAAATTATTTACATCGATTTTAATCATATATATGTCAAGAGTTTGATGCCATTACCAGTAATGCAATGTAGGTCCCACTAATGCCATGCCCAAAAATGTGAAAGTAAATACTCGCTTTAAATCCAGAGATGGAACTTGGTCAATCACAACCTGAAAAAAATACATTAGAATGTTTGTAAGAAAGTTAAAAATTGGTTAGAATTTAATACGAATTATTGCTCATTTGTTCTTATGTATCATGTATAATTGTATAATAATATTGATAAGATAAGTATTAACTATGAAACAATAATTACTTAACTAAATTACCTGACATATTATGTCTCCAACAAAATTTAAAAGTGCAGATGTTATTGCTTTAGTCCATACAGGATATGCTTCAAGAAGTGACAAATACCTAAATTTTAAGCATTTAATAGCATTTTAATGAATAAAAAAAGACTAAAATAGCATTAACCAAATTGAAGGGAATGTATCTATCATATACTAATTGGAGAAAACATACATGTTGAAGACTTGTGTTCCTCTAATATAAACAAACACATAGTTCTACCCCACTTGATAGGATGACATGTATATTCCACTAATTCTCTCTTCTAATATTATCCATTGATTTTGAGTAAAACCAAATTGTAGGACCAAATACCATTACTATTCATTTTCATTTAAAATAAATAAATAATTAAGTAATGAAATGATAATCAATTTAATTTTTTTGCATCTCTGCTTCATGTTCTAACATGCACATAATTACACAAATTCCACATGAATTAGTTGAATGCAAATTCAAAAATCAAAATTACATTAAAAATTAAGTACAATTACCATGCGATAAACGACCATTTGTTGCCGCCACCGCCACCATCCCCGCCACCTCCTCCGAAACCACCAGAAACACAACCGCCGGAGCCACCACCGCCGGAAGCAGATTCGATGCGAAATCCCTTACGACCGAAAATCCCCAAACCGTTTCGAGAAAACCCTAATTCTCTAGACAAAACTTTGTGATGATTAAAAGATGAAAATGTTATAGAACTAGGGTAGGAAACAGAATCTGGTTTCTTAATTTTGGTTATATGAACTCTATAGAAGGTGGGATTGATGTGATTATGGGAAAACATTACAGGGTTGGACGCCATTGTCGTTAATCTTATACCTGTAAGCATTTTTGGTGCTTGTTCGAAAATTTCAGCAGTGTCCTACCAGGGTTTATCGAATTGGGGAGGCGATTCTTGATTTGGCTGTTCAATTTATTATGTACCATTTGGTTTCGTTATAATCCTACTAATTTGATAATTTGACGCAGATACTTGTAAAAAATATTAAGAGAGAGAATTAGTGGGTATACATATTAACTTATCAAATGGGTAGGACGATGAATAGACCAAATGGTAACACTAAATATTATTTCTCTTATTATTTTTCTAATTTTAGATATAATTTAGTTTTTTATGAGTTTTTAGTTTTGTAATGGTATTTCTTCATATTATATTCATACTTATTTTGATCATAATAAGTGTTAAAATCAAATGGAAAATAAGTATTAAAATCAAATGGTGATATGTCATATGAGAAAAGAGAATTAGTGATTATATATGTCAAATTTAAAAGTGAATAGGAAGAAAAGATGAAAGAAATATCATTTCTCATTAGTTTATATCTGGAGAAAAAAAAATAAAAAAATAAATACTGCCACAATATAAGGATACACTTTTAATTTATAAGTGTTTCAAAATAAATAATACACTTTAAAATATATACTCCCTCCGTCCCTAAATAAAGTTCCCATTTCACCTTCAAGTTTTGTCCCTAAATAAAGTTCCCATTTCTCAAACTTAAGGGACCCACTTAATATAATAATATTATTACCAATACTTTCACCACTAACTATCTTTTAAAATACTTTCTCTCTCCAATCAAACCTTATATTTTATTCAAAAGTAATACCAAATACCCCACCACTAACTATCTCCTAAAATGTTGTGCCCAACACAAATGGGAACTTTATTTAGGGACGGAGGGAGTATTATTTTGTAAAAAATGTAAAACTTTCGGTTACGATAGTTGGACCTTCAACTTATTCGTTATTTTTAAGGAAGTTCTACCGTGCCGTTTAGTAAACGAGCTATCGGTTATCATTGTTAGGCCGACAATGATTTAGGTTGCCGGTCCTCTGTTTTTCCAGTTCGTTCTTGTGGAAGTCGAACTGGAACTTATTAGTTCGTTCTTGTGGAAGTCGAACTAGAGCTTGTTCGTTCTTGTGGAAGTCGAACAAGTGTAAATGAAATGTGTTGTTCCTTGCTTAATATTATCATACAATATGGTTGTTAATTCTATTCACTTAGCTTTGTGCTAATCCCTACCTCGTTGAATATTTTTCAGGTTGTTAATGAAAGCTTTTGGTGGTGTTTGGCTTGATGGGAATGGATTGATCAAACTCTGATATTTTTGGTTGTCGAGCCGTATAGAAGTTAACATCGTACTTTTAATTATTATAATCTTTTGAACCATTATGTAAATATAAAATATGTAAATTGTTTTATGTTTATAAAATAATGTTTCCGTATTGTTTAAAAAAAAAAGAAAAAATGGCTCAAATTTTACGGTGTTACAGTTTGGTATCAGAGCCTTAGTTTGGCAATGTGTGCACGTTTAGGTGTACCATTCTCAAATCTTGGCTCGTGTGGATCAATCATTCTTGACAAGCAGGGATTAGCGTGAATATGAATTCTGGTTAGTAGGTAGAGTACTAATGAGTTTATACTAAATTATGTTGAGATGTTGTGATGTGCAGATATGGAAAATAATGAAGATGCAAACATTCTGATCCCTCCACCCGAGAACCCTGTTGTAGTGGGAACATCTAGAAATTTTAATAATGAAACAGATACTCAGGAACGTATCAGGTTAATGGAAAGTCAGTTACAGGAGATGCAGGATACTTTAAGGGGTTATCAACAAAATTCGACCACTCAAACTACACAAATACCAACCCCTCCAGTTACTCAAATTCCAATACCAAATCCTACTACTTCAACATCTGGTATCCCACAACCTACATTTTATTTTCAATATCCCTCACAAGAACCTCAACCGATACAATTTGGAGGATTTACTCCTCAAACAGGAACCAAACCACCATGTTCCTATAAACACTTTCTAGATTGTAAACCGATGGAGTATGAAGGTAGTAATGACCCGAGTGTGACTCTAAACTGGTTGAGGCATATGGAAAAAGTTTTAGATGCTTGCGGTTGTGATGACCATTTGAAGGTTAAGTATGCATCTCGTATGTTTTAAAATGTTGCTTTAGTATGGTGGGATTCAATAACACTTCATCTTAGTAGGGAACAACAGGATAGTATAACTTGGGGTCAATTTTATGAAAACGTATGTGCTCGATATTGTAGTTCATTTGAGATGGATCATATTAAACAAGAATTTTTGAATTTAAAGATGACAAACCAGATGACAGTTGACGAGTTAATAGAACAATTTAATAATAAGTTAAGGTTTGTGAAGCAATGGGTGCCGGATGAGACTTCACAAATACAACATTTTGTCAGAGCCCTATTACTTGCTTATCGATCAACTACAAGGTTTGCTAATAGCCTATCACAAGCTTTTACTTTGGCTAAATCAACTTTCGGTTACGATAGTTGGACCTTCAACTTATTCGTTATTTTTAAGAAAGTTCTACCGTGCCGTTTAGTAAACGAGTTATCGGTTATCATTGTTAGGCCGACAATGATTTAGGTTGCCGGTCCTCTGTTTTGCCAGTTCATTCTTGTGGTAGTCGAACTGAAACTTACTAGTTCGTTCTTGTGGAAGTCGAACTAGATCTTGTTCGTTCTTGTGGAAGTCGAACAAGTGAAAATGCAATGTGTTGTTCCTTGCTTAATATTATCATACAATATGGTTGTTAATTCTATTCACTTAGCTTTGTGCTAATCCCCACCTCGTTGAATATTTTTCAGGTTGTTAATGAAAGCTTTTGGTGGTGTTTGGCTTGTTGGGAATGGATTGATCAAACTCTGATATTTTTGGCTGTCGAGCCGTATAGAAGTTAACATCGTACTTTTAATTATTATAATCTTTTAAACCATTATGTAAATATAAAATATGTAAATCGTTTTATGTTTATAAAATAACGCTTCCGTATTGTTTAAAAAGAAAAAGAAAAAATGGCTCAAATTTTATGGTGTTACACTATAATACCCAAGGAGGTGTGATATAGACTATAACGGTGTTATTGGATTCAAAAGTGTGTTTAACAAAGCTATATTATAACCATACCCTATACTCTAAAACAAATTTACTACGAAGTACATAACATTTAGCATGGATGATGAATAGTGCTCAATTTATTTATTTTCTAATAAACCAGCCGAAATGTTTAACTCTTACTCATTGGTTTCATGTACGGTGTGATGGATGCATTACTCTACATATGACGCAATCAATATTAACTTTACATCCTTTTGATCTTCAATTATAAGCTTAAATATGCAACATTCAGTTATTAAATAAATATTTTTTGTTTTTTATTTCTAATACTTTAGTTATAATTAAATTAAAATATTTATATTTTAACCCTCTTTACTTTAATAACTAAAGTGTTTATCTAAAAAATTATAATGCTCAGATTAGTAATATAATATTTACCAACTTAATTTTACATTTTAAATTATGTATAATATTATAATGAGTAAATTACACTAGATAGTCCTTGTGGTTTGGTAAGAGTTTTGGATTTGGTCCCTAAGTATAAGAAATTACACGAATAGTCCTTAAATATGAGCGTTGGTCACACTTTTGGTCCTTAAGGTGGATGTCCGTTACAAATTTCTGTTAATTTTTTCTAAATGCCTAAAATACCCTTAACCTTTATTTTTCTCATTTTATATTTAATTTTAGTTTTTATTCAATTCCTTTTCTTTCCTCTCTCATCTACCCCTCCCCTCTCTCACTACGCACATACACACCAGACAAGAAACCTCAACTGATCATTTATGAAATAAAGATCATTTCCAACATCTCCGCCTGCAACACCCACTTCTTCATCAACGCCAACACCACCATGCCGCCATATCCGCCGCCTGCAAGATCCAACTGCACCATCGTCGCCGACACAATCTCCGGCGACACCAACCTGCAACACCCGCATCGTCATCTCCTACAACACCAACACACCGCCATCACCATCTTCGCCGACACCCACCTGCATCACCGACCCCATCTCCACTACTGTCGCGGTCACCTGATATGGGTTTTGGTTTCTTTGAAGTTTCACACATGTACACACTCATTAGGGTTTATTAAACTGTTTTGTTTGAAATTTCACACATATAAACTCCCATTGGTTTGTTGTTGGTGATTTAAGGGGGTTCTTGTTTATATCAGTTCGCAAGAGGTTTTTGGGTTATGTTTTGCTTGAGCTGATTCTGTTTTGCTTGAATTAGGTGTTAATATAGTATGATGTATGTGCGTAGTGAGAGATAGGGAGAGAGAGAGAGAGGGGTGGCATATGAGAGAGTGGGAGAGAGAAAAATAAAGGTTAAGGGTATTTTAGGCATTTGGAGAAAAATAACAGATATTTTAAACGGACATCCACTTTAGGGACCAAAAGCGTGACCAACCCTCATATTTAAGGACTATCCGTGTAATTTCTTAAACTTAGGGACCAAATCCAAAACTCTTACCAAACCACAGGGACTATCCGTGTAATTTACTCTATTATAATTATTGAAAAAAATGATTTTATGATTGTACGAATATTAGTAAACATTCTTTTGAGTATCAAATGAAAAACTTCCGTGGCATCGCGCAGGGTAAAATCTACTAGTTGTATATATTGAATATCAAATCTTTTATAAATATAAAAATATTTATACAAAATTTAAAAGTATATGTATATATGTATTGGGAGGTTTTTCCGATTAGGTTTCTCGTATGCACCCGAAAGGGCGCCCCCAAACATTTTATTTTTCCAAAAGTTAAAACTTATGCACATTGGTTTTTCAAATGGTTAGATTTTTTCAATACACTTTTTTTAGTTTCGATTCGTTTTTAATTTTTGTGCTCACCCCTAACTTTATAATCTAAATCATTGATGTGAAATAGATTTCCATTCTAAAAAAACCAAACTTAGATTTGGAGGTGTAAAACAATTCAAAATAAATTTCGATTCTAAAACATCGTAGAATTTAGTAATAAATGGAAGACAAGTATGCAACAAATTGCCGTTAGTCCTTTTTGTCTTGCAATATTAATTCTTCTGAAAATAATATATGAAAATTCCACATACTAATTTGCAATAATCAAACTTATAGTAAAAATAAAAGACTAATAATGAAAAAGCCCCAATCAATTTAACAATCCTTAATAATCAAAACATCATTAGCAACAAAAAAACATCTAGCATTTACAAATATGCTAAAACGTCTCCCAAACATCGATTCAGAAGTCAAAAACTAAGGCTTCCATATGATCGTTGTCTCGGCAATCATGGAAGTCACAACATAAGGATCCATATTCGATGACGGCCTTCGGTCCTCAAAATAACCTTTCTTTGCTTTCTCTGTATCTCTTCCAACCCTAATTGATGCTCCACGATTCGCAACGCCCTATTAAAACCACTATAACTTTAGCTTCTATCATTTTATTTTAGTATTTAAAAATATTGGTTCGGTTTTTTTATTTGTTAGTTTCTAAGAATGAATGTGATTATAAAAAGCTCATTACCCATTTGAAGTTACTCATATTAGCGGTCTCATTTGATCCCGTTAGTCGACGTTCGTTGCCTTCTCCATAAGCGGCGATATGCTCCTTGTGTCTCTTTCCGAGCTTTTCAACCGCCTTTACTATCACCTCATAACCTCCATCACTTCTCATCGATTTTGTACTTTGTAAAAATAAATCAAATATATACACATTTAACATTTTTGTCACAAAAAATACGTTCATATATACATATACGGATATACCTATAGTTTGTGTGAGCCCCTGCTCCATTCCAATCACCGCGAACTGGTTTTGGGTCGAAAGAAAGAATCACTCCGGCCATCTCCGTTACCCTCTATGAAGTCAAAGATTATATCATACATAAATTATGAAACATTCTGGAAGTAGTCTTTCTACTTTCTACTTTCAGATAAAAGTATAATTATTTACATCTTGCCTCCTCATATCCCTCATTTGAAGGGATCGAATATATTGTTTTTATAGTTATGAAACATAGGATAAATAATTAAATATATCGTTATTTATCACTTTTATGAATAATTAAAGTAACTAGAGTAAAAATAACACATTATACGTTAGTTGCAATGTTACCTCTAAAATGTAGCGAGCCACCCACAACTCGTCGGCAGCAGAGATGCCAACAGACGGACCAACTTGAAATTCCCACTAGGCATATGCACACAAATTATAATTCAGATCGACGTATTTATCTAAAATTTAGAATAAAAAAAATTAAAAAATATAAACATTTTATTTATTTATTTAGAAGTATAATACCTGTCCAGGCATAACTTCACCATTCGTGCCACTAATATTGATACCGGCATAGAGACAAGCTTTATAATGTGCATTAACAATATCACGACCAAATGCCTTATCGGCACCGGTTCCGCAATAATACGGCCCCTATCCAAATAAATAGACTCGGGATTTATCACTAACTGAATACATGTATTTAACCGTTTTAACATAATTTAAAAAAATGTAAATAAATACCTGAGCGCCAGGGTACCCTCCAATAGGCCACCCAAGTGGCCAATTTACATCTTTTTGTAGCAAAGTATATTCTTGCTCAATGCCAAACCTATATTCATTTTGTTATGAGATAAAATAGTTATTATTGTAATTATAGTTGTATGATTTCATCTTATTACGACAAACTATACACATACCATGGTTCTTCGGCAAAGACATTAGGATGGCTTAATATTTTTGCGGCGTTGTTACGCTTATTAGTTGGGATTGGGTCTCCTTGTGGTGTGTACGAATCACACAACACCTACAAAAATATTATCACAGAACATTTATATTATGTTACATAAATCTAAGAAACTTAAACAATTTAACATATTCTTTTTTAAAAGGTATTTCCGTGTTATACCAATGTCTCTCGAGATAGTTGAGCTTTTTACGTGATGTACACGGTTTAACCAGTACCTTGATTATTTATGAACATTCCCTAACCATCTAGTAAATATTTAGGCTATTCAGAATAGGCATCACACCACACCAATTTTTTCTGCCACATCATCTGCCACCTCAGCAACCACACCACACAATTTATCCAGAAAATACTCACCACACAATTTCCAATCCATTTAATTTTAAATACATAAAAATAAAAAACACACAAAAAGAACCAATTACAACACCCCATGATCACCACCACACCCGATAAAGCTCGTTAGGGCCACACCACACTACATGATCACCACCACATGTGTGTGTGGGGGGGGGGGGGGGGGACCGTTAAAATGTGCCAAGTCACCACCACGCCCATTCCGAGTAGCCGAGATATTTACGGTTGTCCTTATTACTTGGTCATCAACGTGTCATAATCATAATTAATTATGAACTTACAAGAATGTTGTTTCCTCTCCTGAATGGATCCTTATATATTGCTTGAGGACTAGGGTTAACATAAAAACATGTTAGTTGAGTGAAAGTGTCTAAATATCATACACATCATCATATATAAGAATGAGAGATTTGAGAGAGAAAACAAACTATAAAATGACTTCACTGTCATCACCAGGGGCTTGATTGGTACTTGATCCATCATAATTCCACTTTGGTAGTTTTGAAGGATCAGAAACAGGGCTTGAAAGGGTCTAAAATAATAAAAATATACGTATACAATTATTAATTACAAATTTGTTTCTGTATTATATATAAACAAATATTATGAGCTTTGTTTTACCCTGGCTTTGCTTCTTAGGTCCATACCAGATCCACCAATCCTGCATTAATCACAAATCAACAATTAATGGAATATCCATAACAAACAATATTTAAATTTAAAAAACATATATAAATTCATAAATAAAAGCTAGAAATTGACTGATCACTCACTAAAACTATTTACGTTTTTTTTTTCTTTTCATATTCTTCTACAATTATATAAAACTGGTTAACACACAAAATTATATATTGATCTCACATGCATTCTGTATGCCTCAAATTTTTAAGTGTCCGGTTACAATAATCTTCGCAATATTAAAGAACTTCGATTTTATATATATTCTAACTTTTTATCAATGATTCAAAATTGAATCCGTCTACTTCAAACACGCTCACTCAAACCAGACGAACCAACTAGAACCAAATAATACTATTTTTAAATATTTATGATGTATGTAGTACAATGTAAATGATATATAAATGCCAAAAATATAGAAAATACATAACAAATACCATAAATAATCCAAAAAATTACAAAACCTATTTTTAACTAAATTTATCATTGTTAAGTTCCAAACCGTTTAAGAAAATCTATGTCTATTTTATTTATCTATTTTTAGAAAAAATCGTTTTTCTGGTTATATGCATGGTTCACGAACCAAACCATCGTTTTTATGTCTAATCGGCCAGTTACAACCAAACTATAACCACTGATCTGACCGACTCATTTCGAACCGGCTATCTTCCCGATTTCCAGGTCAGGCGGGTTCAACACAGATTTTAAAACATTGTCTTTTATGTTTAAATAACTTTTGTTGTCAACAACATCCACCTTATACCAAAAAGAAGAAGAAATACTTAAAAATCTTCATAAGATATCTTGAATTTTTTATAAAAATTAGTATAAACAAATTGTAAAATGATATAGAAAAATCGAACCATATGTATTCTGCAATGACATTATCACTGCAACTAGAGACATCAAGGTTAAGAAGATCTGTAAGAAGAGACATTTGATGCTTAAACTAATTTCTGCTCTAATTTTTTATAGCTTTTTGTAGGGTTTTGTATTTAAGAGTTAAGATTGTTGGGGTTTTAATCTAAAGAAATAGATGCAGAGTGAGGCGAGAATAATGCTAACAAACCCTAATTTTCATTTTGATTATTTCAGTCGTGGTTGAGTTTGTTATGATCAATTGATCATCGTCAGATCTTGCATAAGAAAAGGGATGTTAATTTTCCAATATTTGGATTTTGTTATTTATAAGTGTGTTTTTTTAATTTTTTTCTTCAGTAAAATAGTTGACTAGTGCTACTTTTGTACAAATCTGCAAGATGTTATTCGGGTTTTTGTTT
The DNA here is from genome assembly GCA_963853835.1 of Calendula officinalis. Lineage (NCBI taxonomy): Eukaryota > Viridiplantae > Streptophyta > Magnoliopsida > Asterales > Asteraceae > Calendula > Calendula officinalis. The sequence goes on from OY970825.1 coordinate 35,130,096, forward strand.
AAAAAAAAACTTCTTATAGAATAATTAAACAATGACAATAATTTTAAATGATGAAGCTGTAACCTAGTTCTTTTTAATATTTTTAAATAACTAGTTATTTTTTTATATTTTTAGCAAAAACAATATCCTTGCTTATAACGGGTTTTAGGTGACTGAGGTTTTTTTCGTGATGTACACGATATAGTCATTGTCGTTCTCATTCTAAACTTTCCATTGGGCGTCTGGTAAATGTTTAAAAATATGAGATCGAATCCATTACCTTTAGAAGATCATTTACGTGTCCTTACCGCTAGATTAGCATCAGGTAATTTATAAATAACTCGTTAGAAGTTTTATAATCGGGTTTTTCTAAAATCCTACCCTATATATGAGGCCTAAATTTGAAGAGGGTTTGACACCATGGCAATTCCAAGCATTCCTATTCGTCCATAATGCCACTTGGAATCCTACCCTATATATGAGGCCTAAATTTGAAGAGGGTTTGACACCATGGCAATTCCAAGCATTCCTATCCGTCCATAATGCCACTTGGAATTCCCTGATTGGTCCACGTCATTTGCACTAATACAAACGAATCTGGTACAGCTTACGGTCTACATTCATATGCTCCATATACGGCAAACGAATCTGGTACGGCTTACGGTCTACATTCATATGCTCCATACACGGCTTCCTACATACAAGGAAACAAATAACTATTTAAAAGATCGTACATACAAATAACTATTTAAAAGATCCTACATACAAGGAAACAAATAAATATTTAAAAGATCAATCAGCGACTCAATCGTATCTATTCAGAAGTGATACACGACTCAATATAATTTCCATAAAAACCGGCATTCTATGATTATCTTCCCATATTTTAAAGATCAATCACCTTATATTAGTCCTCATGCTTTCGGAATTAACACACTCATTGCAAAAACCGGTTTTCTCACATGGTCAGCTTTATGTAGCTGTATCTCGAGTTAAGAGCAAGAAAGGATTGAAGGTCATTTGTTGTGACAGAGATGACAATTACACTAATTCAACAGCAAATGTCGTTTACAAAGAAGTCTTATTTTCGTTTGTAAATTATATGTAACATTTCTTCATTTACCGTTTTTTGTACAAAATCATCATCACATCTATCGATTATTATGTCATTTAGAAATATATAAAGTTTTTGGACATTTTTCTACATATTAAAATTTACAGCATACCCGCCCATCGGGCGGGTTTTGTAGCTAGTATGGTATATGCTAATGAGCATTAAATTAACTTAAAATTTCTTTCAAATGTTGAAATAAACATTATTGAAGTCTAAATTTTCATTTTCTATGAGAAGTATTTTTTTTTTTTTTTTACTTGGAAATTTTAACTTAAATGCGTAAGGCATATGTAAAAGAAACAATTTATAACCAATTAGTTTACATCGATTAGCCACTAAGGGTTACCGTATACATCGAACCACTAACTTACTATGTTAAAAAAAAACAATTTATAATCACATGTAATTTAATTTTTAGTCATCATGTGCACACGTAGCAAAATGTTTCAGTAAACTGGTTTTAAGAATTAAATAATTAGTTTTGGATAATTGATAATTATCAAATAATAAGATACTAACTCATATAGAACAAGAACACTTTATTTATAACAGTTAAATTTGCAAATTTACAAAGAGTCTTCCAACAAAAAAGAAAATACTGCAAGAAGATGTTTAATTAAAGTAACAACATACCATTAGACCATTAACCATTGATTACTTTTTTAATTAAGAAAAAGAACAACATGTTTTAGCAATTATTTAAATATTTTATATCAGTTAATTAGAAACCATACTTTCAGATTCTTTCACGAATCCATCTCCAGTCCAATCTTTATCATTTTGTAATCCTTTTTTGACCGCTTTTCGTTCACGAATTGCTTCTTGTTGTATTCTCACGAGTTCCGTGTGTGTAGTGAAATATTGAAGAGAAGCCCTGTGTAAATATATCGAGTTTATTATAAATATAAAAATAATAAATATGCTTTCTGTTTATAAAAATAATGGAAATATTTGTTTTTGAATAAATACCCCCGAAATTCTTCTATAGTTGAAAAGTTGTGAATTCTCATGAAATCTTTGAGTTCAGAGCAGAGTTTTGATACAAGATCGTAACCATACATCATCACACCAGTGCAAACCTATAATTAAAAAATAATAATAATAAAATTATCATACCGCTAATTGTAGACAATTTTCTCTAACTTTAATCTGCATAATTTTTGTTAGAAACGGTTTCGGATAAAAGAAAATCAGGTAAATCTTTAGGACAGGTTAAAATGGGCCGTGTCACGTTGGGTTGACCTGCTAACACTTTTTGGCTGTTTTTTTAATTTCATAAATAATTAATATATTACTTATTATACAAAATTTATTAAAAATGGCCATTTTAACCCATTCATATGAAAACGGGTAAATTTGGGTGGATTTCTATTGACAACAAGCCCAACTAGTTTAAAGTGTGCATAAGTGTATTCAAATGGTCACAACCCTTCCTGAATAATTATATTAAAAAATTGTTATAATATTACTTGAATAATATAGTTTTATAATCATCTTTAATATGTTAACTACGAATAATTACATTTGACTCGTTTCTTTTTGAGCTAAATTGTTTGAGCCGTTTTCAGTTTTGAGCGATGATAAGCACCGTTTTGGTGTACCAGATGGAGGAAAAAAAGTAAGTAGCAGTAACTTTTGAAGGATGGAACTATTTTACCTTTATTAAGTTTTCTGTTTTATTTCTATTTTGGTGGTGTGAGCACTATCTGTGTCAGTGGGCTGTGATTGGTGGACTGAGCATGCCGTATTTGAATTAGTACTATGGTCGTTTAATACCCAAGGGAGTATGTGTATTGGGTATCTATGAAATTATAAAAGTTTTCTTTGGAGACACCCTTGTTCTCGAATTGAAGGATTTGTTCTGTTCTTATTAATGGAAATGCTTCAACCATTGACTGATTTTCACATAAAAATTTAAAACCATAAAGATAAAACTAGTGTGTAAATGGTAACGAGATGATTTTGAAAAAAAATGTAAAGAGGAAATGAAACCTGAACAGTATTTGCACCGAGAAGAATAAATTCAGCAGCGTCGCCACCTGTCTCAACGCCCCCAATTCCAGAAAGAGAAAAATCTTTATCATTAAATTCATTTTTCATCATTTGGGCAATACTCATCACTTTTCCAAGTGCAATCGGATGAACCGCTTTTGAAGAGTACCCTCCAGGAGTTGAATACCTAAAAAAATCATAAATATATCTAAGTTTTCAAGACATGATCAACCCAACCCATTCATAATTAAATATACTAACTAACCCCTCAACACAAGGTTCCGGATGTAATGTCTTCAAATTAATCCCCATAACACTCATAATTGTGTTAATTGCAGCTACACCCTCACATCCAGATCTCAGAGAAACCCTAGCTGGCTGTAGTATTTATAAATAATAAATATTATATAATAATTGTCTTTTATAACAATAAAATTATCTTTTATAACAATATTATATTAACAACTACTAGTGTTATTAAGATAAACGGAAAATTTGAGACCAAATAAGTGAAAGTTTAAGGATTAATTAACCCTATGAAAAAATACAACACAAAATAATAAATAATAAATAAATAAAAATTACCTGAGTAATATCAGTGATATTTGGAGTCATTTTGGCCCAAACGGGAACCGTAGCTTTTGCATTAATCCACCCACAAACCTCTTCCAAAAGATCACAATCTTGCCCAACTGCAGCCCCCATTTTTCTTTCAGGCATACCATGAGGACAAGAGAAATTTACCTCAATTGCATCCTATCAAGAATAAAGTCAACTATAAACAATCATGTTTGACTTCAACAAAAATAAAGTCAACCAAAAAAGTTCACATTGTTAAACGAAATAATATTAACTTTTGTAATCATATCTGACAAACTAATTACTTAGAAAACAATTTGCACACAAATGTGTCAATTCGGGTCAACCCAACCTGGCCCCTTTTGACCCGTTTCACGACCCGCCCGTTTTCCCATAAACAAAAACTTACAATTCCGGTTTGCTCCACTCGATCAATAAGTTCCTCCCATGCGGATTTGTTATATTCCTCCATAATTGAAGCAATAAGTATTCTATCTGGATATTCTTTTTTTAATTGTTTAAATTCATCCAACATTATTTCTAATGGTCGATCACTTATAAGTTCAATATTTTCCCAACCTATAATTTGCCCTTTTGCTGACCCATTTGCTCTGGCCCGTAATCGAGCATATCTAGGGGTTACATTAATAACTTTTGCAGCATCAAGTGATACCTGTAATGTATTGTAAAAAGTTATGAACTTTATTTAAAAAAAATTGAAAATAATAATAATTGAAAACTGAAGAACCTAAATTAGAGTTGACTAATTAGATTTAAAGGGTGTTTGGATGTGAATTTTGAAGTGATTATTAATAATTAATTAGAGCTAATTATTACTTATGGATTAAAATTATTAAATAAAATTAAAAATATTATAATGGATTAAAAAAATTACTGTTTTAGCTATGACTGCACCCCATCCTTCATCAAAAGCTTTCTTCATAACTTTATAGTTAGTCCCGGGTGGACCCGACCCGATTACAAATGGATTGGGCATCTGCAACCCATTAACATTAACACTCAGATCAGGCTCTACTTGTTTCGAATCTGAAGCAAAAACCCTCAGATTACCAACTCTTGCTCCGCCGTTCCATCGGCGGCGAGTCGCCGGGAAAGCAACGCCGGCGGAGGTGTAGCTGGTGAGATGAGTTAAACCCATTGAAGACGCCATATCCAGAAAGAAAGAAGAAGAAGATTGAAATTTAAAGATGGAAATGAGAGAAGTTAAATAGGGGAAGACGATGAAATTGAATATATGGGAATCTGAGTAAAATTAATTTAATATCCTTCCGTCCCTAAATAAAGTTCTCATTTGCCCTTCAAATTTTGTCCCTAAATAAAGTTCTCATTTCTCATACATAAGGGGCCCACTTAATATAATAATATTATTATCAATACTTTCACCACTAACTAGCTCTTAAAACACTTTCTCTCTCCAATTAAACCTTATATTTTAATCAAAAGTAATACCAAATACCCCACCACTAACTATCTCCTAAAATGTTATGCCCAACACAAATGGGAACTTTATTTAGGGACGGAGGGAGTACTTCCTAATTAGGATCGGAGAAAAAAAGGGTTCTTGTGATCGGGTTTGTTTGATGAGCTGGCAGGAACATGAAGTTAGTTACGTAATCATCTAGTTTTTTTAAAGAGTAAATTACACGAATGGTCCCTGTGGTTTACACAATGTTTTGAATTTAGTCTCTAAGTCTCAATAATTACACCTGTGGTTACTGTGGTTTATACGTCGTATTGATTTTGGTCCCTAATACTAACAGACGTCAAATATAGCTGTTAAAGTTTTTGAAGTGCCTAAAATACCCCTAAAATACCTATGTTCTTCGTGTAATCCACCTTCCTCTAAAAACCACAACACGCTTCATCATCGTCCTCTGTTCTTCCCCCTCCAAATGGACCACTACCAGCCGCCACTAGCTCCTCAATGTCCACCTTCCAACCACCGATGCACTTCCTCTGATTCCCAGCTCTACACATTAATATATAACAAGCGTAGGTCTCGGCTACGCCATCGGCTTCCTTGTACTCTTCTCATCTCTCCTTCTCGCTTCTTACATCTGTTTCCGTCACTGTCATACTCGCCGGAACCAAATCCAAAGCCCTAATTCAGATAACGACGTTATTCTTCCAATTATAATATTCATTGACGAAGACAACAACGACGATCAGAACGTTGTTGTTGGAGTAGGTCAACCTATAATCAACTCGTATACATGGGTTTTTATTCAGTTGTTCGATTTGATTTCAAACGGAGCTTGATGTTTTGATGACGCCGGAGCTGCGGTGGCTTTCCGAGCCTAACGGATTTAGGTTTCTGATCGCTGCATAATGTTTAAGGTTTTCACTTCCAGAGTGCTATCTCACTGGGTCCTGCCTTCTTCGTCCTCCACCTAAGCAGGAAAAAAAAGCCTATGCTTTCTGCGGTCTTCGTTTCGACTCTTCTGCATAGGAACTGGTGCCCACGAGTAATAAGGAAGAAACCGGCATTCGTCCATCAAATAGCCGAAAGAGGCCGCCTGAGGGGCTTGTTGCTAGAGGCATCCCATTAGGTTAAAAGCCCAATGCTCTACCAACTGAGCTATACACCCCAAAAAGATGTATCTCCGGGTTAACTCCCCCACTAACGGACTTTACTGGCCTGAAACTTTCAGTTATCTTACTCGACTAGAGGGCAGCAGCAGTCAAACGGGGGCGTGAATGCGAGATGCGGTATCATAATAGAGTAGTATGCCGGAACTCTTTCTCTTAAGGTGCGGAGCGAACTGAGGAAAAAGGCGGAGAACATTCTTTAATCAAAGGCGACTGGTATATGGATCTCTCTATGTAGTGGTCGGCCTTCTAGAAGCTTCGCCAGAAAGAAAACAAAGGAAGTCCTCCTTTAGGGTGACGAGGGACAAAGCAGCATTGATGGCGGAGCTACGGTGACAATCCATCGAGAATCTGCAATGAATTTAATGGGTCTTTCTTAAATCTGCAATGGATCTTTATTTTCAATCCATCGAGAATCTGCAATTGAGATGATGCGATGACAATCCATGGCTGAAATTCCCCAAATTGTTGGCGTAAATTGGGAATGTGTGAAGTTTTTAGATTCATCAAAGAACCAGTTTCAGGGATCTATCCCAACGAGACTCGTAAATTTGGTTGATGAATCGAGAAATTTGTTAACCGAAATGCGGGAATCGGGTTTTAAACCCTCGTGTTTGACTTTTTCTAGTTAAATCGCAAGTTACCCAAAGAGACTCGTAAATTTGGTTGATGAATCGAGAAATTTGTTAACCGAAATGCGGGAATCGGGTTTTAAACCCTCGTGTTTGACTTTTTCTAGTTAAATCGCAAGTTATGTTCGTTTAATCCGGCTTTCTGATGCAAACGAGGTTTATCAAGAGATGGTTAAAATCGGGGTTGACCCGAATGAGATTGTGTTCGGTTGTTTAATAAACGTGTTTGCAGAAAACGATGAACTCGAAGAAGCTTTACGGTTAGTTGATTTGGGGGATTGTGATTTAGTGTTAGTTGATTTGGGGGTGACATTGTAGAAGGAGTACATGGAAGAAGATAAGAGAAGAAAGAGTTAAGGGGTATTTTAGGCACTTTAAAAAATTTAACAGCCATATTTGACGTCTGTTAGTATTAGGGACCAAAATCAATACGAAGTGTAAACCACAGTGACCACGGGTGTAATTACTGAGACTTAGGGACTAAATCCAAAACATTGTATAAATCACAGAGACCATTCGTATAATTTACTCTTTTTTAAACGGCTAAAACATCTCTAAATTTATTTTGATGCATATCATATAATATAATTTTTACTTTTTTACAGCTAACTTTACAAATATATTAAGCAGTGGATGTAATATATATTATAAAAAATATGGTGTGAAGATAATCTCCTTAAATTTATTCTCTTTTTTCTTGCACAATAAAATTTAAACTTACAGCTTTTTATACATACTTAAACATTTAGATACTGGCTATAAGATCAAGTTAATTGATTGTTTAAATAGGATTATGAATGTTTGATCATATTTGTTTATGTGTTTTTTCTTATATATTAATGGGATGGGATTTAGTTATTTTAGTACCAATTCTGCTCATGATCTAAATATTTTTGTAATTTTTTGAATTTTTTTGTTACCATCTAATAAATGTTTAAAAAAGTTTAATTGATTAATATAAAGTATGATTCGATATACAATTACTTAAACATTTAGATACCGGCTATAAGATCAAGTTAATTGATTGTTTAAATAGGATTATGAATGTTTGATAATATTTGTTTATGTGTTTTTTCTTATATATTAATGGGATGGGATTTAGTTATTTTAGTACCAATTATGCTAACGATCTAAATATTTTTGTAATTTTTTGATTTTTTTTGTTACCATCTAATAAATGTTTAAAAAAGTTTAATTAATTAATGTAAAGTATGATTCGATATACAATGTTAAATAATGAGTGTATTACGTCCGCACGTTGCAGCGGTTTTTTATCTTTCTTTTAAACGGTTAGCGTCATAGTATTAAAAAACAAATAATTATTTAATTGTTTACAAATTCAAATATTCTAAAAGACAATTGTACGTGTTGCTAAAAAATTACTAAAGCTTTTACTTTCAAACTATAGAAAAGATGTTTCAAATGTAATTGGAATTATATTCATTTTTATAGTTTTTTAACACTATACTAAATTATATAAATCTATAACTGGATAAATTAGTAAATACTACCCTTAATTATTAATATTAATATTATTTATTAGTAATAGTTAGATAAAGAAAATGATAAAAAGGATGAAACAAAGGAGCTGCCAAGTTTTGTTCGTGGGTCCTTCCCTGGCCCTTTCCCTCGCTCATTAATGGTTTTTACTTTTTCTCTATATTATTATTGTTGTGAACCAATTAGCTCAATCATAAGATCTTCTCATTCATATACATGTGTTACAATATTTGTGTGTAAGAAATGAACATAAGAAACTATCTTATATAGACTAGAGAATGTAAGTCAAGAGTCACTCACTTAATACACATAAATAAGGGACATAAGTGTAAGCAAGCAAAGAGACTCTAAAGGAGTTACAACACTCCCCCTTGGTTGCTTAGATTTATGTTGAACTGTACATGTACTTCGTCTTGTATCTTCATACAATCCATGAAACATTCGCCTCGTTAAAAACCTTGTCGGAGAAAACCCCTTGGGACAAAAAACTCCAACCGAAGGACAAAAGAGTACGATGTGGATTTCTTGAGCTTAGCTTTGTATCTTTAGACAATCCATGAAACATTCGCCTCGTTAAAAACCTTGTCGGAGAAAATCCCCTTGGGAAAAACTCTGGTCGAAGGATAAAAGAGTACGATTTGGATGTCTTGAGCGATGGACAGAACCATATATAGTGTGCCTCATTAAAACCTTGTTTAGAGAAAACCCAGTGGGACAAAAACTCTAACGAAGGACAAAAGAGTGCACAATGGTTAATAAGTATTCAACAGGATACCCCCCCTGAATTCAACAATTCTTGGTGAGAATGAGGTACTGTTAGTGTCTCACTAAAAAAAACTTTGTCAAGGTAAACCCAATGGGACAAAACCCTTGAGCTAAAGGAAAAAGAGTACACAAGCATTCATCGGGATGCTCCCCCTCACATGCACACAACAGGGTGCAAAACATACGTCAGGATGCAATTATTATTCTCACTCAATGGGGTGCAAAGCATACGCCAGGATGCAATCACTATCCACACTCAACATGGTGCAAAACATACGTCTTGATGCAATCATTATTCGCACTCAACAGGGTGCAAGGCATACATCAGGATGCTATCGTTATTCGCACACAACTGGGTGCATGATATATGTCATTTAGGTAGCTCGGAGACTTTTCTAAGTCAAATAGCTTTGACATGTTTCAGAAAGAATACTTTGACAGTGACTTGGTGAACAAGTCAGTATGATTCTTATCTAATCAATATGTTGCACTTCAGTCTTTTGAAATGCTTGTTGTTCATGTGTAAAGAACAATTTCGGCGAGATGTGTTTGGTGTTATCCTGTTTTGATATAACCTTGTTTCAATTGATCAATAACAACGGTGTTATCTTCATATATGACAACTGGTTAACTGGGATCATAAGTCAAAACACATTTACTTCGAATATGGCCACTTACATCTCAAAGCCAAACACACTCTCTAGTCGCCTCAACGAGTGCGAGTAGTTCGGAGTGATTTGTCGAAGTATCAACTAGAGTCCATTTACAAAACCTCTAGGATATCGCCGCATTCCCTATGGTAAAGACATAACCAGATTGAGAACGTCCCTTATGCAAGTCTGATAAGTAAACTGCATCGGCATATCCGATAAGGGTCGCATTATCTCGAGTATCAATCACGTTTGATCCACTCGATGACGTGTAGGGATATAATAAGCCCATATATGTACTACCTTTAAAGTAACGGAAGATGTCTTTAATACCATTTCAATGGTGGCGTGTTGGCGCATTGCTATGCCTAGTCATGCATATCACAACAAACAAGATGTCTAGTCTAGTACATTGGGCCAAGTACAATATTGCGCTTATTGCACCCAGATATGAACACTCATGTCTCAATATCTTCTCATCATCCTCATTTGGATGGAATAGGTCCCTTTTAATGTCTAGAGAACGGATGAATGACCATGGGAGTATATTGAGGTTTTGTGTCATGGTAACAAAAGCGTCTTAACACCTTTAGGGTGTAATTCTCTTGATGGAGGAAAACCCACATCTTCACGGTGCTCGATCTGCAGGCCGAGCCAATGCCGTGTTTTCCCATGATCTTTCATCTCGAATTCCTTCTTCAGGATTTCAGCAGTTTCAAACAACTATTTCGAGGATCCTATGAGATTCAAATGATCTACATAGACTGCGATAATAACATATCCTGAAGTGGATATCTTTATAAACACACATGAGCATATCTCAAAATTCAAATATCCCAGTCTGATCAAGTACTCACTTAGACGGTTATACCACATATGTCTGGATTTTAATCCAAAAAAATGATTGTCTCCGTCATATCGAGACAGTGTTCTGTGGTCTGGAACTACTTGATTCAGACAACTTGAGCCCATCAGGGACATTCATGTGTATCTCTGTGTCATGATCCCCATAGAGATAGGCTGTGACCACATCCATAAGTTGCATATTCAGTTTTTCGGAAACTACTAAACCGATTAAGTAGTGGAACGTTTAAACGTCCATTACGGGAGAATACATCTCCTCGTAATCAATACCAGGGCGTTTAAGAGAAGCCTAGCGCCATGAGGCGAGCTTTGTATCTTACAATCTCATTATTCTCTTTACGCTTCCTTACGAATACCGATTTACAACCATATGGTTAAACATTAGGTGGTGTTGGAGCAACATGTCCAAACACTCTTCCTTTCGGTAAGGAATCTAATTTTACCTGGATTGTGTGTTCCATAGACCAGTCCATTGTACTCAACAATAGTACTGGATTCCATGCCATCATTGCTCATAATGTCAGTGGCCACTGCGTATATGAGCAAATCATCGATGACAGTCTCGTTTTGCTTCAAAATATCGTCTAAGCTAGCATACTCGACAGATACTTGAAGATTATCGGGATGATGAGAAATTGGTGTTTCATCAGGAACACACTTCTCCAATACACTACCGTGATCCTTAATGATCTTGTGTGGCAAAACGTATACAACAGAATCTCTCCTCCTTTGAGGCAGAACATCCTTGGAACCGAACCGGTCTTCCTCTTTTATTAGGAAGAGCGGCGGACTGGACAACCAATGGTAGCGTCCTTTGCACGGTGGGTTCGACCGATGCAACATGTTCAAACGGAACATGGCGTCTCACAGGGACGTCTATCCTTGCAGGCACATTTGCAGCAGGTATATTTGATCTCGTGACATTTGCTAAGTCATTAAATGCGTCTGGTAGCTGATTAGCAACATTTTGTAGACTTAGAGTTCTTTGCACATCCTTATCACTATGTGCAATCGGGGGATCCATATGAGACAAATTGGGTACATACCACATTCTTTCACGTCGTTCCTTATCAACGTTAACGTGCAAATCTCCCCCTAACGACGGGAAGATTGTCTCATCAATATCACAATCCGCATGTATAGCGTTAAAGAGATCGCCTGTCAAGGGCTCTAAATAGAGTATGTGAGACATCAGGCTCATTTCCAGTTACCAGATGGTACGCAGAAAATGGTTGGGTAGCCATGAGCCTCAGACGGACCAATGTAGCCGTGTGTAATATCGCATAACCACATGCAGACATTGAAAGTTGGTGCGCATAACCAAAGTTTTGAGAATTATTTATATTCGTTAAATAAATGCTTCTCCAAGAGCAATTTGTAAATGAACATACACAACAGGGTGTTCAATATCAAAACTCAATGTCGTGCAATAATTATCGAACGTGTTCGATGTAAACTCCATGGCATTATCAAGTCTACTTGACTTTATCGGATAATCCGGATGATGAACCCTCAAATTAATGATCAGGGCTAAGAGTTAAGGATATGCTGCATTTTGTTGTGGACACCAAAGTTACGTGTGACCATCTTTCTTGATTCATCAACCAATATCATGAAATTTTTAAATGGTCCGCATGTTGGTTGGATAAGTCCACAAATATCCCCATGAATTCTCTCTAGAAAACGGGATATCACTTTTGTAGATTATACATAAAGTGGTTTGAGATGTGTCTTTACAATCGAGCATATTTGGCATAGGATTTTCGGATTGATCACGAAATTATATCCTGATGCACATAGGATGCATTCATAGTTCAAAGCATCGTATATTGACCCTGGTGTCCCAGCCGGTCATGCCATAACATATAAGTTCCATCATCAATGTGGGCTCGACGAATAATTAGATTGCTTTCAATGTATTGGATCATAGTGAGGCACAAACCATTTGACAAACATCTCAACTTCTCCAATGTACGCTTTTGGTCGTATTTATCAGAGGTAACGTAAGGGTATTCAATACCATTTTCTCGAGCAGTTTCGAGATGAAAACGTGTTTTCTCGAATATCCTTAAAACTCAACAAGTTACGACTGGAACTTGGACAATATAAGGCTTCATTTATGGTTAAACTTGTACCATTTGACAACATAAATTAGGCTTTTACCATAGCCTTTCACAAGGTTCGACGGGCCCGAAATGGTTGTCAATGAAGTTACTTTGAGGCGTAATGTAGATTAAGTAATTCTTGTGTTTTATGAAAGTGTACATGGGTACCACAATCAACCAGACAATCAACAACCCAATATGCATGCCTTAAAGTAAAAATAATTTAAAGTCGGTCACACATATTGACTAATTTCACAAGGAAAAAAACTTTAAATTATTTCGAGAAACATAATCAATTGTAAACAAACCATAATCTAAAAGATAACCATTATTCAAATGGTAAAGCATGATCCAAAACATAATTCATGAGCTAAACAATAGCTCTATTATTCCATTTGAGCCACAAAATCGGTGGTCTCAAAGAATTCATGATTCTTTTGATATTTTCCTACAACGGGAGGACAAATATTGGATTTAGTTATCATATAAATTGATAAGTTTAAATGTTTATGGTTTGAATGAGCATAAATTGTGTGTCGAATCAGCAGGTTCGAAAAACACAAACGTGAATGGTTCTCATTTATCGAACGACAGGTCGATTGATAGACACCATTTCATTATATGTATATAACCACATTCGGGGAAAAGATTATTTAGTCAATCCTTTTTGGTAGCTCTATTCGAATACAACCAGGAAAGACGGTAAGGGCAGACAGCGCTTGTGCGTATCGGAACCACCCTTATTAGGAGTCAGAAAAACCGCCAATTTTTCCTAGACATCGTATAAGAATAGGTGAGCCTATTGGGGGATGATTCATAACTTTTCAGAGAAGTGTCATACAATGCTCATTGTGCATCATGTGAGTGCGTCAACTCAATATGCCAACATATAATTCATGATGCAACTTTTTTTTATCTCATTATGAGAAATCATCGAATCCTCAAAACTTTAAAAACTATTTTTAACATAATCAATACATTAAAAAAAAGATTGGTTAATATGCTCAAATTTCATAAAGAAATACCATATAATAATACAATAAAAATTGATTATTTCTTTTCACATTTTATTTACCGTCGGTTAAAATAAAATCTTAAATGAATACTCATCTTTTGACTCATGATTATTGTATATGGTAGAATCTTTATTTTCATGTTACTTTTTTTTCGATATTGAAAATTAGTCTTTGTGAGAATAAATTTTGATTGTCAGTTGGGTTTGTGATCTCAACATAACTAATAAACATCCACACACAATTTTGTTATACAAATCGCTTTATTTTAAATAAAAGTGTCAAACTCACTTATACGTTTAGTATGTATCTTTCTTTATGATTATACATAACATAAAACAATCAAAAAAATGACGTGTATCTTTTCTTCTTCTTTAAACGGTATAAACTTGAAAATAATCATGGTACAAGAAACACTTACTTCGCAATGTGTGAGAAGAATTGTCTTGACTTTTTGGTTTGACTACTTCTAGAGTGACGAACGTGTAATAACTTTGAGCAAAGTACTGATAACGTGTTGTGAACCAATTAGCTCAATCATAAGATCTTCTCATTCATATACATGTGTTACAATATTTGTGTGTAAGAAATGAACATAAGAAACTATCTTATATAGACTAGAGAATGTAAGTCAAGAGTCACTCACTTAATACACATAAATAAGGGACATAAGTGTAAGCAAGCAAAGAGACTCTAAAGGAGCTACAACAATTATTATATTAGATAAATTACACCAAAGGGTCTTTGGTCCAGCGGTATGGTGTTTACCTCTTGACTTTAAGGTCTTGAGTTCGAGTCCCGTCGTGGACATAGGTGGTAATTAGGAGTAGATTAGATTTGCCGTTTCAAAAAAAAATAAATAAATAAAAAAGATAAATTACCAACTACACTTTAAGAAAACCAACCAGCCAAACCCCGTCAATTTTTTCCTTCCATATTTATGAACAGTAAGTTGACGGAATTATGTATGCCTATTTCCCACCTATATATTTCCCACCTATATATGGGGCAATACCTTAAGTCAGTTATTTGGCATGGCAACTTGGCGTCTAATTATTGGTTGCTTAATCCACGTCAAAGGGTATTTTGGGAATAAAAATTACACGTCAACAACGCAATTGGTTTTCACGTAGCCCTAATCCAAAGTCAACCGCTATCTCCATGAACGACTTTAAAGTGAGCCGCTATCTCCAATCGAATAACACATTTGGGGTTCTTAGTGTAATCATCGGCAATCCAAAAGCGTTAATCTTCGCCAATCCAATTAGGTTGGTTTTAATTCGACTGAAATTTATTACTTTAGGGTTTTTGATTACTTAATTAGACTGGAATTAGTGTTGTTGATTCAAGTTCAAATTGTTTTAATTCAATTACTTAACTTGGTTATTAGTTTAGGCACCTAAACGGTTTTGAACTTTGTGTGTGCAGATGAGCCGCTTTCTCCAATCGAATTACACATTGAAAGACATTGGAGATTGTGAAATGGCGGGTCAGGTACAAAGTCAAAATGGATTTGGAAGTTTTTTATAGGCTAATTATTTTTAGTCCACTTTCACATATTTGAAAACATGATTAACCTTTTTTAAACAATTTTTGCTTCAGTTATGATTTCAATTTGATATTGTTGAAATACTAGTTATCAATTTCTAATAAAATGGTTAATGAGGTTTTATGTATTAAGAATACACCCTGGGGCACTTTTGGCCTCTATGTCCAGTTACCTTTGTAATTACTATTTTTGTTTGACCAGTTAAAGGCTAAACATTACTTGAATTAGACCATTGGTAAGTAAAGTTTTGATGATTAACTTTATGCTGCAAGCACTTGAAATGATCACAGGAAAACACATTCATTTGTTGATGGATTCAAATATGAAAGGAAACTATTCAACCTAAGAAGAAAATGCTATTTTTGATCTTGCTTCAAAATGTTGGCGGTATGAACCATGGGAACGACCAAATACTAAGGATTTGGTCACCACACTTGCTCCTTTGCAGAAAAAAGTCAAAATATTGGAGAACAAAAAAACATGTCCGCTTGCCCCCAGGCGTAAGGCTGACTATGGTTGCTTGATAACTTATTAGACCTTTTATATCTTATCATTTCTGTAACATTAACACATTAGTTATTCTATAAATTATTAATTTCACTACTGCAGGTTTGCAGCTATCTTCTGCACGTGGGAGTCTTATTAAGTATTAAAATTTATGACTTAATGTTGTTGCAGGAACTTGCTGAAGCTAGGAAGATGCTTGACACGAAAATTTTATACTTGGTACTTTGTAAGATGAGCATTGAATGCTTACCGGGAAAATGCTTGACACGAAATATTCTAAAAAAGAAACCGAAAAAGGGATCGACCGATCACAAAAACTGAAAATTGTGAGTTTTTTTAATTTATTTAGTACTCCTCCACAAGTACCTGATCGAATGACCAAATGTGTTGTTAATTTAGGTTTAAATGGTAAAAGCATCCCATGACTTGGTCGTTAGTTTATGATTCTGCAATTACCGATTTAA
The DNA here is from genome assembly GCA_963853835.1 of Calendula officinalis. Lineage (NCBI taxonomy): Eukaryota > Viridiplantae > Streptophyta > Magnoliopsida > Asterales > Asteraceae > Calendula > Calendula officinalis. The sequence continues at coordinate 35,146,419 of OY970825.1, forward strand.
AGGGTAAAAGCGTCCCATGCTGCCGATTCACAGGTCTCTCGCCGCCAAAATCGATTATTTAAGATTCCATAGCTTTGGGGTTTATTTATTTATTAGTGCTCAATATTATCTGACATTAAACTTAATGATATCATTTACCAGGTTGAAGATACTGATGTTGTTCAATTTCTGCTGTCAACAGAAATGATTCCTTTGTGCCTACAAACAATGGAGATGGGCAATGAATTTAAAGTGCAGTGAATATGTGGTTAAAGATGATGAACATATGGTTATTATTGTAGCAGAAGGTGTTACTCAAGAACTTCTTGCAGCAAAAAATTTGAAAACTTCAACCGCACAAGATGCTTCTGGAAATAAATTACTTCAAGATGTTGGATTATGGATTTCTAATAAAATTAAGGTATTGTTTATAGTTTTTTTTTTAACTATGATGGTTCATAATGTTTGGATCTTTTTTTGTGTCTGAAAATTATATGAACTTAGTTTGACTAAAATGTTTTACCTTTGACTTTTTGTCAAATACCATTTATGAAGAAAGCTTAACGATTCAAATCAACGGCATAATTACTTGCTAAAATGTTTGATATTTTGTTAAAAAAACTAAATTACCCTTTTTGATGAATGGAAATAAATAAAATCTAGAGTCTAGAGGTGGTAAAAGTTAAAACTATGTCAAAAAATGGGTTCTGGTTGATCTGGACATTTTTTTTGTTTTGAAATTTTTTTATTAAGTGCATAAAATTAAGACTTTATTAGTAGTTAACATGAAAATATTATTGTGTTTGACTTAAATAATAGTCAAAACACAATTCTCTATTTTTTTTTTTTTTAATCTTTTTTAGTTAGTATATAAAATTATGTCTTTATTAGTAGTAATTTAACATGAAAATAACATTGTGTTTGACTTAAGTAGTAGTCGAAACATAATTCTCTATTTTTTTTATTTTTTTTATTTTTTTATTATATGTTATTATTTTTTTAAAAAATTATATTTTTTTATTAGTGAATAGAATTATGACTTTATTAGTAGTTTTAACATAAAATTGTGATCTTGAATTAGAACTAATTACCTAGCCTCTAACTTTTATTAAACATGTAAATAATCTATTGTGTTATTACAGTCTGCATCTTCAAAGTAAGGTGAAAATGTACGAATTGAAGCTTCATATTCTTTTTGAAGTTTGTCTTAAAAGTGAAAGAGAAAAAGATTTGAAAGTTATTTGTTGCGACGAAGCAACTAAACAAAGTCAACGTCAAACGTCGTACAGAAAAAAGTTTTATTTCGTCTTTGATTTCTTTTTACCAATTATTCATGTATAACAAAACGTTTATAATAATTTCAATAATGTTTTATTTAGTATATGATTTCATATATTTTTTTTATAGTTATGCACTCTATTTCTCGAAGCTAACCCGCCCATCCGGGCGGGTTTTGAAGCTAGTTGTATATATACGAGGAAAGCGGTGGCCGCACGTTGCTGCAGACTTTTAAAATTAAGATTAATTTATCATCATTAATAAGATCTTATTTAGATTTGTATATATATGGAATACAATGGGTAATTTGTATGACATTTAGATTTTTTTTAAACGGAAAATCTAATATACTCATAATTACCATCTATGTCCATGATGGGACTCGAACTCCTAACCTCAAGGTTGAGAGGTAAACACTATATCATTGGGACAAAAACGATTTAGTACTTTGTATAGAATCTTTATATAGAATCTTATACTAGTAGATATCATTTGAGTTAAAGTAACTCTTAAAATATTGGAAATTGGATATGAAAACAGTTATGTAATCGTTCCTATTTAACATTCAATGTTCTAATGTTAGCTATTTAGAATACTTTGTGCAGGTATCAAGTATCAATCAACTAATTTTTATAAAGAAAAGTGATGTTAAATATATCATCGTCTGTAATAAGGGGTTGAATATAGCAATAAACTCGAACAAGTTAATATGTTTTAATTCTAAAATATCAATTTTAGTAACTTTTGGTGTTGGTCTAATTATTCAACAACTACAAATATGGCCAATCTCAAGATAGAGTTACGTGCAAACAAATATGGTCAATTATTCAACTTTAATGATAAGGAAAGCATTATTATTTTATAGGGGGGTGATATTCCTACCACAACTTTTAATGCATGTACCACATCTAATGCTTTAAATACTTATAAAGTTAGCTGTAAAATCTGTAATGTGTGGTATAACAATTAAAAATTGTGGTACCATTATCAATTCTTTTATTTTATTGTCATTTAATCATAAATATATCATATTTTATTGATAATACAGTACATGAAATAATAACCATGTTAGCATTGTCGTTTAATCATTGAGTCTCATAATTTTCAAAATTAGCCACGTGAATAATATTGAAGAATATATCATTTTTCAGTAAAAAATATAAAGAATATATCAGTTTTTTAGATATCTATATCTATACTCTTTTATAAAGCATTCAAAGGATAAGGATAATTTTGTCAACATGTTAACTTAAGGAAACGTCATTTTCTTTCTTCCACGCCCCTTCATTCCTCCAACTGAATCGCACAACACCGGTGGATCCATCCCATAATCCTCGTCCTCAACCACCATGTCAACCGTCGTTTGACATGACCCCTACTTTTACAATCCACCGTTTTCATGTTGCACCTTTACACATCTATATAAATCTCTGCTTTCGTTTAATGTATGATACATCATTCCTTCATGTCAACATATTAATTTTTGACGGTTAATGGTGGGGAACAACCATATGAAAACGTTGGTTATGAAACGAAGGGGTGTAAAGAGAAGGAATAGCCGGACGGTTTGGAGGAGACAATTTGGTGGAAATATAAAAAATCATGAAACTAACAACACATCATTTATTGTGATATGGAGGAAGTATATAATACGACACCTCTTTAATATGTATAATGTATTTGGTACCTTCTTAAATCAACAACGATTAATTTTCTACCAACACTTGTTATTTCAGGACAGATTTGTGTTCATAAAGACTAGACATGAACTTGAGACCTTTATATTATTAGAATAATGCCCAAACCAGATGAGATAATTGACAATATGTTTATTAATTTACTATAAAAATTTTATTAATCCCTTAGAATTTAAAAGGTTGAAGTTACAATCATCAACATCACTACCGCTACCACCACACAACACTATTGCCACCACCACATACTATCACTACCGCCACCAGCATCCATAACTAACAAACATTCACCGCCGCTAATGGTCCATGCAAAATATAGTTACAATATTATCTGATGCCGCATTGCGTAGATACTTTTCTAGTAAATATCAAGTGATATATTACTTTTCATAATAGTCTATTAACTTTAGTTAGTTTTGACGTCTGTTTGAGTTGACAATAACTAAAAAAATTTAGATATCATTAACTACTAACTAACTGCCGTTAAAGAAAAACCTTCCTTCCAAACAATTATAAAAAGCAACAAAAAAAAAATTAAGAACAAAAGTAGCATGATATGATAGGATAACGAGCAAATGGATTGAAAACCGAAACGACGAGGAAAACCACAATCAGTTCCTAGCAATTGCAGCCCCCATTTCCATTTTTATACAATTATGAGTTCAGTAACACTAACCCTAGCATAAAAAACCCCAATTCTGCCACTACAATTACTCAGAAGAAGTGCATCAGAAATCCCACCAATATTTCTTCATATTCATTTCCAGTTAAAACTAAAAGCAATAAGCTTATCAATTTCCGATTATTATCATTTAATTGCACTTCTGCGTTATCATCGCCATTGAATTCGAAACCTAATTGGGTAAAAGCAGAGGAGGTTTTTGAAGAAGATGAAAGGAGTTTTGTAGTTGTAAACTTTTATCGTTTTGTGTTCATCAAAGATCCTGAAGATGAAGTCTCTAAACACCTCAAGTTTTTACAGGTTATAATTTACGATTTCTATTTTTATTAATTATGTTTATAATTGCGGTTTCCTTAATTATATTTATAATTCCAATTTGAACTTCAATATATATAGAATTGGTCATTTCTAACAAATTTCGTGTTTGATTCTAGGAGAAATATAAATTACCTAAGTGCCCACTGGAAGCTGATAATTTGATTTTAATTATTCAAGTTCTAATATTCACTTCATATAATCTAATTTTGTTTTATTTCCCATTTTGGTGATCATTTCTAGGGTCGTGACATACACGGTCGAATATACATAAATGAACAAGGGATCAATGCTCAGGTAAACCACCCTTCATAATCGATTCTGACTTTTCAGATGTTGTTGACTTTAATTGACTTGCAAAATTTATGCAGTACAGTGGGCCATCAGAAGATTGTGTTGCGTATGTGAGTTGGTTAAAAGAAGATGAAAGATTTAATGAAATATTATTTCAAATATCTTCTCCTATACGCAAACATGCGTTCCCGATACTCAAATTGCGGTATAAACCTTCTCTTGTACAGGCAAGATACCTGTTCTGCTACTTATTCATATTATATTAAAAAAAATGTTAATCGTAGCGTTTTCTTTGAAAGTTTCAATTTTTTATTTTATTTTTGTTATTATATTTAGTTGGAAGGAGGCGTATCACATCTTCCATTAACTGATTCATCAATGCGAGCAACGCCTATTACACCATCTGAATGGAGAAAGAGAATCGAAACAGCAAATGTTTCATCATCTTCAAATCTAAATAAAGACATCATTTTATTGGATGTTAGAAATGGTAATTTTCCCCCACTTTTTTTTTTTTTACTATTGTTACTTTCAGAACTTACCTTTTAACGTGTCGGTTTGCTTAGGTGGCCACATGAATTTAATTTTATCATTTTCTATTTATTTATTACCTTTTGATGTACTAAAGTTTGAAAAACAAAAAAACGTACAATATGTAAACGTGCTTAAAGTTAGGTGTAATTTTACATTTTATCTAATAAATCAGCTCTCTTGCAACAACTTCTTACCAGTTTGTTGGGATAAATTTTGTTCGAGGTAAATATAATCATGACACCTTAATTCATTTTCCAGTGTTTTATTTAGTTATCAGAAGGGTATTCCTTGCAGCCTAAATATTAAAAAATAAAATTGTTTGCAGGTTATGAATGGGATATTGGTCATTTTCGTGGGGCCCAACGACCAAATGTAGACTGTTTTAGGAGCACAACATTTGGGATATCTGAATCAGAGGTATAGCTTGCTTGGCATATGCATACAAGCCTAATATTTGTGGTCAGACTAGTCGGGTCGGGTCGGCCCGTCAACATTTTTTTTTAATTATATGTATAATTATGAGATTGTTTTTAATGATGGAAAGTATTGTGTTTATTTATTTGATGTAGGACATTACTTCAGATCCTTTAGCTAATGTTAATAAAGAAAATACAGAGATATTAATGTACTGCACAGGTGGCATTCGTTGCGACGTATATTCTATTATCCTAAGGTACTTTTTTTTTTTTTTTCTTTTTCCCTTAGCTCATTTAATATTAATTTTATTTGTTTTCATTTTTAAACAATTTGCAATTAATCTTAAACCGGATTAATACATAGCGAGCTGATATTATATTTTAAAGGTGGAAAATTGTGCGGGTTAGGCGATGTGTTGGGTCCAAATGGGTGTCCAAAAGCTCTAGTTTTCTTCTTCTATGAATTAGTTAGTGTGCTAAATATGATTTCAAAAGTTTAATTATTATTTAGGAGGTTTTATGCATTAAAAAACACATTTGGCAACTTTCAGCATGTTTTACATGTTCAACTTCCACCCCATTGGATATAAAATATAAAAAATAACCCGTTACATAAAATGTGTGAATTTGTTTATAGTTAATTCCTTATATTTTTAATAGGCAAAAGGGTTACAAAAACTTGTATACATTAAAAGGAGGAATTTCACATTATCTGGAGTGTGAAGGCCCGATTGAATGGATTGGAAATTTATTTGTTTTTGACTCTCGACTATCTCTACCACCTTCTTCAGTTAAACATGATGGTACAAGTCATGAAAGCATAGAACACAGTGTTCATGATGATACGGTTTTTGCTAAATGTTATATTTGTGGGTCACAAGTTTCTGAATTGAGGCATAGAAATTGTGCAAATCTTGACTGCAATCTACTATACTTGTAAGTATTTAAAGAACCCTACTCTTATTTCAATGCCCCTTTATTAATTTTGTATTAATGGTCATTTCCTTAAATCCTTCTATTTTATATTAAATATTAAATTTTCAGGTGTTGTTCAAGGTGCATGGATGATAAAAGAGGATGTTGCTCGTCAAACTGTACATTTGCTGATCGGATTAGACCTGTTCTTCCTGGTCACGAAAGATATAAAAAATGGCATCACTATCGGGATACAAAACCCGATTTAGTCAACCAGTAACTTCAACAATTTTGAGTCATTTATAGGAAGCATCAAGTGCCTAATATTGTTTTACTTATTATCGTGTTTGTCAGTTCAGATGATTTAAGCATTTTAAGTTGTTTTAGTCGTCACTTTAAGCATTGCATGTATTTAGTTGTGTATGTTTTTATAGTCATGCACACACATCTTACTTCCTCCGATTCAAAATAAGTGATGCACTTTCCTTTTTGGGGTGTATCAAAATAAGTGATACACTTTGAAAAATTACCTTATTTGGCAAAAAATAGTGGGACCCACACCCACTAACTATCTACTTTAAAAAGGTGAAAAGACCTCTTTACCCTTACTTTTACTTTTAAACATCATTAACTCCACTTATTATAAACTTTTGCCTCAAAAAATCCGTGAAATGCAAAGTGTATCACTTATTTTGAATCGGAGGAAGTATATACATTCATATAATTTCACTTGCACTTTTGCAGGAAATCTTTATGAAAACAGTCTCTCTATCTCTGAGTAGAGATATGACTGTCTAAATCCTACCTCTTCATACTATTCCTTTGAGGAGATGGGTATCGTTGTAGTTGTGATGTTGCTTTAAAATATTGCAATTTATTTGTTAGAACGATTTCAACTCTAATAGTATTTACCTGTTACTCCATCGGTTATTGTTACATCATATGGATCTTGGTGTATAAATTTTAAGGAAATAAACAACTATGACTATCTTGCGATTTTAACAGAATAACCAACCAATCCATGACCATTCTGCATTGGTTTGTGGTTCTGTTAACATTACAACTATCGTCCCTACTTTCATTCTTTGCGTTCACTTTCCACCCTACCCCCAAATCAAATGACCAAGATACCTAAATTTTTTAAGGGTATTTGGTCATTTCAAAAAGAAGACCAAAAGTAAAAGGAAACTAGTAAAAGTAGGGACAACATGTAATTTTTTATAAAACCACATGAACCATTTATGTAATTGACCTAATATATACATATTCCATCATCTTCGACAATTGACTAGTAGAGTTCCATTATCTTAGATATCGAACACCTGGTTTAAATCAATAATATACACTAAAAAACACACAATTAAATATGAACTAAAATGTAAAGAAAAACCTAATCTCCTATGAAAAAACACCTTTATAAATTTTGAAATGAGCAAACCAACAACAATTTTGCACTACATTAGAAAACAATTATAAAAAATAAAATAAAAGTTACAGTAAATAATTAGGAGTCAAAGGGCTTGTTGTAAAGAAAGGAGAAAGTTCTTTATCAAGGTCATCTATAATGAAAGTAAGTGGAAGAAATGGGTTTAGTGATGATGATATAGAGAGTGTTTGTGTGTGTGTGTGAGAAAAAGAAGAAATGGGTGATGATGATATAGAGAGTGTTTGTGTGTGTGTGTGTGAGTGAATGAGATTTCCTAGTATCTCACCGGTAAGGGTATCTCTGAGCAACCTATTTTTAAAATATTAAATTTTTTATCCTAGCTTCTTCCATAATCATTGGTTAGGATCTCTGAGCAACCCTACATATTCAGCAATGATATTATCACTGCAACTAGAGACATCAAGGTTAAGAAGGTCTGAAAGAAGAGACATTTGATTATTAAACTAATTTCTGCTCTAATTTTTTTTAGCTTTTTGTAGGGTTTTGTATATAAGATTGTTGGGGTTTTAATCTAAAGAAAAAGATGCAAAATGAGGCGAGATTAATGCCAACCAACCCTAATTTTCATTTTGATTATTTCAGTCGTTGAGTTTGTTATGATCTTCGACAATCAACTAACAGAGTTCCATTATCTCACATATCAAACATCTAATTTGAATCAATACACTAAAAAACCACACAATGAACACCTAAAATGTAAAGTTAAACCTCATCTATAAAAAAACAGCTTTATACATTTCAAATTGAGCAAACCAACAACAATGCACTACATTAGAAAAAAAAAATTATGAAAAAAAATAATTACAGTAAATAATTAGGAAGTCAAAGGGCTTGTTGTAAGGAAAGAAGAAAGTTCTTGATCAAGCGGTCATCTATAATAAAACTAAGTGGAAGAACCATCGAACTTAAGAGTTAAAACGAATATATTTTATGTATACCTTCTTGCAAATCAACGGTGAGGATCATGATGGGGTTTGAATATCACCTTCACAAAATTTCCATGATCCATCTTCTTGCCTCTTTAGCAAATAATGGATGGTGTACGTACTGTGAGATAAGTTGGATTAACTCATTTTACTCACAAAATGCGAAATCAATTCATAATAATATGGTTTTTGTATTTCATGTAATTAATTTAAAAAAAAAAAAAGGTAAAACATATGTTTGTGATCCACACAATTACCTGTAATAATTAGGGTTCTTGGGAAGAGATTCATCAACAAGCTCAGCTGCTTCCTCAACACGAGCCTCTATTTCAGCCATTTCTTTTCCCATTCCATCTGACAATATATCCGCTCGAATAATACACAATTCCAGCAAAACAAATCTCCAAAAACAGCATCGCTCTTTTGCTGACTCAGCTAACACCTTCCACTGTATTTAAATTAATAAAAACATGTAAAAACATAGTTTGTTACATATTTGATGATGTCACTTAAGTTGCTGATGTGTCATCCTTGATTCCTTGACTCTTTATTTTAAAAAAAATTATTTAATCACTTTAAACCGCAAATCATTAAAAACATTACTTACCTGAGAAAGCATAGACTCATCAAGAACATCACCAAGATTCTGAACCTGATAATTAGGCCCAAGTGCTTCAGCTTTAACACTCTGCCATTTTTTAACAAGATTTTCAGCTTCTTCAACACGCATCAATCTTCTAGAAGAAATCATACTTTTAGCGACACAAGAAGAATCTTGTAAAAACCCACCATCTGCAAACCCACTATTAATCTTTTTCTTTTGCATGACCGACAGTTTCCTTAAAGTGTCAGCAATAATACTCCCTTTATTACAAGCAGATCCCCATATACCATGAGTAAGCGAACCTGTGTTCATCTTGGGCTCACTGTGGGCCCATGGCCTTCGCGGGCCCCACAACTGCAGGCCCGTTAGCTTAAATGTAGCAAATAGTAAACATACCGCTGCTGTTGTGTAACTGAAATACCTAACTGAATTATTTGGGTTCAACCAAACTTCCCAAACTTTATTATGATTTGTACCAGAATTTCTTTTTAGTTGGACTGATGGGTAGTTTTCGGGTTTCATACTGTTTGGTAATAGTGGGCCCGCTAAATCGGGTGGGGTCAACTGCTTCACAGTTGACCCGAGACGTGGGGTGGTTGATGTGTGATCATTGTGAGTTTGCCAGGTGGATGAAAATGAAGGAGAAATTGACCTGTGGTTTAGACCAGGTGATGTTTGTGTGGTTCTTTTTTTATTTTTGTTTTCTGACACCTTTTTTTCACCACTGAAAAAATTGTTCTGCAGAAATCGATTTCAGAAAATTATTATTTTTCATGCTACAAGAAATTGTTGGCAATTCGGCGCGATGTTATTCCTAACAGGTCAAACGGGTCAAATAAAAAAGAATAGTTAATAGGGAAACGGGTCAACCCAACCCGGCCCATTTTGATGTACATTAAAATCAACCCGTTGTGACCCGCCCATTTTGCCACCTCTAGTACAGTAAATATGTTCTTAATAACCATTAACTCACCAAAGATGGAGAACAATCCCTTGTGTCTGGAAACAAGCCAAGTAAATCATCTTTGACCCATGAATCCTGGTCAAACGAATACGAATTCATGACTAATATCAACAAAAGAAAAGATATTGTAAGCCATAAATAAGTTAAAGAAATATGAACAAAATACATACAAGTAATTTCTTTGCATTTGAAGCATCCTTAATATCCTTCCCTGATATCAATGTTCTTGAAGTTGTATTTAGATTTGACTCAACTTGTTGTAATTTTTCAATAACAACAGCCTCATCACCCTATAAATTATCAAAAATTATAACAACTGATGAATAAATAAATAAATATATATTATGTGCAGATACAAGAGAAAATCCGCACCTGTCCTAAAAGGAACAAACACAAGGATTCTTCAAGTTTCAAATCAATGCCTTCTGATGCCATTAAACACTCACAGATAGTTTTTGCTTTCTTAATCTACAAGAAAAACATCAAAATATTTACATGAATATAAATTTCAAATATATATTTTTCACATATTTTAGTAACCAACAATCAGTAGCATTTGCACAACATTAATTAATTTCAGTTGCATCTAAGACTCTTAAGTTATATCAAAAGAAGACTGGTCAAACAGGTTAATAGTTGACCATGTGTATATTTATAGCATAGAGCCTCCTAAATCATTTAATTCAAAACTTAAATCATTATTGAAAGGGTAAATGTCATAAAATAATCATGACTTTTTTAGGTTTGTTTTGGTAATTGCAAATTTTTAGGACTTTTGGTAATTGAAGTTTTATTCGTCCATATCAAGTCGTTAAAAAAATGCTCTTTTAGGCCCTATGTAGTTATTATTTTTACATTTTTGACACTATGGGCGTAAAATGTTGTTATTACCAAACGGACCTTAAAAGTTATAACTGCCAAAGTGGACCATCAACCAAAAGTGTAATACTATTTTATGACATTTTCCCTTATTAAAATAATATAACTTTTGTCATCATATTGGATACACTAACTATATATCTTTAAAAAAAGGAAAACTGGAGAAATAGTGTTTTTGGATCCATTTCGAAAGACACGATAATACCACGGCCCATTTCAACCTGCCATTTTGACTTTTGAGTTTTGACCCATGACCAACTGATCCGACCCGTCCTAAACAATTTATAAATCCCAAGATTAAAAAAAGTGTACCAGATTTCCAAAAGGGAATATACCATCTCTATTTGCTTGGTTGAAAATCCAAGTGCCAAATGAGCCATCATAACAGTATATAAAGCCATTGTATCAACCACAACTCTTTGATTCTGTGACTCGATTGATTTCCTGTTTCTTCGTGTATTTGCTAGATTATCCCATGAAATTAGTTCAACAATTTCAGCAGCCATAAGTTTATTCAAAGCTTGATTTAAAAAAGATGGCCAATCGTCTATTTGGCATGAAGTTTCAACATCTAGCCCTTGTCTAAGTAGTTCTTTTAGGGCTGCAATTGCTCCTAATCTTTTTTCAGTGTTTTCCTGTGTAATTGGCATGCCTAATAACTCAAGTGTACAAGCAGGAGCAAGTTCTTCTAAAGATTCTTCAATCTACAATTCAGAAAGAAAAAAAAACGAATTTAGATGTGTAAGATTAGCTTAAAAGTTCAGTTTAAGAGGTGTTTTATGTGATTATTCTGATAAAATGATCATGATTATTTAAATAATCAGTTTTGTACCTGTTGCAATGGAAGTGATTATGTAAGAGAAAACTAAAATTACTTATTTATTCCTCCTTTTTACCCTATGTAGGCTGACTCTGGCTGTTAATAAAATATTGTAGAGAAAAATAAACTGGAATTTATAAGTTATTTATGTAACATGTTCTAATGTTTGAGTGAAATGATTTTGATTATGATTATATGGTTATTTAGGTGTTAAGTAATCAGTTTTATAACTGCTGCAATGGAAGTGATTATGTAAGAGAAAAATAAAGTTACTAATTTATCCCTCTTTTTACCCTATTTTAAACAATTTTTAGAATTACAGATGAACATATGTATTGTTTTTAATTATTAATTGAATAAAAAGAATGTAAGGCTACAAACGATACCTGAGATAACAATGTCATTTTCTCAAGTGAAGGTTTACTCTTGAGAAAACTTTGAGCACGAGCTAAAGCTTCAAATCCTTGTGAAATCTTGTTCTTTTCAAAGTTTAATTTTGCTATAGCACACTTCAAGAAAGCACCTATAATAAGAAAAAATGACAAAAAAACAAAAATCTGAAGGAAAAAAGACGGTCAAATGGTCAAACCTTCTTCTGCTTTTTCTTACCTCTGCAAGAGCCATTGATAAAAGTAAATCATGAATAGAAGGCTTCGAATCAGGGTGTTGTAGTGCTGTTCGACCAATATCTAGGGCCAGTTTTTCTTCTCCAACCTACCATCAAAATTAAACTAAATATAAATATATAATACTAATTGATAAAAAGAAGATATACAAAAGGGCATTAATATATATATATAGGTAACCTGACTATTATAGTGTTAAAATGGTAAATTTTTTGTAAGGGTCGAAACAGATCATATTGTGTTGACCAGATCATATTGTGTTGACCGGAAACATTTTTTTGTCTAAAAAAATTATATTTTTTGTAAATAACCAATGTGTCAAATATGATTACAAACACTATGTTATTTCAATAATAGGCACATGTCATAAAATAGCAATACACTTTATGTAGTGGTCAGTTGAGGTAATTATAACTTTTCAAAGGTCAGTTTTGGTAATTAAAGTTTTTTTCCGTCTCTATCTGGTAATTAAAATAAGTCTTTTTTGGCACTATTTGGTTATTATTACTTTTTTGGCAGCTCAAAAACTTGTAATTACCAAAATGGGCCACTTATATGACATTATCCTTTTACTAATAATCTAACTAGTTGGATAAAATAATTTAAGAGGTCTTCAGCATTAAAAATACACTTTCAGCTACTTTCGACCCATTTCGGTTTAAGCTATATTTTTTAGTTTGACTCGTTTGAGATAAAACATAACCCGAATCGACCCATATATATATATATATATATATATATATATATATATATATATATATATATATATATATATATATATATAAGTAAACGGGCTGAAATTGCCTACCTCTTGAAGTAGGCAAAGTGCAGCAGGCAACCAAGACCATGGAATTTGAAGAGATGATTTTGGTGGTACTTTTTCCCTTAAATTACCAGCATAGTCTGCTTCAAAAAGAAGCTTATCGCGAACATCCGTTAAAAGATTCTAAAAGTATATAATATAAAATAAAAAAAATATTAGATATGATGATATTGTTCAGAAAATATTTTAGAATAAAAATTTATATGTGAACACTATATATCGGTTCTTGGTACACCTGGCGAGATGCTATAGTATCCATGGTGTACCCTTCTTCAATCTCAGCCATTTTTAGATGCTTCATGGACTTAACAATCTCATCTTTTTCTGATTTATCAGGAATACCAAGAATCTGCACAATATGCTCCTTGTGAGTGAATCAATAGCATAAGTTGTTACCCAAACACAATATCTAATCTGTTTGGCTCCATCCAAACACTCGAAAAGTGCTTATTAGCTGTCTCAAAATGCATTAAGCTGATAAGATGTTACCCAAACACCCCCTAAATCTCAGTAACCAGTAATATTACACTATTAAATTCAATGATAATCAGTACTAATTGCAGCTTCAAAGAATTGAATCACATTAATCTGCCTGTTTTGCCAGTGACTAAAGCTAAATTAATATTCAGGATACATGTAACTACTTGAACATTTCAAACAGAACACATAAATTACCCCTAATTAAACTATAACGAGCCTGATAACAAGTATCTTAAATTCAATGATACTCAGTACTAATTGCAGCTTAAAATTAATAAATCACATTATCCACCTGCTTCGCTAGTGTCTAGAGCGATCTAACATTACGGATACATGTAATTACTTGAAAATTGAAATATAACCTACATTTCAAACAAAATTACAGAAACTAAGCTTAAAAAAACGATAAACAAACCTGATAACAAGTAACAGGAATCTCAACAAATGCTGATCGAGTATGATGAACATTATTACTATTATCAGCAACACGAACATCAGCAATTCCGCGGCCGGTTGCACATACCGAAACGCCTCTTTTCCGCCTTCTCGATAATGAATCAAACGAAACCCTAGGAGGACAAGAAGAACCTGTGAATTTAACACTGGAGCAATATTTTGCTAATCTCTTGTGCGTTTTAATACTTGGATAGATGTGACAGCATACGAGCAAAATCTGTGATGAGTCGATAATTGCCGCCATTGAAGAAAATGCAGGTCGTTCTTCAGTTACGTGAAATTGTTCATTTCTAGAGAGAGAAAAAGTGGTTTTAGAGAGAGATGAGTGAAACTGAAGGTTGTGAAAAGAAACGGAAAGAAATGGGGCAAGGGGAGGAAGCCATTGCCGAAAGCAGCAAAAGCTACTTCTCGAATTGCAATTTGTACTTTTGTGATTGAGCATTTTTAATTATTTTTTCTTTTTCTTTTAAAAAAATAAATATAAAGTGTTAGGTTTTTTTATAGCCAAAAATATTTTTAATTTAAAAAATTAAGGGCATTCTCTATTTAAAAAATTAAGGGCATTCTCTATTTTTATTTTAGACATATATTGAGATTAGATGTTTTTAAAGTAGTTTCATATACTAATATAGTGTTAACATAAAAAAGTTAACTAAGTAGGTTATACAAGGAGATGTGTCTGCATTTCACGACGGGTTTACAAAAATACACATTATATTTATAAACCAACATAATCATAGCACCACATCTTATTTAAAAAATATTTTCGTGAATAGTTGATGAAATGTAACATTTCCCTGCGAAAATTGTTGTTATAGGTAAGACCTTCCTTTGTCCGACTTTCGATGAAAAAGACAATTTATCAAAATGTGGCACCATGATTGGGGCTCTTTTTGTTGTTTCAACTTTTGTGTTTTGGAAACTGAATCAGTTCATGTTCTGCTAGAGTGCCAACAAAATTTTGAATATTTAGTTAAACTTTAAGGCATCAAGTACACAAAAAAAAACTGCTAAAATGTTTCTAGTAGCATAGTTTCGGACTTTCAGCATCATATAAGACCATAATGAACACTTTAAATGAATGATACGCGTACAACATGTGCAAATTTCCCACTTCATTCACAAGATCGCTCTTCTTCCAACCAAGAATGAATAAAAGAATAAGCTATGGTGTAATTGATTCCAATGGGAAGGGAAATTTATTCTTGAAATGGATTAAGATGTTAAACACCCCAGTCTGAATCACTTGAATCCTGCACATATGATTGATTATGAAAAAAGTTGTGTTTTTTTTGGTAACCTGAGTTTCGACTTGCAAAACACGCTCTTGAATGATTGTCATGGGGCAGTAGGAGGATTTGTAGGATGATTTATCATTTCTAGGAATTAGCGTAATATGTATGATTTTTATTAGTAATTAACTTAATCTTACCTGTGATGGATCTGATATCTCTTCAATTTCGTCATCAGAAATCTAAAGAAATAAACACTTAATTAAACGAAAATCTATAAAATAAAAATTAATCGTTTGAATCGATGAGAATACCTTAGGCTTTTTCTTCCTTGGGGTAGATCTTGTACCTGCAAGGGAGAAGCATACTAAGAAATTAGACCCCAAATTTTATTGCCATTTAAAAAAAATTATTCCCTGTTTTTCTTAAAGTTGAGTTTTTATTTTTTTTACTTGTTCAGCCCGTTAGGGATAAAACACACCCCACATCAACGCATTCATAAGTAAACGGGCCAAAATTACAACCGAGTTATTAAGGGAGAAGATACCAGGTTTTGTTTCTTTAACTGCTTTTCCCTTTTGTTTTGTTCCTATTACCTGCAAAACAATTACGGGTTCATTTTCATATGTATTTAAACACCAAAGTGGCAAAACGGGTGGGTCAAGCAGGGTTTGGTTGATCAGCAAACACTTTTTGTCCATTTTCTAAGAATATTAATATTAATTAATGTGTTGGTTATAAACATGAAAACAAATTCATCTGTTTATTACTATAATAATTTTAAGTCCTGGATTAAAACAATACATGATGTTGTATACATTATAGATACACTTTAGGTGACTTTCAACCAGTTTGACATGTTCCCTTTTTAAGCTAAAATTTTTTATTTCAGCAGAATAATTTTAACAATAATAATTAACATATAAATAAATACTCACTTTACTTTGGTCAACGTCCTCTTCTAAAGACGGCTCCTGCAATTTCTTTCTAGAAACTAAAAAAAATTTAATAATTTTAGTGACTAAAATATCCCATGAGCAATTTAATAGCTTTTAGTGACAAATTAAGCATAATTAAAGAGCACAAAGAAACCTTTTGATGATTTTGGATGTGGTGATGTATTTACTGCCATCTGTAAGCATCACAATTCATTAATTTATTAGAACAAATCACTGGCAATTAATATTTAAGCTAGTGATATTTACAATAAGCTATTGTAATATATGGTTGAAAATCATACATTTTCCTCCTTTTTCTTGAATAATGAAGATATAGTTGTTTGAACAAGAGAACTTGGATTACTTTTTGATGCTGATTTGCTACTTTCTGGAACTTGTTCAGAAACTTTTGTGACTTCAATTTCTTTCACATTTCTAATGCCAATGTTATTAAAAAACGAGTAAATTACACGGATGCTCCTTGTGGTTTACT
This sequence comes from Calendula officinalis, assembly GCA_963853835.1. Lineage (NCBI taxonomy): Eukaryota > Viridiplantae > Streptophyta > Magnoliopsida > Asterales > Asteraceae > Calendula > Calendula officinalis. Next base: position 35,163,214 of record OY970825.1, read on the forward strand.
CAAAATTGCACATATGATCCTTTACTTCAAAAATTAGACAGATAGTCCCTATTTCTGAAACCTTTTGCACCGGTGGTCTTTTATGCTAACGGGCGTTAAAATATTTTGTTAAGTGAAGGCAAGTGCGATGCATGTGAGATTTAGGTTAAATCATTTATGTAGATATGGTGGTTTAGGGTGAGGGTGATGGTGGTAGATACGGGAAGAAATGAAGAAGACAAGTTGGGTGTTTTTAAAAAAGATTCTTTCATTTTCTAGATTAAAATGACCAGTTTACCCTCACATGCACCACAAGTGGCTTCACTTAACAGAATACTTTAACACCCGTTAGCATAAAGAACCGTTGGTGCAAAAGGTTTCAGAAATAGGGACTATCAGTGTAGTTTTTTGAAGTAAAGGACCATATGTGCAATTTTGAGTAAACCACAGGGACCATCCGTGCAATTTACTCTTGAATAAATAAAACTTAAGCAGTTGACACCTTATAATAGATCTAAAAAATGAAATTTGAACAAGAATATTAAATTGCTAAAGTCTACATGAAATCGTACATGCAGATAAATTTCCTTTCAAACAAAATATATGTAAATACAGTTATTATTTGATTATCGTGGCTTAAATTCGAAACAACCACTTTGTAGTGTTCGATTAACAGGGTTATGATTATACAACTATTTTGAGGTAGAATAGTCATTTTTTATTATTAGTTTCATACATGATACATGCATTAAAACTGTGTATTTTTAAGAAGAATCATGTACGGTTTACCCCTCTTTTTCTCACATTTTCATAATTAGTAGAGTAGTGCTATTAAAATTTCTATTGGAATTATATTTGACAATAGTTATATAAAGAATGTTAACAAATAATTCATATGATATACTTTTATAGTTGATATATAATAAATTAGCATAAATACAAAAAAATCAGAAAATACCTGACACCAATTCCTTTATCTTCCCTGTCAGAAGATTCAGTGCTGATATCCAAATCAATTGGATCATCTGCAGATGAAGATTCTGCAAACCTATACAAGAAAAAAACATTTTTAATATGCAAAAACACAAAATTTATTAAAAATTAAATAATTAATATACTTACTTAAATTTTTTTCCAGAAGTCCTTGTTGAATGTCTAGTTGCAGTTGTTTGAATAAAATCGTTTGGATCAATTTCACTATCGGAAAATTCATTTTCTAATTCATGTTCAGGAGACTGATCGGTTACTTTACTTTGATTCACAATTATTCCTTGAATTCTTTCACTTGTTGAACCTGCACCACCTTTAAAATCATACTCATTTTCCTTTACCTGTGGCCAAGATGAAATTGCCCTAATTAAAAGAGGTGGGAAAACGGGCGGGTCGGTGGGTGGGTAACGGGTCGAAACGGGTCGCCCAGTGTCGGCTTTATAAACTAACTAGGGTAAATGGGTACTCTTTGATACGGGTCAAAAAACGTTTGGTTGTGTTGACTGTTGACCAACAGGTCAAACAAAAATGTAATAATTTAACAGGAACACTGACCGTGCTCATGTTTTCTGGAAAGCTAAGTTTGATTTCTTCTGGATTCTCTTCATTGGTTCCAATCCACCATGCATCAGAAAATACAATCTGAAAACAGTAACACTTGGGTAAATCATATATAATCTTACATTTAAGTGACAGTTGGTATTTAGTTATTCCCATATTTCAGGAGAAATAGATTCAAAAAGACGTGAAAAAACACTTCAACAAATTTCGAGAAGGTTAAGAAAAACGTTAAGAAATATACAACCACTAACCATGGTATCAAAGTAATCTTCACACATCACATTCTTCCCGCCTTTAGAAAACTGCAGGGTTAAATACCTGTTTTTGGGATAAACAATTGTCCCAAATAACTTCATCCTACCCTACACACAGAAACAAAATTAAAATAAATATATAAATAGGAATACTGATTAGTTTATGATGTGTATATACAGTATATGTACAAGTTCAGCACAATTGAGATCCCCTAAAGTTGTACTTATACTAGAAGACCATGATCACAGTTGGTATTTGAGATTATCACAATAAGCATGTTCTACTATCTCAAAAATTCTCTTAGCAGCATACCCTTCACTTATAGATCCAAGTTTTGTTCAAAAGGTTTACTAATTATCCTTAATTAAACAAAAACTATGCACTAATTAACAGCATTACCATAATTAGAGTACAGTCACAGGACACATGAATTAGGGCTTAAAGTTAGTTTTCTCTTATTCAGTGAAATAGTTAAGTTCATGAGGTATTACGTGATAACTCACAGACTCACACAACAATCAACCTCAAACACGATTGAAATTATAATCATGAGAATTAACGAAAATGTGTTGATAATTAAACCTGAGGAAAATCGAGGTACATAATAGGGTTTTTGGAGCCGAGATCTTTGAGCTCGCCGAGTTTGCCACCGGAAACAGGCGCAAGCAAACCGGGAAATGAAAACAGAAACCGATTCTTCCGGTTTGATTTCCTGAGTATGTCTTTACCGTGGTGTTTAATTACTGTTTTCGATGGATATAGAGCGAGTGATGAAGCTTTGGCCGGAGCTTCAGAGAGTAAGTTCTTTGAAATTGCGAGTTTTCTGAGTCGTTTACGTTCTTCTGCTTCCGGATTTGTTTGGTCCGCCGTTGATCGGACGTTTTTCTGGTTTCCACCTCTCGCCATCGTTGCCTCCGGTGGGTAATTTGGGGAAGGCGGGAAAAAGGTTTTGCTGTTCACTGAAATGACTTACGACCCGGAGGGTGTTTGGGAATGGTTCAAAAGTGACTTATTAACTTATTATTTTTTTAAAAAGTTAATAAGTCAATAAGTTATTTGTGTAAGGTTAAAAGTTCTTTTTAAATGACTTTTTATAAAGCTTTGAAAAATTATTTTTAAAAAGTAAGAGGGTAGTAACTTTTAAAAACAACTTATGACTTTTTGAGCATAAATTACACAAGTACCCTTAATGACCTATCAAAACCTACCTCCTCTTCACTTCTCCACTTCCCTTTTTAGTCATTTTACATCAAAAAACTAATCCAAACACATTTTAAAAAATAACTTATCAACTTTTCAATATCAATAAGTTAATAAGCTAAACCAAACAAATTTTATAAAACTCCTTAATAAAACTAAAAAGTTAATAAGTCCTTTTACCTAAAAGGACTTTTAAAGTTAAAAAGCTTATCCAAACACACCCTCATTATTACTCCGTACATGGTAATCGAGATCTAATTATATGATTTTTTTTAGATTCATTTGATAAAACACAAATTTCAAAATGAAATTCAAAATGAAATAGGCCATGGAAAAAAAATTAGTTAATTATATTGGGGTGTATGTAAACTTATACTTCCTCCGTATCAAAATAAGTGACACAAATGGACTTACATGTTTTTTGAGGTAAAATATTAAAGTAGAGATTAAAATAGATTAAAGTACATAGTTAGTGGAGGATGGATCCCACTTTTCTTGAATAAAGTGATATTAATGAGTTTTAAAAGTAAAAGTAAGGGTATAAGGGTAATTTCACTTTATTAAAGTGGATAGTTAGTGGGTATGGGTCCCACTATTTTTACCAAATAAGGAAAGTTTTCAAAGTGTGTCACTTATTTTGATACACCTCAAAATGGAAAGTGTGTCACTTATTTTGATACGGAGGAAGTAATTAATGAAAATAAAATTATTATTTAAACACAAAATCATATTTAATATATCTTCTAAAAAGATAAAAATTTATGTTCATTAATATTATATGGGTTTTTCTAATATGTGCCCCATATGCACATATTAAGAGGCATTAAATGGGCAAATCTTCTAAACTTATTGCAAAAATCATGAATGAAGGGCAAAATGCATAGAAGGGTAACCTACTTTCCATCAAAATTCATTTAAGGGTATGTAGTTTTGTTTTGGTCACTAAAGGGTAACCTACTTTCCATCAAAGTATATTTTAGGCTATGTACTTTTGTTTTGATCACTAAAGGGTAACATACTTTCATAAAAGTATATAAAAAGGTAAAATGTGACTTGTGAAACCGGTTACCGGTAATCAATTCTTCCATTTGTTTCCCACATGACTATTTAATGCTTATATGATTAGTGTTGTTTCTCAGCCTTCAAACTAGGTCAAAATAAAGCCGATCAATTCTTCGGTCAAATTCCAAAATTCCATCTTTCCTTGAACTAATGGTTAAAGTATGGAAACAAAACTAATCTAGTGATCCAAGTTAATCAAGTTCAAGACTCATCTCATGAAGAAGCTCAACTTTAAGAACCAACACATGACCCTTTTTTGAATTTATTGTTTGAGTAAAATGATTTAGAAACAAAGAAGCATGTACACTTTGAACTACTTTTTTTGTAACGATTCATTTTGGTTGGAACAAGTAAATTAAACTTGTTGAGTGAGTCACTTTTCTCTTTTTATATACCTTTATGAAAGTTTGTTACCCTTTGATCAACATTTATGAAAGTAAGTTACCCTTTGATCAACCTTTATGAAAGTATGTTACCCTTTAGTGATTAAAACAAAAGTACATACCCTTAAATGAATTTTGATGGAAAGTACGTTACCCTTCTATGCATTTTGCCCAATTTTCTATTATTAGATGACGTATTAAATGTATCTTATGATATTAATGGAAACTCTAAGATCATTAAATGATATTATCGTGTGCCTATGGAGCACATGTTAGAAAAACTCATATTATATATACCCCTCATAATAATTTCGTTCCATATGACATGAAAGTTAGACTATATCTAACATTCATCATTAGAAACGTGAAAGTAATTATCCAATACGAATAATCCGGAAAAAATTGTTTTTATCCTTCTTCATATTTAAAATGTTTATGTTCAATCATTTTCTTTCAAATCCACAAACCCTAAAAATACTCGATGGTTGACGTTACAAATCTTCAAATAACGTTTTAGTTGTCGTCAAATAACCCAACAATCCTCAAAAGACGCTACTTCATCGTCACGTAAACCAACAAACCCCCAAAAGAATGCTATTGTCGCTATCAACTAAAGTAACAAATTTACAAAAGAAAGATATTGTTGTCGTCAAATAACCCTAACCATCGTTGACATGGTTCATCATATTTGAAAAAATATAGACGGCATCATTACAGCCATATCCAGGTCCACCAATCGCCAACTCCACCACCTTTGTTAGCTAACTATCATAATATGATTATGCCATTGTTGCATGCCAAATAAAAAGTAGGATAAAGAATGAATAATAATCCTAAAAATGGCATGTTTTTGAAATGGACTTGTCGAATGCAACCATTTGATATACAACTTAAGCATTCCAAATTCGAGGTGCAACCTTGACATTCAGTATACGACTTCAAAACCTTAGGTTGACATATTGATCTAGGTCACCAAGCTATAATCTACACTAAGATCGGTTCTCATCCTAGTCAGTCATGTGTATTAAAAGAATGATGTTTAATGTTTGTTAGTAATTATCATTTAGGTATATTTAGATAATCATTGCCCTTATTCATTTAATTATTTTCCTAATAGGATTATACACTTGATGACCAAGTTTATCTATGCCTCCATTCATTTAATAAGTTTCCTAGTAGGACTATTCATGGCTTTTGTAATCAATGTTTTAAAAATCTAGTTGAATTGGCCAGTTGAATCGACCGGTCGAATCATTCAACCCGAGAAACGAAAGGTAGATGGTCAGATTGAATCAGTCGAATCGAGAAACGAAAGATAGTTTGTCAGATTGAGCCAGTTAGGTTGATTGTTATAACTCTGTTGGGACTTGCAGGCCGAACAACAACAAAAAGACGATTTTTCTGAAGATATTAGATAAACAAAATAGACATATAGACATTAATATAGATTTTGGAACCTAAAACAGATAAGACTTAGGATGAATTTTATATATTTGGAAAAAGTTTGATTTTTTATGATATTTGTTTTGTACTTCATCCAGTCTATGATAAAAATTTCATTTCCTGTTAAAATTTTGTAAACAAAGTTCTCATTTCTTAAATTTGATAGGGTACACTCAATAAAATAATATTTTATTATATTAAGGAGTCAAGGACATACCACTAACTATCTTATTATCTCCAAACTAAAATTATATTTTAATTAAAATTATTAACAAGAACCCACAACGGACTATCTTATAAAATTTTGTGCAAAATAGAAACATAAATTATATAATGGGACAATGAGAGTATTTTCCTTTTTTTTTTTTTTTGGCATTTGTAAGTGATTTATATAATTGGTGCACAATAAATACTCATAATTAATAATGTTATCATCGGTTTAACCGGTCAGCTAATCAAATTCAATCGATTCATCAGTATTTTAGACATTTATTGTTTTAATATAAATAGTCAAATTTTAAAATAGAGTTTTGTTACTGATATTGGCGGATTCATACATATTTAAATCCGACAATATTATATAATTTAAGCTTATTTTATAAGAAAAATACTTTATTTATACCTAAATGTATGTTATTTGTGAAATGCAGGTCAAAAGTCAAGAAAAGAACCAAAAATGCATTAAAACGAATCGTAGAAATAGAAGACCATTTACTGCCCAAGTGAATAACTAAAAGGAGTATATTGCAAGACATAAAAAGGAAAGAAAGGAGATTAGACAACATATTAATATACGGGCCACTTTAATGCCCATGGACACAATTAATTAAGCTAGCCCAACATGTTAATTTGAATTAGACGGTGGCTAAGGAGGTCACGAATTGAGGACACCACAAGCTGGCATCTCAAGACTCAATTTGGAGGCCCACGTGCAAAGGTAACAAATTAAAAGGGACGAGCCCACGTGACACTTGGGCGGAATAAAGGAAGCAGGCAAACTTGTAGGTGAAGGAATTAAAAAATCCACATTAGCCCATGATCTTATATTACAAAAGAGGGCAGTCACCAATTGAGAAAAACGTTTTGGGGGTTTCAGGCGGATACACGCACGTAGCCGCAAGGCTGTACGCACGGAGAAAAACAAAAGAACCCCTACTGACGAACGGACGAAACAGAGAAAAAGAATCCTCACGAAGTACGAACAAACGAACAGAGTTACAATCGGAAGGAGAAGATCTTAAGCATTCTATATCAATATATGTTTGGTTACATTCTTGTTTCTATATAATGTTTTTAAGCGTTTATCTTTATTTAGTGTTTGATTTGTCTAGCATAGACGCTAGACTCTTTTATTCACTATGATTGTATGAACTTGAGATTTAGGTTTGGTTTATTACTAGGATTGTCTTATTTATATTTGAACACTTATTATTTATAACGAAGAACCTTTTAGTTAAACTTTTAATCTTCGCATATTTGATCTGGTTGTTATTGAATTGTTAGGTATTGACAACACCATAACTCTTTGGTAATTCCCTCTACTTTTCACCTCAATGACGTAGTAGGCGACTCACTAGAAATAGGGGTCCGAGACCAGATACCGATAACCTAGGCGAGACTAAAAGACTAACCCTTAGAGAAGAAATTCCTAGGATTAGAAGGTGGCGAAAATCCGAGCCTTAGTTATAATTAGTAAACCGAAGTGTGACCATAATATATTTCTTAAGAGAATAAATTCCTAGGAACCATATTACGGACATTGTAGGAAGTTGAGAGAAATCTAGCTGCCTAACTTCTAGAATATTATATCAATCGGGACTTAACCAACCAAACTTAGATCTAGAGGGATTCAGTCATAGTGAATATTTTCTCCAATCAATTAGACTTTTAGCCAATTTCGTCTATCTAATTTAAGTTATTTTATTTTAGTTTAATTTAATTATTAGTTTTATTAAATAAAATAAAAACCCTTTTTAATATATAATTGTTTTGGATTAATTCACTTAGTTATAATATTACGAGTCAGCTTAACTGTTCCCTGTGGAGACGAATACCCGAAATACTTACCTTGACTATATTGTACGCGATTAGGTCATACTTGCCTACGAGTGTGGTAATCTAGAATAGGAGTATTTAGGTGATTTATTTATAACTAGATTTATCACATCAGTTACTGACAGCCCTTAGGGCTGTCATTAAGAGGTGGTTACGTGCATAAATCGTTTGTACTTTCAGTGGTGGGGATTGATTCCTAAAATGCAGGGGGCGGTTATTGATTATTGTACAAATTTTTTTTGCGTGTCTTGACTTCTTAGTGGCTGTCATTATCATTTTCCTTTAAAATATTGCTTTTTAATTTCTTTTTTCTAATGACATAAATATTTTTCCATTATATAAATTCAACAAAAGTCTATAAAAATAAAACCCAAATTTAAGTTGAAAATAAACGAAAAGCTCACAAAACAGTCTACTACACTTAAAAACAGCCAACAAACATTTTGCATCTACACTATGTCATCAGGAGTCTACAGTGGTGGCGGTGGCGGTAGTTACGGCGGCGACGGTGGTGGTGTCTCTCAGCTATACTTCTGTTATCAATGCAATCGTACGGTCTCCATTAGACCATCACCCAACCCTTCATCCGAACTCGTTTGCCCTAATTGTAACGGTGGATTCCTCGAAGAATACGAAAACCCTAACCCTAGCCCTATCCCCCCAAACCCATTCCTATCGTTCGACGATGCTTCTCCGTTCTCCTCCGGCATGCCGTTCATGTTCTCCACCGCCGGCCGTGCGTCCCGCGGTGGAAGTACAGATTTCCAGACTCCCGGCGATCTATCGGCGCTCTTCGGTGGTCCGATGTCTCGACCTGGAGGTGTTCAGGTTCAGAATCAGAACCCTGGGGAGTTTAATCCGTTTGTTTTTTTGCAGAACTACCTTAATACTTTACGAGCAGGTGGTGCGAATATTCAATTTGTGATTGAAAACCAGACAGACGGAGATGGAGATCCGTCGGGGTTTCGTCTCCCGTCGAATCTCGGTGATTACTTTAGCGGTCCTGGATTAGAACAATTGATTCAACAGCTTGCCGAAAACGATCCTAACCGGCACGGTCCTCCACCGGCAGCAAAATCAGCCGTCGAAAAACTTCCTAATATTAAGATCACTAAAGAGCTGCTGGAATCAGATTACTCCGATTGTGCAGTTTGTAAAGACAGCTTCGAACTTGATGAAGAAGCTAAACAGTTGCCTTGCAAGCACATGTATCATCCTGATTGCATCCTACCATGGTTAGAGCTGCATAATTCGTGTCCAGTTTGTCGGTATGAGCTGCCTACTGATGATCCGGATTACGGGAATAGGTCAAGCCAGGCGGCTAGTGGTGGCGGTGGTGGTGGTTCAGGTGGTGGTTTGACGGCAAGTGGTGGCTCTCAGGGGAATCCTCCGATGACTCCAAGGACTTTAGAGAGGAGGTTTAGGATAAACTTGCCATGGCCTTTTACCGGATTAGGTACACCTGCTGAAACAAGCAATAGTGGGGGAGGGAACAACACTTCAGGAGATGGTAATCAGAGGAGTGGTGGTCAAGCTAGACAAGAAGATCTCGACTAATAACAGGTCTGTTATTCATACGAATGTGCTTACTTTTTAATTGAAAGTTTTCATTTTTTTGACATTCATATTCGTCTATCTGATTTTGTGATTGTGTATGAAGGAAATTTTCATTTGGATTGCCTTTTTGAATTATGAGTTGATTTCTACCATAGAATTAGAAGGCATTTACATTAAGATATGGTATTTAAAAGCCTTTTTGGACCTCTTGGTTAAACCCTAATGATACTGCTCTTTACTAGTGACTATGATTGAAATACAATGATTGAAAACTTAAGAAATTAGTTAAATATGGTAATAAATGTCGTTTATCAGCTTTTTTACCAACTTTCTCTCTGCTTGAGTTGCTCTAAAGGATGCTAACTTGCTTAAGCCTTAATATAGAGATAAATAGATATAACGTGTATAACAACGAGTGTATTTTTAAGGTGTCACTGGTGTACTTGAGGTTTCCTCAAATAGAATGTTGTGGAACTAACCATTCCTTAATCATACTTAAGTCGAGGTTTAAATTTATCTTACTATATAGCTTACCACTGTTGGGACTATTAATTGCTATGATTAATTTTTTACCTAAATAATTATATTATAAGGATTAAGGACGGAAATGTTTTATCGAAATTTCTAGCTAAATGGTTACATTATTTGGTATGCGGGCAGCATTTGTTACACCTTTTGTTCCGAGTTCCATGACATTACTTCTTTGCCCCAAGTTTTTTTCAGTATTGATTATTCTGCTCTTTTTATTTAATATATTTATTATCAGGTATCATTTCATATTCATTATGTGAACATAAGGCTTCAAATTGACGACTTTAGGCTAAGCTCAAGCTTGGCTCTATAGATTTATTATATTTTGATAAATAGACTTAATTTAAATATAATTAAAAGGTATATTTGACATTGGAACTCATTTGCAGCATTAATGAATATATATTTGAACTAAAAGTCTCAGGTACTAAATTTACTTGAAAATTATAGGAAACCCGCTTTTTTATTATTGCACATGATAAATTAATTATGCGCCACATGTATATATCTGAACATATATTTTACTCAATTTTTACAGGGGGAAGAATGGAATCAAAGGTGGTGTACTATGTTTATACAGTGAATCTTGAATTTTATATACATGGAAGATTTTAGAGAGATTGATGCATCTTTTTTAGCGTCGTAACGGTTACATGCAATTTAAACTTTTGTCAGATATGCGCACCTTTTTGTTATCATGTCTCATTTGGAAGGTGATACATTTTTTTGTGAATCTCTCTTTGGTTTTTATTTGTATAAAACTCATCATTACTATGCTAAAAACCAGTTTTTGGCGGGTTATTTACTCATGATTCGGTGTTGTCCGATGTGTTAAAAAAGGGAATACAAAAACGACAACGGCAGGTTTGTGTTTTGGTTCTAAACTTGTCGGTTTTTGTGGTTTATGTTTAAAGTGTGGTAGTGATATGCAAGTGTAATCGGTACTTTTGAGAAATGATATTTCCTACTTTTTAGTCCTACTCATAGTCTTATCTATAATCCTACTAATTTGATCATGATAAGTGTTAAATTCAAAGGATGATATGATAAAAGAGAAATAGTAGATGACACATGTCAAGTTCAGAGATATGTCAAATTTACAGATAGATGAGAATATGAGTAGGAATAAAATGTAGAAAGAAATATCATTACGGAATCTGAGTAGAAATAAAATGTAGAAAGAAATACCATTACTCTGGTACTTTTAGGGCAAGTTATAATGAAATGTATCTAAGTGTATACATTTTATTATTATTATGTAGTATTGATCTTCCAAACTACCCTTTGATCAAAGTTTCTGAAGTCGTTAGACAGTAGCTGGTTGGTTGGTCCTGTCTAGCGACTAATCAGTCAAAAGTTTCCCAGTGTAATTTTTGATGCATACAAATTCCTAAATCATGTTATTCCAAAATTTAGATCATTATTATAATAACATAATTGTTTACTCTTTTTAACACATTAATTATATATAGGAGATTTTAAAAGTTGAAAAGAAAGTGTTTACGGGTCAAACCCGTACAAAAAATTATCCTTTTTGACCCAAATTTGTTAGGGTAAGGTAGCATTGGAGTCATTTTTTTATTTTTCATAAATGATTGTGTCTTAGGTGTGATTACAAAAATGATAGGGTAAACTGCACAAGAAGGGAAATTTAGTAGCAATTTAAAAAAAAAAATATTGTTACAACCATATAATCTGTATTTTTGGTAGCCATGATCATGTATTCTTTTTATAACATTTCAGACAAATGAGAATGTTACTTAACTCTAGGGACAATTTTGGACATTATAACTAATCAGTTCACATGCATAAAAAAATCTTCAAAAAATACCAATGTTTTAGAAGCCAAGTCGACCGGGTCGGTTTTGCAAACCCGGCGACCCGGTTTTCTGGGCTGAAAGGTGCGATTTATTAGTTATCGAGCTTCATTTATCAAATCAAATATGGATTTTTGTGAATTTGATCTTTTTGTAAATCCATTTTAGTTTGAACTATTTTGACTTATTTCAGCTTCATACATATTGAACATAATTTGGGTCAGATTATGTTTTGGGATGTGATATAGAACATTTTTAGGATCTACTTGATCAATCGTGTTGTTTGTAGCATCAATTGGTCACCCCTTAATGTATACCAATATTTGAAAATCCAGGTCGACCCGGCCCGTTCAACCCAGGGGAGAGAGCGGGTCGATAGTATCCGAGTTTTTGGTTTTTTGTCAAACTCGGCTAATTTAGGGTTCTAATTGTTAGGGTTACGGGTGAGCATTTGTCCGAATCATAAATTACGGTTGACAGTTATTTCAATTATTGAGTCAAAAATTTCTTATATCATTTATTCATGTATCAAAAATTGTTTCTCATCATTTAATTATGAATTGTTATATTATTTCAACAGTATTACTATTTTGTTATTTTCTTATATCTCTCTCAAAGCATGCCCGCCCAATCGGGCGGGCTTTGAAGCTAGTTCTCTATATATAAAGAGTGGTGATTTGCACAAGGAAAAGATTTACTCACACAAGGAAATATTAATCAAATATACAATTAGATCCTTGAACATAAATTTGTTTCAACTCAAAAATGTCAAATTTAAGTGCATAACTTTGAATTTCTTTGTAAGGATAAATTCATTCCTCGAGCAAATCACCACTTATATATAAAATGTTATAAATTTTGAATTATATGCCAAAGTAAAACAATATATATATGTAACTTACATAACTCTAAAAATAAAGATATTAAATGATAAAATTAAATTAGATTATGCCCCATGAATAAAGCTAATAGTTGAATTTTATATAAAATCTTCAATTTTAATAAAAAAAAGCCTAAAAATTAACCAATCTTTAAACTAAAAATAAACCCAACGAGTGTAATAATGCTCCGCGCGTTGCTGCGGAATTTTATTTACATTTTCTATTTGCATTTTACATAAGTTACATCAATAAATATGTTATATTGAATTTATCTTCTTTTAAAAACTACTACCATATTATAAATCATTTAGTTTTTTTTTTTTTTTAATCATGTCATGGATTACCGGACTTGAACATGCTAACCTGACTAACTAAACATGTAGTAGTCTTTGGGAAGATGATATTAACTCGAACCAGCCAATCTAAACCCGATAAAATTGCCATCCATACCCAATAAAATCTTCAATATATATTCTAAGTCAATATTAAAAATAAAATAAAATAACAGTCAACTTGGTTTGCATAATCAAAATAATTTTTTTATGAGTATTAAGTATCTATAATAATCAAAATAATACTTTTATAAGTATTAATATTCCTAATGTTTTTTGTTGTAGTAGTTGATGAGCTTCTTTGTTTGTTTGGGTTATTTGTAATCATTCTTATTTCTTTTTAAATCTTGTGGGTTTGTTCTTTAGTGTAATTTATGTTAAGCTACAGTGAGTATCCAAATTAATTATAACCAAGAAAACCACGGAAACCTACCCCTCCATATCTTGTGTGGTTGTCACCTGTGAACAGTTTCGAATGAGCATATTTGTTTCTGGTTATCGTATAGTTTAGGGTCAAACCTAAATCGAACAAAAGTTTGTACAATGTACATTAATTGTCTGAAAAAACTTGTAACAAAATAACATTTGATCGCCACAAAAAATAGTTATATGGTATAAGCTGTCGTATCGCGCAAATACATATAGACATTAGTATATCTACTATAATTGTCCATAGTGAAAAAGTCAAAATACCTGACCTTGCCATGTTTTTAGGAAATAAATTGTACATTACTAGAATAAATTTTTTAAATGTGACATTATAATAATCTTATTACATTTTTTAAAATTACAAAAATGTAAAATTATGTTTTTGTGAAACAAAGCAAATGAATTACACATTAGAATATTATACTCTTTAATATAAGCACATTTGATGTTTATTAATATAATCCCGCCGCGGCCCACCATTGTATTTCTTTCAAGTTTTATAAAACTATTCTTATATTTATAAAAGATTTGACATTTAACTATCTTTTACATAAAAAATATGATTGAATTTTTTAGGTAACATTTAATTCTTAAAACCTGAACTTTTGGGGCGGAGTTTGGTTATAGTTAAAAACGCCCCAACCGTCTCATGCTCACCCCTAACTAAAGTTAGTGAGGTTTTAGTTTGTTCATTTTAGAAAGATCTTGATTCCAAGATATTGGTTGTAGACTTGTAATTTGTTGTTTAGCCTTTGCGAATTGCGATTAGTTGGGATTGAAGCATTGTCTACTTAACAAATACGACTCCTTTTAAACTAGCACTTAGGAATATAATATAATAACAATCAAATCGATTAAACTAACAAACCACGTACATATTGCAAACGTTTAACTTCTCGCGGAGCCGTCACATTACCTAAACCTTGTAACTTTCGAATTTCAATGGTCGACATAAGTTTCGTTTGACTAAACTAATTCAAGGTTTGAACTAAGTCATGCTTTGGTTAATTAAACAAAAGAGTAACGTATAGTTAAGTTGACGAGAGTAGGAGCTTTATCACCCAATAGGATTTGAAGTCAACTGAGGGTCACATTTGTACACCAAATAATCATATGTATAAATTATCGTTGTTTATTATGGACTCTCTCAATTCAATTTTATGTGACTTTGACTTGTATTTTATATCTTTTGGCATTCACCCCATTTATGTTAACAAGTCCATTATCTATTTTTAATAATGTGAAATATGTTAATATAAAGTTATATTATTAAAGACAATAACATGTTTTTTTGACTTCTAATTAATTCTATGTTTTTAACTTACTAGAGATGAAATACAATATAAATCAATTGTTTAACTACATTACCACATCTAAGTATGTTTATGGAATAACTAAAATTTTAAATAGTTTATTATTCTCGAATGCTAGTATACATTTTTCTTTCAAGTTCGGGTAACAAGGACCATACCCATTTTAAAAACCACTATCTTAATGGGCTCAAGCCGAACAATTATCTATGGGTTTGTATTGCACAGGTTCAGAAGACTGTTCAATAATAAAGGCCGAAACCAATTATTAGTACTTGGTCATTTGGGGTCCTAAATACGGAGTGAATTGAAGGCAAATATACTATATTCTACAAAGTGTTATTGAATTATAGTAACCAGTTTCATACGAATGATTATCAAACACCATCTCGAACCGCCCGTTTTAGTAGACCAAAAAAGTCAACAGATTTTAGCATTGGAATTTTTTTGTCTTAAAGTTGCTTAAATACCAAAAAGCCTAAAAAAAACATATAAAATAAAACAAAGCTCCAAATATATAATCAATAATACAAAATAAAGCTCCAAAAAGATTTTGGCGGGAATTGGGTTGTCGCTTAAATTACACCTCTGTGTTTTTTCACCTTTAGTGACGGTTGAGAGTTTTCTATTGCTAACATTACCATATAACCTATGGTTGCAGCTTCCACAAGATTAAACCACACTTGTTGCAGCTAATGATGTTGTATTAGATTCTTCAGTTATGAGATTTAGCCCAGGAGATTGAAAGTTTTTAAAACCGAAAACTATGAATTTTCAAAACCGAAACCGAACCGATTACATGTGTTTCGGTTTTGGCTCGGTTTGGTTTTTTTAGGCCAAATGCTCATCCTTATGTGAAGGCCGAACCGAAACCGAAAACGATGAATTTTTAAAACCGAAACGATGAATTTTCAAAATCCTCCAGTTAAATTACCTTTATATTTTGTTTTACTCGATTTAATATATTACATATGAAGCATGATCACATGAATCAAACATCAAATATATGATCAAGAATGAGAGACACATATGACAAAATGCCCATAATCTTGAGAGAGTAGAGAGAGAGAAGCTTTCAAAAAGTGTAACATTACAATCCTGTTACAATTAAACTACTTCCTGTTACGAGGATGAGTTTTCCTCTCAGTTTGTCTTATTTCTTGAGCAAGTGATGCAGCAGAGTCGATACTCTCATTGACGTCTACTGCTTCTGCTATGACCGGCTTGAAGATGCCTACATGTTTCTTAAGATGTACGATCACCTATTTATGAAGTAAATTCATCAAAAAAGAACTTCAAATCAAGTACCCAAAAACCTATATTTCTTAGAAAATAAATAATAAAAAATATACCTTAGTTTGGTAGTTATCGATAACTGATGAGCCTTTTTCAAAATTTTCTTTAAATGTTTCACGGCTAATCTTAACATGGCCATATGTAACAAGATGGCTAAACTTTATGTTGCTTCTCTCAGACTAATTCAGGCATATTTCTCCACACCAGCAATATTCATCTCCGCATCAGGCTTTTGGATTTTAAGAATATAAATATATGATATCAAAGAGTTTTCCTTTCTAGGATACAAGGTGAAATTGAAGTTATATAACTATTTAATATTTAGGGGCAAAATTGTGTTTTAAGTTTAATTTCCTTGAGAAACTAAAACTCATCCTTGAGCAAAAAAAAAGGTAATTATATTATATCACCTCATAATTAGTGACTTGAACATCCACTCGCAGCTCATCCGAGAACACTTTCTTTGGAGGTACGTCATCGTCTGATAAGAGCTGGAAAGACTTTTTCTTTGCCGCAACTCTGAGCCTTTGAGCTCGAGCCATTTTCAAAGAAATACCGGAGGCAGCGGTGCCGGTGAAACTATAGTAGAAATTAATGGGAAAGTACCCATTTTCTCTGTGCCGGTGAAAGACACAGGAGAAAAAGCAAAAATTAACGAAAAACTGGCCATTGATGTGAAAACAGAAATGGGCGAAGGTGATGAGAAAAAGAAGATATGATCAAAAAAAGCAGCGGCGTGATGATGATATAGAGAGTGTTTGTGTGTGTGAGTGAATGAGATCTCCTCGTAGTATTTCACCGGTAAGGGTCCGCATCTCTCTCTCTGAGCAACCTACTTTTGAAATATTTAATTATTTTATCCTTCTTCCATAATCATTGGTTATAATCTCTGAGCAACCCTACTTTTAGAATATTATATTATTTTATCCTTCTTCCATAACATATCATTGGTTATTTCCGACTTCCATGTTGATTCCCTGTTTCGAACTCCGCCTTCCGGGCGGTACAAATACTATTAAATCTGCCCCTGAAGGCTTTGAGCCTGTGTACCTTCATTTTCATAGGTCGGCAAAATATTTTAGTGCAAGTCAGAGGTAAGATACGACTTGCATTAGTTATCGATCATATATAATACATATTACAAGTCTACTAAATCTCCACTCTACTACAAGTCTACACACATACATACACATATACGTTCTTGATACATGCATTAATACATATAACATAGACATAGCATAAATAAATAATACCTCACTTTTCTACAGATTGATTTCACTTGGTATAAATAGAGCACCTTAATTCTGCATTTAAGAATACACACTCACCCACACTCGCAAACTCCAGACACTTCATCTTCTTCAAGTTACAACCACCTGCAACATCATATCATCTGGAATTTAAGAACATGGCAGCTATAACCCCACTTGATATTAAAATACCAGAAAACAACAACAACGTTTAACAACGCTCCTGTTCTTTCTTCACCAAATACATTAGCTCTCAAAATGACCACTTTCAATGTTGAATACCAACGTTTTCAATCCAAGCTGACCCGTATATGTGACCAGGGGCGGTACCACAAATTTATTCATAAGTGGGCAAAATTTTTTGACTTGCCGAATGTTTTTCAAAGGTGGGCAATGTAACATCCTAAAACCGGCCTAGTAGTTTTAGGTATATATGGATATTTGATAAATATTTATTTGACCATAGGTGGAATAAAGTGACTAAATGTTAAATAAATTGTTTGACCTTTTGTCCTTTTGTGATATTTTAATCAAGGGATTAAAATATCCGGTTTCTGAAATGTTTAAAGGATTGTATGATTTTTATACTTTTGGATTCTCCTTTTAATATCGTTTCCGAATATATTTTCGTTGCTAAAAATAGAGTTCGTTTGGTATTTTAAATAAATTAGCTACGAACGGGACTTTTTAGATTGTATTGCTTAAAAGTGGAAAAGAACACCAAGTGGGCCCCACCCTCCTCATTTGGACGCTTTTGGTGATGGGGAAAAGCCCCATCTTTTTGTCATTTCATCCATCTCTCTCTCTCTCTACGTGATCTCTATCTCTCTCTAACCTCTCTATAAAATCTCCATCTTCTTCTTCATTGTTCTTGAGCTCCAAGAAAGATCTTGTGCTCATTTCTTGGTCAATCATTAATCCGAACCCGTTTTTGGATAACTCTTGAGGTAAGCTTTAACCTATGGGTGTTCGTTTTCGATTCCATGCTAGTTGATTAAACTAGGGTTTATGATTCTTGGGGTTTTGTTAGTGAATCTTGTTGTGGATGGTATATTATGTGTTCTTGCAAGTTTTGACATGTATTGTTGCATGAGTACAAGTAATTTAGCACAAGGTACAACCATTTTAGCAAAGTGTACAAGTGGTGGGTTTATGTTAAAAGTAGGTTTTATGGGTTTTGACAAACCTTGGATTTCTTGTTGTTTGAATGCTTGGAATTGTTCATTAGGTTGAGAAAACATGTTTAGTAAGTTATGGATGTTGAGAAATCAAGTATTGTATGTTTTGGTGGTTCATGACTTGATTTGGGTGAGATTGATAGTTAAAACAATTGTTTAAGTTTATGTAGAAATGATGAACCAATTATTGTGTTAAATGACTAGTTGGTGGAAACATGGCATTGGTGTGTTTTTTGCGGGTTTTGTTGCTTGGATATGTTAACATGATAGATTGGATATGTTAGTTATGGATTATGTTAAGATTGGTGAGATTGTTGAAATGCTAACTAGTGTTTGGATGTTTTTGGTTAAAATGGTTAACTAGTAATTTGGAAGTTAAATACATGGATTGTTGGCGACTTTGAACTTGATGAATTGTTACATGATTATGACTTGTTAGTTATAGAGAATTCGTGCTAATTGATGGAAATTGGAAATGTTGTATACATGATTATGACTTGTTAGTTATAGAGAATTCGTGCTAATTGATGGAAATTGGAAATGTTGTAGTCATGTTCGGGTTTTTTGACCCGTTTGGGCCAATTGGTAGTGAAATGACTAAGGAACTTGGATTGTGAAGGTATTAGCATTTTGTTAGGTTTATGTAATTAGAAATGTTATTGATAACATTTGGTGAATTGCAAGTTGATGACATGATTGTAGTTATAGAAGGTATTATTGTTTATTAATCCGGTTTTGACCCGTTCGGGTGATTAAGTGGTGGAACGACTCAATTGTTAAATTGTGGATGTATAAGTAGTTTTAATATGCTTATGTGTTAGAAATGGTGTTATAACATTTGGTTGACAGTTAGTGTTTATAATTGTCAATATTGGTAATTATTGATAAATACCGGTTACTGATTCGGTATTCCTTTGATGTACAGGAACTGGGATCGAGACTCAGAAACATTAGACCTCTGAGTTTGAAAAGTGGAAGTAACGGTGAGTGGACTTAACCTCAAACTTGTGTTCGGTTACAATCAGTTTGGTATTGCCTGTTTGGGGAAAGGTGCAGGAAAATACAGGAAACATGTAGGAAATTACAGGAAAAATGCAGGAAGCTTCCCTGTAGCGAGTTCACGATCGTGAACTCTAGTTCTCGTGAACTCTAGTTTACGTTCGTGAACTAATGTTCACGATCGTGAACTTCAGATTTCAAATTTTTCGGGTCGTTTTCGGGCGCGAATCTTTGACAGTTTGCTTGTTTGGTACCTGTTCGGTCGGGTTAGACGAAATAGGATATGTGCACATAGAAGGAAAGGTTTTGCTTGATTGGTAGCAACAACTCGGTTAGTGGCAATCGATGATAGGGATGACGTCAGTGTCGGATGGATAACGGCTGGGCAAAGTGTATCGACTAATAGGGTATCCGACCTTACCTGTATGCGTTACATGGTTAAGGGGAGGGAGTTGCCCGGGGTGTTGGATACAAGCGCTATCGGTTACCGTGGTTTTGGCCGACCATGATTTAAGGCCCGCAAAGCCGCCAATCCTCTCTCTTAGTGGTTACCAACGCGGAGATGTAGTGATACTTCCGTGTTTAGCATTCGGAGATGTAGAATTACTTCTGAGGTTAGTAGGCGGAGATGTAGAGTTACTTCCGTGTTTAGTGATTAGACCAGTTAGCGGTTACAGGTTCGGTGGAACAGTGGTTCAGTGGAACAGTGGTTCAGTGGAACAGTGGTTAAGTGGTTACAAGGAGTAACGACCATGGAGATGTTGGTGCTTGCTTGTTAAGCTTTATATAATTTGTAGATTATGTTCATTCACTTAGCTTTGTACTAATCCCTCATTCGTTGACTCTTTTCAGGTTGATCGGTGCTTTGGACGGAATGGGTGATCAAGCTCAACTGGATATGTTTTGTAAAATGAGCCATGTCGTTTAGTGACACCATTTAAATATTAATGTTTTTGACTTTATTTTGGGACGCTTGGTTTGTAAACCTAAACCTAAACTATTCAATTATCTTTATGCTTCCGCACACTTTAAAAAAAATGTTTTCTAAATTTTGCGGTGTTACAACTTGGTATCAGAGCTTCGATTTGGCGATGGATACAATGTTAGGTGTTTCATTCCCAAATCGTGGCTCGAGTTTGGTCAAGCATTCCGGACGAGTGGGATTAGAGCAACTGTGAATGAAGTTAGTTGTAGTTAGTATGTAGTTACTAACGAATTAAACTAAGCTTTCGTGAGTTGTTGTGATTGTTATAGATATGATAGGTAAAGAGAACCCGACCCCCTTGACCCTAGGAAACGTTGGTACCTCAAGTAACGATGCAGGAACTACTCGAGGAGCATATATATGCACGTTGGGAAATGAAGTGCATTAGAGGTGGTCAATTTGGGCAAGGTGGAAATTGGCCTTGGGAAAAGAAAATGGGTTGTGGGTCAAGGACGGGGGCGGTCGGGGAATCTTCTTCAACATTAGATCGACACTGATAGCTCGGGTATGTTTTGATAAACTCAATACTTGTGCTTATGTAGAATTTCTAATTGAGTAGGTCGCTTAAATAAGATTTGTGAAATGTTGCGATGAACTGAACTGCTTACCTTTGGTGTTTTATGTCACTCGAATTAGAATGATCGATTGCTTATTGATTTGGAGGTACATCATATGTGTCGGGAGTTTCGTAGATATAAGTGATGCATGCGTACGTGTTCCTTTTATTGAAACTTGGACTAAGTTTAGTGTGATATGATGTATGGATTAGTCTAGTTTAATCAAAGTTATGAATAAATGTTATAGAAGATTGAATCTTTTCTAGTTTGTCGGGACACACATAGTGCCTCGGTGGTTAAAGTTGCCCATTTCCGTATTCTGCAAATTGGTGACAAGTTGATTGTAATTGTCTTTGTTGTTCCTTTTCTTCGGGAGAAGTGAAGATGATTAATTGGATGTCGGTTTCGGTCACAATATATGTGACCATGGATAAATTGAGTATGATTGTAATTGTTGTGAATATTGTGGTGTAAGGCTTGTAATTATGATAGATGTAATCATAGACGTGAATTGAATAGTCCAAGTAGGACTAGTGTTTGTTATCTGAAAAGTTGAAACTTTTATGGTGATTTGTCGGGTCACATGTAGTGACTTGTATAGTGAGAATCGGAAATGTTTGGCCAATGTGAATAAATTGATGTTGTTATTGTTATAGACATTAATTATGACAGATAGTCAGTGTTAAATGTCTGAATGACCTGAATTGCTTATGATGAATTACTGAATTGTTCCCTATGTCGAGTTTGGAGTCTGAAAGGTGACTAAGGAATTGTGTGTGTAGATCTTCATGATATGACTTGCGATAGTAATAATTGAAGATAAACGAGTT
Source organism: Calendula officinalis (assembly GCA_963853835.1). NCBI lineage: Eukaryota > Viridiplantae > Streptophyta > Magnoliopsida > Asterales > Asteraceae > Calendula > Calendula officinalis. Next base: position 35,185,094 of record OY970825.1, read on the forward strand.
GTTAAATAATTTGCATTGTCCATGAAATGATTTGAGAAGAGTTTTGTAATTGATGAGTTATACTTAAATCTAGTGTTTGTATTGGATGAATTATTAAACGGGTTTATGTTAATTGAATTGATCATAGTTTAAATTGGTGATTTTTTTTAAATTACTCAAAGTGATGATAATGTTTTATTAATTGTAATGAAGGTTGTCAAATTAAGGTCATGAGGTTTCATACCTTAAGAGGTACGTTTCTAGATCAAATATCATGACAGAAATGATAAAAGTTGTTTATGCTAAATTGTGAATTGAATTGTTGACATTAGCTTGATATGGAGATGTTAATAGGTAAGAGTCGAGAACTAGTTAGATTGTAATTAGTTAACTTGAGTGTGAGTAAAGGGGGACATTTAATTGAAAATGCTTATTGGTCATCACATGAGTTGGACATGTTTAATGAACCGTGAATTGTATGTTGGAATTGTTATGATAAATTTCTCAATGTTGACCGTTAAAGGTAGCTAGTGTCAAGACTTGATTGGATACATTTTAGTTGCTAGACCTTGGTTATGATGATAATCGGTCGTTAATTGTATGAGTTGGTTTTGGTAAATACTTTAACATGTTATGGATGTAATAAAAACAATTTTGGATAAAAAAAACTTGTTTTGATCCGTTAGGTCACGAGTATGACTAATTGGGTATAAAAGATGTTTCTATTTATATTGTCATGATTGTAATGAGATATGTGGGGTAGACTTGAATAGTGTAAACTTCGACTAATTTTGTCAAAACGTGCAACTTGACTTTGTAAAATTTTGTCATCCGTGTAATATGGCCAATTAAGCATGGTATAGTATATGATTGTTAGAAGTATGTTTAACTAGAGACTTTGATAGTGCCACGGAAAATTGCCCGATTTTGACCAGTTTGTGCTTAGTATGCAAAATTGTTGTGGCTTTATCTTATGAAGGTGTATGTTTTTTGAAATTAATTGATTAAGACCGGTAGTTTTGATTTGGAAATTCCTAAAATTGTGGGTCTTTTAACGAGTTAAACTGTGCAAGATTGAAAATTTTGTTAGAACAAAGAAAAACAAGTAGTTATTTGAGACTTGAAATGGTTATTGTGTCTGTGTGTAAGAAATGTTTTACATGTGTTGGTGGATTATTTTATATCATGTGGAGTGCTAAATGAACCATGAATTGTAATTACTATTTGAGTATGTATGTATGAAATTGATTGGAATAGAGTCGTAGATTTATTGTGATAAATGCTTGCTATTTGAATATTGTTGTTGGATTCCGGGGACGGAATCCTTTTTAAGGAGGGTAGAGTTGTAACATCCTAAAACCGGCCTAGTAGTTTTAGGTATATATGGATATTTGATAAATATTTATTTGACCATAAGTGGAATAAAGTGACTAAATGTTAAATAAATTGTTTGACCTTTTGTCCTTTTGTGATATTTTAATCAAGAGATTAAAATATCCGGTTTCTGAAAATGTTTAAAGGATTTTATGATTTTTATACTTTCGGATTCTCCTTTTAATATCGTTTCCGAATATATTTTCGTTGCTAAAAATAGAGTTCGTTTGGTATTTTAAATAAATTAGCTACGAACGGGACTTTTTAGATTGTATTGCTTAAAAGTGGAAAAGAACACCAAGTGGGCCCCACCCTCCTCATTTGGACGCTTTTGGTGATGGGGAAAAGCCCCATCTTTTTGTCATTTCATCCATCTCTCTCTCTCTCTCTACGTGATCTCTATCTCTCTCTAACCTCTCTCTAAAATCTCCATCTTCTTCTTCATTGTTCTTGAGCTCCAAGAAAGATCTTGTGCTCATTTCTTGGTCAATCATTAATCCGAACCCGTTTTTGGATAGCTCTTGAGGTAAGCTTTAACCTATGGGTGTTCGTTTTCGATTCCATGCTAGTTGATTAAACTAGGGTTTATGATTCTTGGGGTTTTGTTAGTGAATCTTGTTGTGGATGGTATATTATGTGTTCTTGCAAGTTTTGACATGTATTGTTGCATGAGTACAAGTAATTTAGCACAAGGTACAACCATTTTAGCAAAGTGTACAAGTGGTGGGTTTATGTTAAAAGTAGGTTTTATGGGTTTTGACAAACCTTGGATTTCTTGTTGTTTGAATGCTTGGAATTGTTCATTAGGTTGAGAAAACATGTTTAGTAAGTTATGGATGTTGAGAAATCAAGTATTGTATGTTTTGGTGGTTCATGACTTGATTTGGGTGAGATTGATAGTTAAAACAATTGTTTAAGTTTATGTAGAAATGATGAACCAATTATTGTGTTAAATGACTAGTTGGTGGAAACATGGCATTGGTGTGTTTTTTGCGGGTTTTGTTGCTTGGATATGTTAACATGATAGATTGGATATGTTAGTTATGGATTATGTTAAGATTGGTGAGATTGTTGAAATGCTAACTAGTGTTTGGATGTTTTTGGTTAAAATGGTTAACTAGTAATTTGGAAGTTAAATACATGGATTGTTGGCGACTTTGAACTTGATGAATTGTTACATGATTATGACTTGTTAGTTATAGAGAATTCGTGCTAGTTGATGGAAATTGGAAATGTTGTAGTCATGTTCGGGTTTTTTGACCCGTTTGGGCCAATTGGTAGTGAAATGACTAAGGAACTTGGATTGTGAAGGTATTAGCATTTTGTTAGGTTTATGTAATTAGAAATGTTATTGATAACATTTGGTGAATTGCAAGTTGATGACATGATTGTAGTTATAGAAGGTATTATTGTTTATTAATCCGGTTTTGACCCGTTCGGGTGATTAAGTGGTGGAACGACTCAATTGTTAAATTGTGGATGTATAAGTAGTTTTAATATGCTTATGTGTTAGAAATGGTGTTATAACATTTGGTTGACAGTTAGTGTTTATAATTGTCAATATTGGTAATTATTGATAAATACCGGTTACTGATTCGGTATTCCTTTGATGTACAGGAACTGGGACCGAGATTCAGAAACATTAGACCTCTGAGTTTGAAAAGTGGAAGTAACGGTGAGTGGACTTAACCTCAAACTTGTGTTCGGTTACAATCAGTTTGGTATTGCCTGTTTGGGGAAAGGTGCAGGAAAATACAGGAAACATGCAGGAAATTACAGGAAAAATGCAGGAAACTTCCCTGTAGCGAGTTCACGATCGTGAACTCTAGTTCACGTCGTGAACTAATGTTCCCGATCGTGAACTTCAGATTTCAAATTTTTCGGGTCGTTTTCGGGCGCGAATCTTTGACAGTTTGCTTGTTTGGTACCTGTTCGATCGGGTTAGACGAAATAGGATATGTGCACATAGAAGGAAAGGTTTTGCTTGATTGGTAGCAACAACTCGGTTAGTGGCAATCGAGGATAGGGATGAGGTCAGTGTCGGATGGATAACGACTGGGCAAAGTGTATCGACTAATAGGGTATCCGACCTGGGTATCCGACCTTACTTGTATGCGTTACATGGTTAAGGGGAGGGAGTTGCCCGGGGTGTTGGATGCAAGCGCTATCGGTTACCGTGGTTTTGGCCGACCATGGTTTAAGGCCCGCAAAGCCGCCGATCCTCTCTCTTAGTGGTTACCAACGCGGAGATGTAGTGATACTTCCGTGTTTAGCATTCGGAGATGTAGAATTACTTCCGAGGTTAGTAGGCGGAGATGTAGAGTTACTTCCGTGTTTAGTGATTAGACCAGTTAGCGGTTACAGGTTCGGTGGAACAGTGGTTCAGTGGAACAGTGGTTAAGTGGTTACAAGGAGTAACGACCATGGAGATGTTGGTGCTTGCTTGTTGAGCTTTATATAATTTGTAGATTATGTTCATTCACCTAACTTTGTGCTAATCCCTCATTCGTTGACTCTTTTCAGGTTGATCGGTGCTTTGGACGGAATGGGTGATCAAGCTCAAATGGATATGTTTTGTAAAATGAGCCATGTCGTTAAGTGACACTGTTTAAATATTAATGTTTTGAACTTTATTTTGGGACGCTTGGTTTCTAAACCTAAACCTAAACTATTCAATTATCTTTATGCTTCCGCACACTTTAAAAAAAAAACGTTTTCTAAATTTTGCGACGTTACAGGCAAAACATTTTAGTGCACGTCAGAGGTAAGATACGACTTGCATTAGTTATCGATCATATATACTTCCTCCGATTCAAAATAAGTGATACATTTGGGGTTTTACGTTTTTTGAGGCAAAAGATTATAATGATGGTTAAATTAGATTAATTGGATGGTTAGTGGGTAATGGGTCCCACACCTTTTGAATAAAGTAAGGTTAATGATGTTTAAAAGTAAAAAATAAGGGTAAAAGAGTCATTTCATTTTGTTAAAGTAGATAGTTAGTGGGTGTGGGTCCCATTTTTTTTTGTCAAATAAGGAAACTTTTCAAAGTGTATCACTTATTTTGAATCACCCCAAAAAAGAAAGTGTATCACTTATTTTGAATCGGAGGAAGTAATACATATTTTGATTAGTAAAATGATAAAAATAGACTTACCTATAAAAATTTATACTAATAAAAAAAAATGGGGGGTGGGCACCACCAATGCTCATTAGACTTTCCTATTTTATTAATATCACCGACTTTCAATTTTAAGTTTAAAATTATTTGGGTTAAGTTACAGAAATTGTCCCTGTAATCTTTAGAATTCTGAAATTTTCTTCCTAAACTTTTTTTGGGGGAATTGACAGAATCGAATAGAAAGACAATATCATAGACAAAATATTCAAACTTATGGTTTACATATCACTTTCCTTATTTAAACTTGGGAAATAACAATGTTTATGATAATACAAAAGATACGAAGAGTTAGTTGCCTGCAAATAATTATGTGATTTTATTTTAATTATCTAATGATCTGTTATACACGTTAACATAGGATATGATTCATGTTGATGTGGAATAATCATTGAAGCATTATTGTTTGATTTAATTATAAAACATATCATATTCATTTAATATCCTCATATGACTTTGTTCTTTCCATTTTATGTTTTCTTTCTTAACCGAAGCTCAAAAACAAAACAACTCATGTGATCTGCAACAAACTTTAAAAAAAAAAAACACTTCATGTATATTGGTAGATAACTATCATTTCATATCATTTTCAATGAAAACAAACTAAAATAAAAACTGATTTCTTTTTAAAAAAATGTTAGAAGTTTTCTGCCATGATGAGACATTTTTTAGGCCCTGATAATAGTCTCGATGATTGCAAATTGACGAACGTCACTTGAGTGACACTATTGGGACAAGGCGATCACTTGGATTGTCGCCGTGTCGGTTAGGATTTTTTGGCTAACCGAAGGAGAGAAGTAACGAAAGTGGAGGGTCCGGATTATTTTTGTTGTGTATTTTTATGTATAAAGTAAAAAAAGGAAAAGAACTAAAGTGATGAAGGAACTGAAAATGTGATATTGGCATGTGCGTGTTAGATTAAAATTGCTGACGTGGCGGTGAGATGTCAAAACTGATAAAAGAAATAAGATATTATTGTTGGGAAAGGCATTACTAGTTGCTTGTAGAGGTCATAACTATTTGTATATGAGCCGAATCAAACTCGAGCACGCTTAGGCTCAAATTTGAGTTCATTTAACTCGAGTTAATCGACCTTTTAACAAACCGAGCTCGAGTAGCTCGCGAATATCTCGGCACACTTACACCCTTTGTTTAAGCTAACTAACTCTCCAACTTGTTTGTTGTATTTGTCAAATCAACAAATAGTGTATATATACTGTCGGCTTATATGGTTAACTTCTTAAATATGTTACAATTGTTATGTTAATAGATCAACTAAATTTTGTGAGTAAAATGTCGCGAAAAAATAGTTAAAAGAGGTAAACCGATATTTAGATGGAAGTGTGACTTACACCGTTATTAACCATACAAGTTAAGTTAAAAGTGAGAAATTATATATCTTAGAGTGATTATTTTCATGACTAATCATATTTTGTAAACATCAATTCGAACCTGACATTAACGTTGTGTTTTCGAAGTTTTCATTAAAAGAAAAGAAGAGTGAATAAGGGAAACATTTAACTATTTTGTTTTCATTTCCGTTTTCTTCTCTCCATAAATAATATAGGAACACAATTTTATCATAAAATTGATGTATCATGCCAATTGATGTTCCGGAAACAAGAACTAATGAATTATTATAACTCGTGACACAAGTTACACCTATAGTTTTGTACTGTATCACGTTATATCCATTTGTGGTTTTGGCGTTCTCAAGACGTTTTTAATGCTTCAAATAGCGCAAAGGTATATAAATTACAAAAGGTTTGGCAAACAAATAGAAAGTCCGTATAGTTCTGTATTTTATGCGATTATATAATGAATTACATGCTTAAAATGATTATATTTTTCACCTGTACTTCTTTTAGCTGGTAAAATTATTTAAAATGATAAATAGATGCAATAATTTATTTTGGAAAGCTTAGTTTATTAAAAAACTAGGTTAAAGCCCGTGAAAAATCACGGGTTGTTGCTTATTAGAAAAATCACGTGATGATTACAATATCGTAACAAAATACAAACACAAATTAGAAAAATTATACAAAAATGTATTATAAGGACAAAGCAAATTGTTAAAGAAAATAATAAAATTTAAGATAAATCTAAAAACACCTCCTTGAATACAACATTTGTTTTATTTGTAAAAGCGCCATCTTTATCTCTATTAATATTTACAAACCTTGTATGTTCTTTACTTTAGATAACGCTATATACAACTGTCTGGGCGAAAACACTGGCTCTCTCAAATGAAGTCCAACTTTTGACAACGATTGACTTTGACACTTATTGATAGTCATAGCAAAACAATTAAGTGAAGTTTAAAAAAATTGATTTGGGGATAATGTGTACCTAAAATGCCAGTGTAGTCAACACATTGCCTAAAAAGTACAAATGCAAGAGACATTGCCTTGTTGATATTGGAACAGAAATAGGTAAGAATTCCCATTTTCACGTCAATTAAAGCGTTTGGCCATGATAATTTCTTGCACCTCAATTTGGCACAAATTACATCCCTTGAGAAGATCTGCAGTTCAAAATGTTTCTCCTGGTTAAAAAAATAAATACAAAATTATGGCAAATGTAAAACTTAAACCTTATTTCCTACCCTCATCTTTCTATGAAAAAAATGCTTGAATGGTGTAAAGTGTGGTTTCAATTGCTCTAATTGTGGATCTGATTGGATTGCCTTTGATACAACATCAAGTATCTACAAAACAATATACACAAACAGGAAAGAATAACAACATATAACACATTTTTAGAGTCTCATTTTTACACGCACCGCAAGAAACATGTGTTTTGAATTCCGATGTAAAAGGCCCCAATCTACAACTATATCCCAATAATAGTGGTGGCAATTTCAACCCATTATATGATTAACTTAAAAACAGGTTATTTGGGTTATATTTAACGGGTCAAATGAGTAAACTTTAAAATCTTGTTTAGAAATGGAATAAGTCAAATGCATCAGGTTGACAGTGAATTACCTTGCTCAAGTATTCAAGAGCCTCTTTGCTAAGATTATAAAGAAGTGTGGAGCACCATGATTTAATAATTCCAAATGTTGGTAGTGCGACTCTGAGCATAATGAAAGCTGCAAAAGAAGATAAATACAATTTTTTTCATAAGTTGGTGGGTGTAAACGGAGAAAGGTATTGTGGAAATTTGTTGTTTGTGTTAACCAACCTTGTCAAATAAGTCAGCAACATTTGGAAGTGGTGGTGGAATTCTCTCATCAACCACAAAATGAAATTCTTGTGATATGGTCACTTGTGGTTTTTTTGGTGCAAAATAGCCCTAGTTCACCTTTGCTTTCAAAAATCTACACATATTCGATAAAAATAAAAAATTAGGATGTTGAGTAGGAGTGAAATGATTATTTTTTGGTATGGGTCGAGAGATACTGCTGGTTTGGTTTTATACATACCTATTTGTTCCAAGGCCTGACTTTGCATTTGGGTGCTTTTTCAAGGTCTTCTATTTCCCATACTTGAGTGGTTTTAATTTGCAATCATAATTAACCTGTTAATATTATTATATAAAACACACAAAAAGGCAACCCAACCACTTTGAGCTAAAAGGGGAACCCGTCAAACATGTTGAAATGCGCTAATTGTTCATAAGAACTCAAGAAAGTTTGGAAAATGTGACCATTTTCAACCTCGACCCTTTTAACCCGGTTTCTAATCTGTTTAGCCGCTCATTTTGCCACGTCTAATGTCATGCATCTCTCTGTTTATCAATTAATTACATTTTAATATCTTATTATATTAATTAGTAACAAACTTCTTTTAATATCTATTTTGCGAGCTGTAAGTTTTAGGATTGAGAGAAAAAAACAAACCTATTGTAAGGGATATTTTTCAGATTCAAGCATATGTACAACTTGGGTAATTTTTCAGGGTCAACACATCTCGGTTGCAGTTAAGAGTGCTCGCTTTAGGGCTTGTTGATGGTTTTGTTTCAATTGTTGGGTCAACTACTTCCTCTGATCTCCTATTTCCAACCATCATTTTCAGCCGATCCACAAGGTTTACATGCATCATTTTACATTAAAAGAGTCAATGGGGATAAGCTCAGCTGATTTTCTAGTATTATGTTTTGACGGTTGATGAAAAGAAGAAATACCATGATACAAACTAACATGAGAAACATCAATACTGAGGATGCATATGCAATACCTCTTGAGCAAGGCGAGCATAGCTTCACAAATTATCACTTCTGAAATTGATTACAAAAGTAAAACTCCAAAACTATAAACATGAGAAACACTAATACTGAAGATCAGAGTTACCACATCATATTTACATAAAATGCACAAATAAATTGCGTAGCAAAATAGTAATCAATAATCATCATGTGAATCAATCGGTTGAATTTAAAAAAAGAATATAACAAAAAAGGTTGAATTTAAAAAAGGATGGTTATTGATATAAAAAAAACATCTCACCTGGTGGATCTAATGGAATAAACGATGCAATATAGATAACAAAAGCAGCTGAAATTTCACAATTGGTAATCAAAACTGACAACTTCAATGTTGAACTTGAACTCATTTCTTCCCAAATTATAATCGATGAAACGAAAGGGGATTTCGTACCAGTTGTATGGCATGAAGATGAAGGTTGAACCCTAGATCCCGTTTCGTCTCCGGCGAGATAGATATCAAAGAGGTTGTCATTGAAAACCTAGAAATTTGGATAGAGAAGAAAACATTCATCAATTTATGGCAACTGCGAAATTGTTGAATTTTGGTTTCTATTATCACAGACCTGAATCAGATAAGAGAAGAAGAAAAAGAAGACCATAGAAAGGATCTGGCTGTATACGGTTTTGAATGTCTTCCGAATTAGATGGCCATGATTTCCGGCCGTTTCAAAATTGAGGTAACTAAACGCAGGAAAAAAGAAATTAAAATATTGGAATTAATCTAGAACTGCCACGTATAATACTTGCTTCTAAAGAGGCCACGTGGCCACTTCAAAAGCTTGTTTTATCATTATATAGATAATTTTATAAAAATCATTAGGCAACAATTGATACTATCTAAGAGCACTTGGTATGGACTCGCCAAATCATCGCCAAATCCCGGACGCCATTACAATGGCAGAGAGTTAAGACTTTGCAAGGCACATTAACATGAAATATTTTTGCTCATTTGTGGGACTTACGTTGAATTTTAACGTTAATAACATGAGGGATGGTGAATTTAACATAGGAGGTGATGTTTCCACTATACCCTTTACATCATAATAGTTAGATTATGTGTTTATACAATGTACATTAATACTTGTACTGTGTGATGTATACATTAAAAAAATGTAATTACCTATTAATCCGTATTTAACATATGTGTTAAAATCATATTAAAAAGCTAATATAACTTTAATACATTCCTCTAAGGAAAACACAAGTAAGATAAACTAATTCATCAATATTATGCAACTTCCAAAAATTTTATAAGCATACAATAAAAGTACATGTATAATCGACTATAACAAAATTTACAACATAATTAATCATTTATACAAATAAAAGAAAAAAGAAGAGAAAAAAAAACCCAAAAAGATATGCACAAAAACTGTAAATAGCGCTAGAATACAAAAAGTGCAAATATACTGAAACATGTGTATTCCACGTGATTTCACTGTATGTTCAATATACATTTGATTCTTTGTGTTGTTCAAATCGAGTAAAAAGTATATATAAAGCACAAAGTTTGTTTGATTCGTGAAATGAACATTTGTGATAAATAAATATGCTAGGCGAGTATCGTGATAAGCTATATGCGCTTTTCTCTTTCCAGATAAATATTGTGACTTTAATAATGCGATTTATATGAAATAATCATAATCATATTCATATAATTAATTGATTGATTAATTAATATAAGGAATAATAATAATAATTAATAATAAGAGTAATCTTGATGCCTACCATTTGTGTTTACCATGTGTCTACTATTTTGATCATGATAAATGTCAAAATTAAGGGATGATATGAAAAGTGAGAATTAGTGGATGATACATGTCAAGTTTAGAAGTGAATATATATATGAGTAGATATAAATAATCGACATAAATATCATTTTTCTAATAATGATGATAATAATAATAATAATAATAATAATAATAATAATAATAATAATAATAAGGGTTTTGCTAATGACAGTCTTTAGGGCTGTCACTAAAATTCATAAAAAGCTTGTACATTGATTAAAAAAGTAATATTCCTAAAATTCAGGGGGTTGTCTTTTATTATTTTGCCTTCTTAATGACAAGGGCTGTCATTAGCATTTTCCTAATAATAATAATGATTCCTATTATTTGTATCTATTTGTATGTTCATTCACTCGATTCATATAAATGTCAATCGAAAGAGGGTGTAAGAATCCTACCCTATATATGAGGCCTAAATTTAAAGAGGGTTTGACACCATGGCAATTCCAAGCATTCCTATTCGTCCATAATGCCACTTGGAATTCCCTGATTGGTCCACGTCATTTGCACTAATACAAACGAATCTGGTACAGCTTACGGTCTACATTCATATGCTCCATATACGGCAAACGAATCTGGTACGACTTACGGTCTACATTCATATGCTCCATATACGGCTTCCTACATACAAGGAAACAAATAACTATTTAAAAGATCGTACATACAAATAACTATTTAAAAGATCATACATACAAGGAAACAAATAAATATTTAAAAGATCAATCAGCGACTCAATCGTATTTATTCAGAAGTGATACACGACTCAATATAATTTCCATAAAAACCGGCATTCTATGATTATCTTCCCATATTTTAAAGATCAATCACCTTATATTAGTCCTCATGCTTTCGGAATTAACACACTCATTGCAAACCACCTCCATCGTGTTCCGGTAATTACACTAATTCAACAGCAAATGTCGTTTACAAAGAAGTCTTATTTCGTTTGTAAATTATATGTAACATTTCTTCATTTACCCTTTTTTTGTACAAAATCATCATCACATCTATCGATTATTATGTCATTTAGAAATATATAAAGTTTTTGGACATTTTTCTACATACTAAAATTTACACATACCCGCCCATCGGGCGGGTTTTGTAGCTAGTATAAATTAATAAATTACATATCATTTTGTGGTATGTAGCTACATCGACAAATAATAGCTGAGAATTTATATAATTTTTCCAATAATAAATAATAACAAGTTAGTATTATCCAACAACCCAAAAAAATAAGGATAAACATGCGGATTTGGGCAGATCCACCATCCATCTAACGGACATGAGACACGGTCTACGATCAATCGATTTGTTTATATGACAGTCCTTTTTTTCCGATCTTAATTCTCTCGTTTCTCTCGATTCTATTCTATATCCCCAATTTATCAATCTCTTTTCAATTTTATCCATCCTCAATCCTCTAATTTTATCCATCCTCAATCTTCTTCATCTCTCTTCTATTTCATTCATACAATCCAATTTTATATAATCCAAATCCGCACATAGTATCGTTCGTTTGACCCCTCATTTACTCTACTAGTTTCTGTCAGCTCTCAATCGTTGAATTCGTACGGAAAGTTGGAGGAATCATTGAATTGAATTTGTTATCCGGTGACGATTATTCGGTGTATTGTTTATTAAACTAGCTGGATTGATCGATTACATTAGGTAATTTGATTAATTTGCTTGTTCGGATCTGTTTCGCTACGTAATTGATCCGAAACCTAATTATCATTGTGATAAATCGATTAGGGGAAAGCTGGTAACTTTTTGCTTGCGTATTGTGGTTATATCATTAATGATTGATATCAAATGGATTCCTTCAAAATTAAGGAAGCAATTACATTTTAGGGTTAGAAAAATTGTGGTTTTGAATCGGTGAGATATAATCACACACAAAAGTACACAAACACGAACACGATTTCGTGTTTGTGAAAACAATTTGTAACGGATTCATCAAGTGAAAACCGGTTAGGGTTTGGTTGTGTGGCTGGTCTGGAGTGCTTACTCTGTATTGTCAGGGCCCTACGGATGGGGTCCTGCTTGTCCTGCTTATCTGGAGAAAGCAGGAGCCCGCACCCGAGCTCCCCAACAACACCGAGTTTTGGGGGGAAAAGAAAGAAAAATTTAAGAAGAAAAACATCACGGAATTCATCCTTTAATTTGCAAAGGGAAGATCATCTTCATCGGATTCAGGGAAGAATGTTTTTGAATGGTTCGAGTGAAGTTGCTTCACTTTTTACTCAACAAGGGAAAAAGGGGACTAATCAAGATGCCATGATTGTTTGGGAGGTTTGACCCTTTGACTTTTTTTTTTAATATATATCTTGGAATAATGTATAAGGAAGACAGATCAGCCAAACATGTATGATATATCTGGTTTCGTTTATACCAAATTTGGCAAAAAGATTATGATGATAACTTTATATTTTCTTAAAAACAATACCCTTGGTTACTTTTTGGATTTTGTAGAGTAAAATTTTTGGAACGGTAAAAAATAAGAAAATTTGCGTCATTCAAGATGTTTTGTTTTTGTTTTATGGTAGAAATGAAATTAATTATATTTTTGGGTGGCATATATAGCGTATCTTTTAATAAATGTAAAACACCTATGTTAGGAGTAGTTTTAAGCTTTACAATGTACTTAGAGTTAATTAAGCTAGTTTAGAGGTTAGGGTATAAATACCTTGTGTTTAGGCTAATGATGTAACTATGTAAGCTTTCCCACACTTTCTAAATTGTATGATCATTTGAAAGCTCAACTCTCTCCATCTTCTCTCTAGCTCTCTCTCTCCCAAAAACACACACTTACACACACTTGATCTTCAAATCTCATTCAATCAACATGAATTGCTTAGATTTTGATTGCTTTAGCTCTCACAACCTACTTATCCCTAGTTTTATTATATGGAGTATTAAATAACCAGAATTAGATAATCAACTGTTTGAAGTTGTAATGATCAAATAATCAAATGGTTGAGTGTTCGGCTAATTCTGATTTTTTCTCCGAACCATATGATTATATATCAGAAATTTAATGTCAATTATATTATAATTTTGTTTTCTTTTTCTTCAGAATTTTGGATCAAGAACAGACACAGTATTCTGTGGAGTATTCGATGGTCACGGTCCTTTTGGTCATTTGGTTGCTAAAAGAGTCAGAGATTCCCTCCCTTTGAAACTCAGTGCAAATTGGGAAGCCAATATTAAAAGTAGCAATGATGTTCTTCGTGAAGTCCCTTTAAATGAAGAAACACCTCTAAATTCTGAAAATTCTCAAGATTTTTCAGATTTTGATATTAGTAAAAATCCTGAGAAATTGCAGTCGCTAAAAGACTCGTTTGTGAAGGCGTTTAAAGTAATGGACAGAGAATTAAGGATGTATGCTAATATTGATTGTTTCTGTAGTGGGACGACTGCAGTAACGTTGATTAAACAGGTTAATTAATTGAAAATTTATATGAATTATGATTTATGACCACTGCAAAAACAATCAGAATTAAGAATGGTGTTTGTTTGACTTTGTTGTAGGGTCAACATCTTGTAATTGGAAATATTGGGGATTCTCGAGCTATTTTGTGCACAAGAGATGATAAAAGTAATTCTCTTGTTGCTGTTCAGTTGACTGTTGATCTCAAACCGAATCTTCCAGGTCTCTCTCTCTCTATCTCTCTCTCTCTCTGTCACACACACACACACACACTTACTTTGAGTTGTTTGGCAAAGGGCTATTTATTTGCAAAACGATACTCTTAAGTTAAGCTGTTCAAATGTAAAGTTATATAATAAGTCAAACAGGTAAAAAGATAACTCCAAAGGAAATGAGTTGAATGGTTAATCAAGGACTAAAACCTAAAGTGTACTTTAATAAAAAAATTCTCTACAATTTGAAAATTCGTAAGTAAATAATATTTAAAATTTTGAAATTAAAATATATATTCTTATTATGATCAAAGTTACATTAATATCAAATTTTATAAAAAAAATTATATGCGATTAGATGGATTTTATTACGTTAACATTTTGGTCATTTTCATTTGTAATACTATACGTTAATATATGATATGTTTAACAATTATTTTACTTTTGTTATAACCTTAACATAATAAAAAGTTAAAAACTATATATTTTAGCAACTAATACAAAAGGTGCCCGCATGATAGGTGGGTCAATAATCTAGTAACAACACTTCAGAACACTAATTAAAGGGATTTAGGAAGTTTTAACCACTTGGGAAACACTTTGAGTGGCTTTTGACCCATTTGACATGTTCCCTTTTCAGACAAGTTTTAGTTTGTCCACCCATTTGACCGTTGTATATAAAAAAACAACCCAAATCACCCCGATTTGAAGTAAGAGGGTCAAAATGGCCAAACCTCTAAATTTAACCCGTTAATCCTACTCACTTTCTCCTTAATTTCATACTTCCATTTTTTTTTAATCTAAAAAAGGCATTGAATTCGTGATTAAATATCCCATTAGCTAATATGATATTCTACTACATGAATGCTTAGTTCTTCATCTCATTTATTTATTAATTTATTATTCGTAACTATAAACTATTATTTTTGTTTAAGCAAAGTTTTTTTTTTTTAATATATATCAGCTGAAGCGGAAAGAATTCGTAAATGCAAAGGCCGTGTTTTTGCTCTTCATGATGAACCAGATGTGACTAGGGTTTGGTTACCTAATGCTGACTCACCGGGGTTAGCCATGGCTCGTGCTTTTGGTGACTTTTGTCTCAAAGATTATGGTCTCATTTCTGTACCCGATGTTTTCTATAGACGCTTGACGGATAACGACCAATTTGTCGTAATGGCAAGTGACGGGGTATGAAAATTAATATATATATATTTTTTAAACATTTTTCTAGATTTACATTATGAAATTGAATATATGTACTTGTTAGTATATAGTTAAGGGCATATGTCATGGAATAGCAATATAGTTTAGGCGGTGGTCTAATTTGGTAATTATCTTTTTAAGGTTAGTTTTGGTAATTACAAATTCTAAGCTTTACTTTGGTAATTAAGTTTATCTCGGAATCTCATATTTGGGTATTCTTTTTTATGTTTTCAACTATGTAATTATAAAAGTAGATCACATTGTAACTCTAGAATTATTCAAGTGTTTTAAATTTTAGTTTATTGTTAAAAAAGACTTTTAATTTCCAAAAGTTATATGTTTATTTAAATTTCAGTTTATTTTATCAGTCTGCAGACATTAAAAAACAAACAGTCTATTGCAAATGTTTGGTCCACATCTTCTTTGCAGAGATGTTCTGCCACTTTAAAAAAACAAACTCGCTCATAAACTTGTAATTACCAAAATAAACCTTAAAAGACTAAAAATTATAGTTACCAAATCGGACCCCACTATTTTCAAGGGTTAATTTTAGTTTTATTACAACTGAATATGTGATTATTATGATACAGATTTGGGATGTGCTCACAAACAAAGAAGTTGTGGACATTGTATCATCAGCCGAAACACGTTCATCTGCGGCTCGATCCGTGGTCGAGTCAGCGGTTCGTGCATGGAAGTACAAATACCCAACCTCAAAAGTCGATGACTGTGCATGCGTTTGTCTTTTCCTCACCCCGCATTCCGACACCATCTCCACCGCTGCCGCCACCAATTCCGGCGAGAAACCCGGCGGCACCGCCAGGTTCGCCGGAGACATGACCGAAACCGATGACGAAGATCCGGCGAGGGTAGCCGGAGATGGAATTAACTGGTCTGCCCTTGAAGGGGTGTCACGTGTCAACACGTTGATAACTTTGCCTCGGTTCAATCCTGAGAGACAAACAACTGAACAGAAAAAGATGAATTGAGGATGTGTTTTGTGTAGCGGTTATGTTTTGGTTGTTTTTACAGTTTGTTATCTGATTAAAGTTTAGAAAAAGAAAATTAAAAAAAAGGAATATGAAAGGGGGAAAAGAACAAAGCCTCGGCTTTATTAGAGTGTTGGGGCAAATTGGTATTTTGTAAAACCAGTTCTTCTTGGGTATATTTTGTTTTCTGTTTTTCTTTTTGTTTTGTTAAAGTTATGTCATCTGTTAATCAAATAATATGTTATATTTTAAGTTTTTTAATTTTTGGTTTATGTCCTAAAAGTATTTTGTGCATGGGTGGTAATCAGTTTTGCCGCCGGCGAATTTTAAATTTGGCAAGTTCATACAAACATAAGCTCAACAAGTAGGTCGGATTCAGGTTTAGGTTTATGGATTTGTGGTTATAAACATTCTAAACTCAGTCGACTTGTATATCTCAACTTAACATATTTATTTCAACCTGAACATAAACCCTATAACTCGTACTCACATGTTACAATTTAGTGGTTTGAATGGATCAAAATGTCTTAAACAAGTCTTAGTATTATCTTTTGATATTTTAAATTAAATTTTATGTAACTATTAGCTACTTTTAAACTATAAACTATAAAATACTAATATACTCATTTTTAAATAGATTTTAATAATTAATTGAGTTGACATGTAACCCCATTTAATTTATCATCAATCAAATTTTACCCGTCAATTATGTTCAATATCGATTGATCCAAACTTATTTTCCTCTAATCACAACCTGTTTATATTTATGTCAATAGGTTACAACTAGTGGCGGTTATAGAGTTGCTCACCCCAAAAGTTTTCCGATTAGTATAAATTTTTTTATATGTCAACTCATTTTTGCCTTTTACTTATAATCTATGAGCGATAACTAGTTCACGTCGTGTATTAGCTTAGTGGTTAACACATATATCTTAAACCTATAACATTAAGTTCAAGTCCCTTTCATATGCATATTTCTTTTAAAATTTATTTTTTCCTTATTTATTTTTTAATGTTTTTTTCTATATTTTCCACTAAAGTTTTCTTTTAATTTGACTAATTTCCCTCTTTTTTCTTAGTTTAATAATGTTATATTTGCAATGTATTTGATTTTCTATGTATTTTAACTAGTGACATATTAGTCCACATCATTCATATATAAACACTTTAAAGAATTTCTTCAACGTTATAAGTAAAATTATGATTAGACTGATTTAATTATTGAATTAACTAACAAACGAATTTTGATTTTAAGTGATTTAATTTATAATTAGATTTTTTTCAAACTAAAACTGATTATTTGATTTTGTTTACGATTAGACTTAAAAAAATATAACTTAAGAACTTGACTTGCACTTTAAATTTTCGCCCACTTTTGAAAATTTTTCTGATACCGCCACTGGTTACAACCCCTAGGAGGAGTAACGGGTTTTACATTCGTGGCTAAATGATACCAGGAGTTCAATAACTTCAGGTCGAACAAGATTGGTTTGAAGTACATTAGCACATAAAGAGAACAAGGATGCATGGATCCTGTCATTTTCTCTTCTACAACGAAGATGCAGATTATATGAAACCGTTCACAGCTTTTACCACGTAACGTGCCGAAAGATTGGTCGATAGCAGCTCCAATCATTCTAAATTGTATTGTTTGAACTCTATATACTTATTATATTTTTAAGACCAAATTTAAACTAATCAATACTTCTATACCATATTGTGGATTATCCACAGTAACCTAGCTATAACTAAATGCCGATAATAATATTACTAGAATTTTGAATTTATATACCACTCTGA
The DNA here is from genome assembly GCA_963853835.1 of Calendula officinalis. Lineage (NCBI taxonomy): Eukaryota > Viridiplantae > Streptophyta > Magnoliopsida > Asterales > Asteraceae > Calendula > Calendula officinalis. The sequence continues at coordinate 35,203,261 of OY970825.1, forward strand.
GAAAAAAAATTCTCCAACGCAAAATCCTAAATTTTTACTAAACTAAACAGAGCTCTAAAACATCTACAAAGCAAGTATATAAATATACCAATATTCACGTTACACACAACAACGAGGGATAGGTGCACCATTATTTGTCTCCTTCAAAGTTCAAACTCCAAAACACATACATGAAAACACCACAAAAATACACATACTAACAAAAAAACACAAACCAGAAAATACACATAGTAACATTGTAAACAACCCAACCCCTCAACCCACCTTTATTACAAAAAAGTAACATCATGACTTAACCGTCTCTCTAGTAATCTTCAGGAGCCAGTGGCTGGTGGTGCGTATGAATCGGGACCTCCGGTTGTATTATCCCAAACTCGTAGATCAAACCGGCTATAGCCGCCCCTACAAACGGTCCGAGCCAATACACCCAATGGTTGTCCCACCGCCACCCGACCAACGATGGCCCGAAAGCCCTAGCCGGGTTCATTGACGCACCCGAAAACGGGCCTCCAACTAGAATATTAGCACCAACAATGAACGCGATTGCCAATGGTGCTATTGTCCCTAATGTCCCTCGTTTATGGTCAATCGCGGTGGCGAAAACCGTGTATACTAACCCGAATGTTAGTATAATCTCCATTAGTAAAGCGTTTATGTTTCCAACACCCGTTGCTACTGAAAAGCCAATTGGTCTCTGCATAATAAATATTTTTGTAAATACTACTTCCTCAATTTCAAGATAAGTGATACAATTGAGGTTTCACCTTTTTTGAAGCAAAAAGTTATAATGAAGGTTTATATTTTGATATATTTTGATTAAAGTGAGTTTAACAATGTTTAAAAGTAAAAGTGATGGTAAATAAGTCATTTCATTTTATTAAAAGAGATAGCTAGTGAGTACACTATATTTTACCAATTAAATAAAGTTTGTATCTAAAGTGTATCACTTATTTTGAAATACCTAATGGAAAAAGTGTTTTTTTAAACGGAAGAAGTATTAATTAGAACACTAAATTCAAATTATTTAAAAATATATAATACCATGCCATCTGTGGATAACCGGAGTAACAACGATGCAACAACGGCGCCAAGAAGTTGTGCCACCCAATAATAAAAGGCGCGAACCAACGACACTCTCCCGGCCACCAGAGTGGCGAACGTGACCGCCGGATTTATGTGTCCGCCGGAGACATTCAAACTCGATGCAATGGCGGCAAACAACGACAGCGCGTGTGCTAACGCCACCAGTATTAGCCTTGATGATCCGAGGGCCTCATCTCCATACATCCTATCTGCATGCACAAAATTCAGTCATGAGAAGGTGTTTGTGTTCTATAAGCCTTTTTTTATAACTTAGACTCTACTTATTTTTTAAGTTATGAGGTTATTATAGATTTTCTTTTGAAACATATGTCATAAAATTAAATAAAAACTAGCGAGAAGCTAATAAAGAATGTTAGCCAATCTATCTGCCAATTAACATACTTCCTCCGTATCAAAATAAGTGACACAAATTGGCTTACACGTTTTTTGAGATAAAAGATTAAAGTAGATGTTAAAATATATTAAAGTACATAATTAGTGGAGAATGGATCCCACTTTTCTTGAATAAAGTGATATTAATGAGTTTTAAAGATAAAAGTAAGGGTATAAGGGTAATTTAACTTTATTAAAGTTGATAGTTAGTGGGTATGGGTCCTACTATTTTTACCAAATAAGGAAAGTTTTCAAAGTGTGTCATATACATCCCAAAATAGAAAGCGTGTCACTTACTTTGATACGGAGGAAGTATAAGTTTTTTTCCTAATGAGCCTAAAAATAAGAGACAATTACTAAAATAGATATAACAATATCACTCTTTTTCCTAAAGACATCTTAACGACCCAAATCATCACTTTTGTGCGATGATCACAAGACTTTTTTTTTTTTGGGACCAAAACACACTTATTAAAATTTAGATGAAGTCGTGCAAGTAACACAGTTGCATGGTTTATTTTAGAAAGATTTCAAAATAAAGTAATTATTAGGTTTATCTTTGTAAATCACCCAAAATATAATTAAGCCCGCATGTTAACTGAAAAATAAGCTTATAAATCTAAAAATCCGAATCATGTAATTTTCTAACAATAAAAAGAAAACGAGTTCGTACTGATAGCAAGGAGGCAGCCTTCTCCGGCGAAGACAAACATGAAGGTGGAGAGAAATTCCGATAAGGTGGCACGGGCGGAATCCGGGTGGGTGGCTTCATCCGCCCGACCTATGGCGTATCTACGTGGCGGCATAATTAAGTTTGTTGGCTACCTATCTTTATTCAAACTTGATGCAAACGGTGTTTGATAATCGACAAGATATATGAATTGATCTACTTCAAATTGATAGTTTTGGAAGTAATGAAAATTAGAATTATGATATTTGTGTGATCGAAGTGGGAATGAAGAGAGGTGTGATTGAACGGGTATTAAAATGGTGGTGAATGTAAACAACATTGCATGGACACTTGTGTGAAGAATCGAAGAGAGATTGACACGTAGGTGTGTGCGTTGGCTCAGTATTTTTAAATTTATTTTAAAGGGATAACTTTGAAATAAATAAATTCGGTTATATGGGTTTTGTACTATTTGGGTTTCAAAGATTTTGCATGTTAATCTTGAAGAAATTTCTTGATTGGAGTGTTTGGGTCACGGGGTGTCTTTGGTTCGTGAGGGTTTTTGGCACTTCGGATTTCAACATTTTTGGGTTAGGATAAATATTGTACAAAAAAAGTGTTGTCTTTAAAAAAAATATATGAAATGATAAAATAGTTATTAATAATTAAAGATATAAGAGATTCTTTTACTTCCTCCGTTTTAAAATAAGTGATACACTTTTCATTTTTTGGTGTTTCAAAATAAGTGATACACTTTGAAAACTTACAATATTTGGTAAAAGATAGTGCGGACCACACCCACTAACTATCTCCTTTAGTAAAGTGAAAAGACACATGTACTCTTACTTATACTATAACACATCATTAAATTTACTTTAATCAATATATGTAAGACACATCCTCCACTAACTATCAAATTTAATCTAATTAACTTTTATTGTCATCTTTTGCCTCAAAAACCATGAACTCTAGTTTGTATCACTTATTGTCATCTTACAGAAGTAAACCATGCTTGTAATCATCAAAATAGATCTTAAAAGTTACAAATTACTAAAACAGACCAACATGGAAAGTATATTACCATTTTATATCTGCCCTAGGTTTAAAAAAAAGTAGCATACAAATTAAAATGCATATGTAATAATGTTAAATATAATGCATAATGAAATAAAAAAGGGTGATGTTGCATAGTGTTCAAGGCTTCCATAGTTTCATAGTGCAATCTTCACCATATGTGGCTACAAGATTCCTATGTGGATGGTGACAAATACCAATTACGTCCTTCTCGTGCACCTGCAAGTATTTAAGAAAGAAACGTATCAAGTGCGGGAGCGAAAAGGGTAAAATGGTCATTTACAAATATTTTACACTTGGGCTGTTAAATCTAATGGCTCGTAATCAAAATTGGGAAAAAATAGCAACTAGAAGGGCAGGCGATGTAACTAGTTCTTTTTAGGGACTCAACATGCAAGAGTTGCATACCACAAGGACGGCTTTTGTAATTTACACAAATTTATAATACAAAGTACTTCATTTTGCAATCTTATAAGAATAAAACTCAAAAATATGGAAAAGAAAGTGTTGACTGGTCAACGCAACAAGTTTTGACCTCTAATTAACAGTGATCAATTTATGATAACATTACCTTCATTAAGTGCTCAAGTTTTCCAGATTGATGGCTGAAACAGTACAGATTCCTGCAATTTCACAACATTTAAACTTCAATTAAATTTCTACAACAAAATGATGTTATTTTGAAAATTTAGGGTTAGGGTTTGTGCAATACCTATCTTCACCAATACAATATATCCATTCGCCTTTAGGTGATATACAAGCTGCAACAAAATCTCCACCTTCCCTTTTACCAGATGAAAAACTTCTAACAACCTGCTCAAAAACCCAAATTTCAACCCATGGGTCGCAAAATGGGCAGGTCAAAACGGGGTCGGGTCAAACTATAACATAATATATAATTCAGTCACCTGTCCTTGAAGCGTCATGAGGTAAATTGATGATGTTTTGTTACAAACTATAACATGATCTGGATTTTTAGGGGAAAGATGAACTGAATTTACAGAAGCATCGCCTCCCTGCAGGTCAACAAGTCAAATCAAAAAGATTATTTAAATTTAAACAAATTAATTTACAAGGAAAAATAAAATCTAATAATATTGTATATACCCTCAATGGAGGTGGTGGTTTAAATGTTTGTAGACAATCTGTCGTTTTCAGATCCCAAACCTGTATTTAAAAAATTAAAAAATAAATAAAAATAAATTGAAGATAACAGATTATTTAAAAAATATTTAATTGAATAAAAAATGTTTGTCTAACCTTTACTGTACAATCACTTGATGCAGTAATTAAACGAAGTCCATCACTTGTTAAAATGGCATCATTTACATATGAAGAGTGCCCACGAAATTCCTTTAATAATTTTCCACCTTTTATTCCATGAATTCTTATATACATTTAAAAAAACTAATATCAGAGAACAACAAAATTAGGTTAAATTAGGGGTAAATATGTAAATTCAATTCTTAACAAACCTTGCAGTCCCGTCAAATGATGTACTTAATATTTGACTTCCATCTCGAGAAAATGAAACACTTGTGACACCTTGAGAATGAGCATTTTCAAGACGACGTAAACATTGACCGTTTCTTATACGCCAAACCTAAAAATATAATTCAAATTAATATTTAATAGCATCTAAATTACATAATTTTGTTATTAGTTATGAATAAGTTGTGTGCAAAAGAAGAAATTATAAAAAAGATGGTTACTTTAATCTTTCCATCTTGGGATCCAGAAGCAAGCATTTCTGAATCTCTACTGAAATCGATGCACAAAACAGCATCATCATGCATCATAAATGATTCCTGAATAAATAAAATATAATATATTTATACCAACAAAAATAAAAATATCAGGATATTTAATTTATGCGAACTAGAAATCACTTCTGCTTGATACTGAAGATCCTTCTTAAGTTTTCCACTAATGTGATCCCAAACCTAATATTAAAATTAATACAACAAATTAATTAGATACTAGATATCATTAATAATCTAAACTAGAGTAAACTATCATTAAACCAAATTAACCTCAATAAATCCATCAACAGAGCAAGAAACAAGAAATTGTCCATCTGGTGAGAACTTAGCACTTTCAGGGTGACTTTTCTTTCCAAACTGCATAAAAACAATAGATTATGATCTAAAACAAATAAATAACAAACCAAAATAATATATAAAACCATTACTTATAACGATCAGTTACACAGAAGAACTCGATTTTCATATATTTACTATGGAAAAGTAAATATGATATCTATATTGTTTTCAAAAGATATAAACGATATATAAGAAATTTAGAAGTATGTAAATATATATGAAATTAAATTCTAAAAAAAAGAAAAAAATAGTTATATAATATTCACAAGATTATATTTAAAATGACCTTAATAGTATGACCAAGGGTTGTTGGGTACTTATCATCTACATCTTGCTTCATAGCAGCTGTTCCTCTAAACAGATCAAACTGTGTTCCAGGTGGAAGTAAACCTGTAATTAAAACACATATAATTTATTCTCAAAACAAATATTAAAATAATTAAGTAGAATTTATCATAATCTAATATAATCGTAGCATAAAAAACTAATATTATGTAAAATAATTAATGCAATATTGTTTCTAACCTTGATGTTGTTGCCATTTTAGTGCTTGACCGATTAAAGCCATTAAACGTGATGGTGGGACCACTGAGACTTCACCAGCAATAGCTGAAATATCAAAACAAACAAAATATAAAATATATATTATATTATATTCTAGGGAAAATATCATAAAATAGCAATATACTTTAGGTGGTGATACGTTTTGGTAATTATAAGTTTTTAAGGTCCGTTTTGCTAATTAGTTTTTAGATGGGCTACTTTGAAAACTGGTGTTAAATATATTGCTATTTTATGACATTTTCCGTATATTGTAATAACATACAAGTCTTCCTTGAGTTATTTGTTAATTGTAAAGGATAGATATGTACAAAGTACAAACCTTGAGCAATTTGTGCACGTCGTTTCTCTTTTGTTGATTCTTGATAAGCCTAAATATTTAAATAAAAATAGGTACATAATATTACAAATAGGTACAAAATAACATTTGGAATACACAATAAAAAATAGAAATTTTAAACCTCATTGGGATCAAAATAAGTTCGAACAAGAAGATGTTCAAGGCGCAAGTATCTTTCGGGTTGTTCTTGTTTCATAACACCCATTGCTTGAGTTTGCCTTAAAATAGCACGAGCAGTGTCCAATTCACGAAGTTCAATCATTTCAAGAACAATCTAGAATAGATTCATAAAGCACACAAGGGCAAAATTGGTATATTGGTTACATAATATAAAGAAAGTTAACAATAGGAGCAATCATAAACCGATCCATAACCCAAATAACCAAATTAACCGATCCAAATAACCGAAATTTTTGGTTCTGTTTGGGTTTGCCCAAAAAACCGAACTGAGTTTAAACCGAAACAAACCTATTTCCAACCACCAATAACTGAAAAGTTTCGGTTTTTGGTTCGATTTTGGACAAAAACCAAGACATAGTAAACCCTAGTCAAGAAGCAGTTATATACCTGCTCATATAAATCTTCAAGTATTTTTCTTGGAAGTTTAAGTTGTGCTACTTGAGGCAATATTGCATCCCATCTACCACTATTAATATCTGCTACAAATGTTTCAAGACTGTCAACCGTATTTAGCGATACTTGACACTCACTTTGTAATGTTTGAAATGTTTGATGTAACGAGTTTTCTTTGCAGAATTGAAGAACGATTTTAATCACACTGCAATCAAAAAATGTAACATAATTATACAAAATCATACCATTCATTGATGAAAAATTAATCAACAAATGATGAATTCATAGCGTCTGTCACCACTATAAAAGCTTGTTAATCAGATAATAACTTCAAGTAATCACAATTAGACATTTAGGTTAGCTGAGCTTGCAACACAGGTCAATAAATTACACTTCTCAATGATGTAAGTCGGATTCAATTCGATTTGATATCGTAACGGAGCTAATTGTGTATCGATTTATACGATTGTAGAAATAATGCAATGTATAATGAGATGAAATTGATGACGAAATATAGGTTTAACTTACTCTCGAGCTTCGATTTCTAGGGCAGACATCGTGGTAGGTGGTCTGTATCGAATGGATTTAGGTTAAAGGGTTTTGGAGTAACAATGGAGTTCTCAAATTCCAGAAATCGAAAGAGCGTACAAGATGATATATCGGCAAAATATCCCCAATTTCAGTTCAGTTGCACCAAAACGACTGATTTTGAGTTTGAAATTTATTTTTAAGGGATTAAATACGCAAAGGAATATGCGTAAGATTTATTTTCTGAGTATATAAAACTTTTGTTTATATTTTAATAAATATTTTATAAAAAAGCTAGAATAATACTTAAATATTGTACTAGTTTTTAATCGTTTTAATATGCCAAAAATTGTATTGTATTGTACTTTATATATTAGTCATATGGATTTCACTGTTCATAAAAATATTTCAAATTCACCCCTAAAAATTTAGATAGTTACATTGTTTTCTTTAATGTTAAAGTTTTTAATACTACCTCCGTATCAAAATAAGTGATACACTTTCCTAAAAGGGGTGGAATAAAATAAGTGATACATTTTAAAATCTTTCCTTATTTGGCAAAAAAGTGGGACCCCTTCTCCACTAACTATCTACTTTAATAAAGTAAAATTACTCTTTTACCCTTACTTTTACTTTTAAACATCATTAATTTTACTACATCCAAAAGAAGTGGGTCTCATTATCCACTAACTATCCACTTTATACTATTTTAAATCACTTTCCAATCTTTTGCCTCAAAAATCATAATTTCCCAAATGTATCACTTATTTTGATGCGGAGGTAGTATCATTTTGTATAAATACTGAATTAAGCATACAAAATTTATATATCCATCATTCTATACTCACATTGTCACAACAACAACAAAAAAAACAAGTTATTAATTTAGTTATTTTGAAAAAATAAAATAAACAGAGATTTATTATATAAAATATATACTTTCATATTTATTATGGGTATTCTTTATTATATGAACTACTAGAATTTTTTTCTAACTACTTTATTTAGTTAAATTTATGATAATATATACTTACTTTATAAAAATTTTGCACAAGTAGTTAGGGGTGTCAAATATGTACCGAATAAAATCAACCAACATGCTACCAACCATACCAAGAATAGTTGGTAGCCAATATGTTGGTAGCCAACATGTTTGGTTGGTAGTACCGTACCAATTGTGTAATCATGGTACGGTAATGGTACAAAAATTTTAAATACCATGGTATACCGTACCAACCAAGATATATATATTATATGATTTTTAGTTTAATATATTATACCAAACTAGCAACCTATTTAGCCAAGATTCCAATTAAATATTAAAGTATACGATATTTTATTTAAATTATAGATGTGCCCAAAAAAATATCTCTGAAACTAATATAATATAATAACACATACTTATTTTATCATTGAAACTAAAAATATCTTTGAAAATATAATATTTTATCTCTACATTCACACAAATCAGTGATTCAGTTACGACAAGATAGCTACATCTTTTATTACTTTATCGTACTAGATTATGTCTATATAGCACATAGCATATTATATCATTTTGCTTATTTTGTTTCCATCTTCGGAACACTTGTTAATATGTTTAACTGGTCGATAATGATAAAATACCATTGTTCTTTTGTTATTAATTTTTTTAATTTTATATGAGTTAGTGATGTTGGTATAATACCATTACCAATTTGTACCAACCAAGATTGTTGGTAGCCAAACAAATTGGTACCAAGTAAACTTGGTATGGTAATGGTAGCTAAATCAGTGTACCAATTATAGTTGGTACGGTACACGGTATGAAGAAAATATACGTGGTACCGTACCATGTTCACCCCTACAAGTAGTATTATTATAATAAACAGAAATTTATTATATAAAATATATACTTTCATATTTATTATGGGTATTCTTTATTATATGAATTACTAGAATTTTTATCTAACTACTTTATTTAATTAAATTTATGATAATATATACTTACTTTATAAAAATTTTGCACAAGTAGTATTATGAAATTTATTTTTTATGAGACAGTCAACTTTTGTTTTAATCCGAATCACAAAAAATAACATATTAGCATATAAAAATCGAAATCGACTGAAATAAAAAATCATAGAAAATTTCAAAATTTAGATTTAAAACTCCGCTGCAACGCGCGGGGTATAACCTCCCTTGTTTATAATATTATAGGTAAATGAAAGGGGAAAAAAATGCTTGTTAAATCTAACTCATACCCTTTTAACTTGCAACTTAAAAAATAAGTAGTACTAAGGTGCTGTTTGGTTCACATAATGTTTTTGATGAAATTGCAATTTAGGAAGGAATTGGAATCCAATTTCATATTATGTTTGGTTGACATGAAATGAAATTGGAATCCAATTTCTTCGTTTGTTAAGGAAAAAAAGTGTTCGTGAACACGAACACTTGTCGAACGAAAGTTTATGTTCGTCTTCGTTTGTTAAGAAAATTTAGTATTCACGAACGGTTCGTGAAGGAGGATAACAAACATAAACAAACACAAACGAACATAGATAAACACAAATGTACACGAAACAAACACAAACGTACACAGACGAACATAAACAAACACAAACGAACATAAACAAACTATAAACAAACACAAACGAACAAAAACAAACTCAAACGAACACTAACAAACGAACACGAACGGATATTTACGAACGTAAACGAACGAACAAGCCTTTGTTCGTGTTCGTTTGTTTAACTAAACGAACACAAAATCTTGTTCGTGTTCGTTTGTTTAGCTAAACAAACGAACATAAACCAATTCCCGCCGAACGATTCGTTGAACGTTCGGTTCGTTTACAGACCTAGTTTTCATCATTTAGGAATTTAATTCAATCCATTTATTTGAACCAAACACTGGAATGCGATTCAATTCCTTCATATTTCATCACATTTCAGCGAACCAAACAACACCTAACATTCCACTCATCATTTTTTATTGCATGTAAAAGATGTATTACCTATTTACTATTTATGAGATGATGAACACTAATTTCTCCATCCAGTTCATTCCACTTCTTGCTTGTGTATATTCATCAGCATTTTGATTCATGCCACTGAGTTTGCTTCACTTAGTTTGCCAATTTCTGCCACTAGTGTCTACCTACAAAACCTACTATCGACATCTTAGTCTACTTACAAAACGAAGAAGCCCTTTCTTACCGCTTGATAGACATTCTTAATCCAACTTCTTCTCGAGGTAAGTCTTGATGTATTTCTTTTAAAGTTTTTCTTTTCAATTTTGAGGTTTCTCACTTTTGAATTATGGTTCCCAGCACACCTATTATTAGTAAGATTTTTCTCTACAACCATCTTCTTCATGTAACTTTGAGTGACATGTTACTCTTTAAATAGTTTTTTTCAAATTTGGGGATTCAGTTTTTGGAATTAGAGTTCGTTAGCCAACAATATCCATATTACTACAATAAAAGTAACAACTACGTTAGAGTACAAATTTTTGGATTTTTATTTCACTGTTACAATAAAATATTAACTTTCTATGAATAACGTATTAAACAACATCATTAAATTGATTTCTTTCAACCCATGTCAAATGTATATCTATCTATGCTACGTACGATAGTACAATTTGTAGTATAAATACCGTGTTAAAGAAAGCTAACAATTACTCAAAAAAGTATCTACTAAAGAGGCATGTTTTCAATCAAACCATTTGAATCGTTCTTAACGAATGCCGGGTTCTTAACGAACTAAAAACAAATAACGTCCTTCACAATAACGTACCATGTACACATTACCACACAAATTATAACCATATTTTCCAACTCCCATATGCAAAACTAAAAAAATAAACATCATATCCCTCCCGCCGTCGGCGGTCCCCGCATTTTCTCGACAATATTCCGTCCTTTTTCTTCAATATTCCGTCTCTTTTCTTCAAGTTTCTCCCCCATTTTTTTCCTCAATCCCAACATTTTCGCTCTCGTTCCCATTCTTCTCAACCCACTTTCATCACCTTCAACCGTTTCACTATTTTCTTCAGCCGCCGCCATTGACTGAGGTGGCGGTGTTGGTATAACTATAACTTCCCGGTTTTCTTCCGCCACCTCACGTGGCGGTGGCGGCTGTTCCTCGGATTGTAACAGCAAGGGGGTATTTTCGTCATTTGACGCTGATTTATCATCATTTGATGAATCGGTACTACGTTTGCTACTTGTAATGACTTCTTGGGGTTCTTGTTTATGGATTTCTTGTGTTGGTTCGGGGGGAGTGGGTTCGTGTGTGACTTTTGGTTCGGTGTGAGTGGGTTCGTGTGTGATTTTTGGTTCGGTGGTAGGTTCGAGATTAGTCCAAATGAATGGGGCGGTTTGTTGTGGGACCCAGTCATTCTTTTCAGCTGACATAAATGGAATAGTTACACTTTCAGAGTTAGGGAGCACCATGGATTCACGAATGGCTGCCTGTAAATATTATTTTTGTTGATCATAACATTCCCTTAAACATGGAGGTAGAGTTTGACTTTTAAAGTCAAACATACAACGATCATCTTCAGAATTTTATAAATCTGCTAGCGTGTTTTAGATATTTTACGACTAAAATTAAAACTATGTAACCAATATTACTAGTATAGGGAAAAGGGTGTTGAAATTTGATTTCATATTTTTCTGAATTTTAAAATTCAGTATTTTGACCTGAAAAAGTCAAATGTGCAGAAGGAAATGGTTTGACCTTGAATTTACCAATTAAGAATAATGCAATTTGTCAAACTCTACCTCGAACATGGAGGCAGAGTTTGACTTTTAAGGTCAAACGCCCGAACGTTTATCTTAAAAGTATAGAAATACGCTTAGATCTTTATAAAAAAATATGATTAAACACAAACCATGTAACCAATACAAAAAAATAGCAAAAAGGGTGTCAAAATATGAACTAAATTTCAAAATTTTCAGAACTTTAGAAGTAGGTATTTTGACCTAAAAAGGTCAAACTGAAAAATAACTGACCTTGAATTTACTGATTATAAAGAGTGCAATATGGCCGCTTGTAATCTTGTGATCACCAACAGAAGATTCCAAACCAAAATCAATATCAGGCATTGATGTGAAACCGAACCATATTTGATCCGATGGTGGAGGTTTAATGTGTACCCGTATTGTTCCTCTAAGAGTTGTTACCCGTATTGCTAGTGAAAGAGGTACCTTAAAAAAATGTGAAAATGATTTTATTACAAAAAAAAAAAAAAGTAGTAATATTGCCGAAAAAAGGTAACTAAAGATCCAAAATTGGACAATGTGGGATATGCGCAAATTTCTCTATGATTAAAAAGAGTGAAAGTCCAATTTCTGACAAATATAAGAATAATTGTTTAATTTTTGACACATGCTGGAGTGAAAGTTCAAATTTTGACAGATTTAGGGACCTAAATTTTGGAAAATTTGGAATCTTTATTAGTTATTATCCCTATTTTTAACCTCGGACTGAAATTAAGGTTCACACTGTAACAGGTCAATTTCAAAGTGGGCCCGGTTGGTCTGAAAACACTTCTCGTCCATTTTCTTTTATGAATTATCAATGTGCTAATCATTATTACAAAAAAAAAAAAAAAAGAGAATATATTGCACTAATTATCTAAATAACTGAATAAGATGATTTAAGAGTCAGTGAGTCAACTCAACACATTTGAGATAAATGTTGTACAAACCTGAGAGACTTGCTTTGCAACAGAATTTATAACAGATTTCCACTTGGGTAAAGTCGAAAATCCCTGTTCACTACCCTTGAAACTTCTGGTCTCCTCTGCAAAAAATAAAAATCAATAATAAATAAATTAAAGAGTACATTACACAATGTATCCCTGGTGTATTTCGGATTCTGTATTTTTGTCCCTAAACTTTTTCCCGGATTTTTTTGTCCAAGTGGTCATCATTTTCTTTATTTCGTCCTTTTCCACCTAAATTGACCAAAATACCCTTATTTTTAATTTATATGCTTTATTAAATTTATTTTTCTTTTTCCAGTCATCTTCTACAGCGACTTTTAAAAATAATTCAAAGGGGGTAGAATTAAAAAAAGAAAGATGAATTAAAAATAAGGGTAATTTAGTCAAACTAGATAAGTAACAAAGGAAAAATGAGGACGACTGGACCACATGGGCAAAAAATACCCAAAAAAAAGTATATGGACAAAAACGCATGATCCGAAATACCAGGGACAATTTCTATAATTTACTCTAAACTAATTTTAAAAAAATTGGTTAAAAAACAAAACAGGTAACCATTTATTCAACGAATTAGACTGTAACCGAAACTATATAATTTTTCTAATCATATTTGACATGCTAAATATTAATGAAAAATATATCTAATTTAACCGAACAATATAAAATTTATCCAACATACCCAATTTGCGTACACCATTGCCCTTTTGTTCACTTGTTTGATTTGTTTTTTCATCAAGCTTCAACTGTTGACCATAATACTCAAAACCTTCTAGAAGATCCGTTTTAACTTCACTTGTATCCGTATTTTCTGGGTTTTCTAATTCTTGCACTTCAAGTCTTGTTTCAATATCTAAAACCGCACCACCGTAATATTCTATATCTATTTCCATTGCAACAACTTCTTTTAGATCTGATGGTAGGACCCGCATGCCATGAATATAGGGTGGAATATTTCCCGTATCTACCCCTGTGCATATTATTTCACCTATGTAACTTGGGGTCCTTATGGTGGATAGCGTTCTCTAAAAAATATAAAAATCAGTTGTATAGTTAGTTATACTACGTGTTGTAACAAAAAAAGGAAAAAAAGAAAAATCAGTTTTACTTGAAGCCGGTATTCTGCTTATGTGGCACTGGTTTTTGCCACGTGGATTTATAGTTTAATTATTTTTATTTTTTATTTTTACTCTTTTTGCCACGTGGATTTATATAAAAGATGTGTACCTCATGCAGTAAAGCTTGTACCTTGTTATACATTTGAAGTAAAAAGATCAGATAAAAAGTCGGGTACAAACCTGAGTTCGTTCTCGTATAGAAGTCCTCAAATCCACATTATTTTTAGCATCAAAAAACAACCTCGATATCAACAAATTGCAACACAACGTTCCATCATCGCCTAATATTTTCTCAATATTATCATTATCACAACTTTGATTCCTACTTCCAGAAGATGTGGATCTTGATGGTAATGCTTGTGTAATCTCATCAACAACATGATTAATATTAGGTTTCTTTTGCATTTGAGACGATTTCACGGGCCCACCAACCGAATTTTCACCAACTTTTTTCTCGTCTCGGCCCGTTTTAGAAGTTTTTTTCGCGAGTTTTTTCAAAAGTTGGCGGACTTTTGACGATGAAGCGTCTATTTTGATGGTTTTATCGCCTATTTCGGGGTTGAAACCGATTGATGGTTTTAGAAATGAAGGATATTCGACATTTAATGATGCTAAATATTTGTGGAAATCGGATCTTAAGGTGTTGAACCATTTGAGTTTTTGTTTATCTTCACAAGAAGCAAGACGTAAAGCTTTACACCATGATTCTTTTTCACAAGATGTTTCGAAATATATGTAGAATGATTTGCTTCCATGATATATGGTTGATGATTTGTTTTCCACTTTAATCGGGTATTTTTTGGCCCTATGAAAGTAAATAGTGGAGAAATTTAGTCACAAAAACAAAAATAAAATAAATTAGCATTTTTTTCCCGAGAAATTGATGAGGTTATGCTTGTAAAGGTGAGAATTTCGACCCATTTACTTATAGGTCGATTTGGGTTGTGTTTTATCTCAAACGGGTCAGATTTTAAAATCTAAAAATGGAACGGGTCAAACATTTATGTCATTATTGTAAAACTGTAATCATGATTAACACATTAATTATTGTATAATATTGTTTTGTAATCTTGACCCGTTACACAACCCGCTCATCGTGACACCTCTATTCAATAGGCATACAAACAAAAACCATTATTGTATATTACAATAATTCAATATTAGTTTTCATCCACAACAAACGGTTTTAAATTATAATAAAATCATTAAAACAAGAATAAATTTACCATTTTCTGGAGGGTAAATTTGTAGCAGAAACAGCTTCTATAATACACCCTAATAAAGATACTTTTGTGAGGGCCCCATCTGCTTCTGTAACAAGAAGTGATTGATCCTTGAGGCTTGCATGCTTTCTGACAGGTGAAACTTCAACTACTTCAATTTTTCGTTTTTGTTTTAAATTTTTATCGGTTAGTGGTGAAGTTTTCGGGATTTTTTCTTTCTCTAAAACCCAAATCCATCCCTGAAAAACAGAAGAATTTAATTAAAAAAATACATAAATGAAGTTAAACATGGAATTTAATATCTTTTGTACTTTTGACAGTGTTAACTATTTACAAGTTATGATTATTTAATGAGGTAAATAGTTAAAATAAGGGTAAAATGAAGTAAAAACTCATTTTAGTCTACTCTTTACTAATTATTTTCTTGCAGCTAGTATGAAACTTAATTATTGGATAGTTTTAAGTAAAAGTATGTTATCTGAATACTAAAAATTTTATTGCAACTAGAAGTTGTAGTAACCACATAAAAACTTTCAAAAGGCACCTGTAAAGTGAATGATATACAGGTAATATTAATAATTAGTTTTGTTTATGTAAAATTTTAACTACTCCAAATTTGATTTTCTTGGTTCTTAACCCTAAAAATTTGGAATTTAGGATTATAAGTTTATAACCACAGTTTCCCAGTGTTTGGATAAGAAAATTAGCAATGCCAAACATCCTCTTAAGATTCTATATGTGAATATGTGGCCACTTAAATCAGCTTATTTCCAATCACATTCATATTTCTCATATACAACAAATGAAACATTAAAACAAAATTGCAAGATTAAAAAAGGGGTAAAAGTTAACCTGTTTATTAGGGAATGATAAATGAAGTTCTTCATTTACTGACACCCCAGATTTCTTCGCCTTAATCTCTTCGTCATTTACCTTTTTACCCAATTTTTTAATCAAATACCAAAACCCTAATACTTCAACACCAATAACCACTAATGCCCCCAAAACAAACCCTACAAACAATGCAACAGCCACCATAACCTAATTTTAACTAACGATCGCATAACATACTTTCAATAATGCACAAAACCATGCATCAAACACCTGATTGACCTAATAATCAAATTGATCAAATCGAAATTTACGTTTCAATTGACTTAAATCAGATTTCAACTGGGGGTTTGTTAATTGAGCTGACGAAATTGGGGGGTTATCGACGTACGCGGTTGCTTTTTGATTAGGGAATCAAAAGATCGTAATTTGATGATTTGATAGATTTCAGTTTTGAATTTTTTTACCCGAAATACAAGTTATACAAGTAGTTTATAATCAGGTGGCATATGGCGTGCTGATCGCATGTTCAACGGTGAGGAAAATGACCCCAAAATCCTAAATAATATTATCTTTTTTAAACCATTGTTAGGTAAACAAAACATGTAATTTTATGCAATTCTTATTATTTACTTCGGAAAATATTTATTTATGAATTTTATGTTATATATTTTTATCTTCGTTTTTACTTATTAATTAACTTATTTATAATTTTATGTTGATGTGTCATTATGGATAAAATTAATATAGTTATTTAAAAGTTATACTAATAGACTTCTCCCGCTTGTCAAGTTTTCTCATGATGTATCCGACATAATCTTTTTCGTGCAGCGGCGGTTCCAGAGCAGCTCATCCTAAAAGTTTTCCGATTAGTATAGATTTTTTTGTGTATCAACTCACTTTTGGCTTTTGTTTATAATGTATGAGCGATAACTAGTTCACGTCATGTATTAGCTTAGTGGTTAACTCATATATCTAAAACATATAACATTAAGTTCAAGTCCCTTTCATATACATATTTCTTTAAAAATTTATTTTTTCCTTATTTATTTTTTAATGTTTTTTTGCTGCATTTTCCACTAATTTTTTTCTTCGTTTGACTAAGTTCCTCCTTTTTCTTAGTATAAAAATGTTATTTTGCAATGTATATGATTTCATATGTATTTTAACTAGTGACATATTAATCCACATCATTCATCTATAAACATTTTAAAGAATTTCTTCAACGTTATAATTTTTTTTTATGATTAGACTGATCTAATTGTTGAATTAACTAACAAGCGAATTTTGATTTTGAGTGATTTAATTTATAATTAGATTTTCTTCAAACTAAAATTGATTATTTGATTTTGTTTACGATTTAACCTTAAAAAATACGGAGTATCACTTAAGAACATGACTTCCACTCTAAAATTTCGCTCACCTATAAAAAAAAATTTAGTGCCGCCAATGTTTTCGTGGTCGCGCAAACATTTTCATAATCATCCGGTAAATGTTTACCTAATGAAGAGATCAAATGCATGATCTCTAGGATATAAAAAAAATTCTGGTACCGCCAATGTTTTCGTGGTCGCACAAACATTTTCATAATCATCCGGTAAATGTTTACCTAATGAAGAGATCAAATGCATGATCTCTAGGATATTATGATTTTAGATATTCTTACTACTAGACTGTTATCAAAAGATGATTATTAAATAAAATTAAAATAGTTTTAGAAAGTAATCAATTTTTTGAATGAGCTGAAAAGTGATAAAACTACTTACGAAAAGTCAAAAATAGTCCAAGCATGACACACTTTTGTCACAAAATTCGTTAATATGGAAAGATTACATTTTTTACGGTATTTTCGGTCATTGTCAATAAATTTTTTTATTTAAATAGATACTTAATTAAGGTACACCCAATATGTTATCCAAATTCATATCCTTGGTTACACTACTTTAAAATTGACATATGACGTTATACTCAGCTATGAGTTGGAAATTATGTGGTACACTTAATATGTTATCCAACTAAACATTTATTTTGATTTTTTTTAAGTGTGTTGATTTTGCATATTTTATAACGGGAAAATATATTGAATGTTCGAATAAATTAAATTAGATAGTTACGGGGTGTATGTTCTATAGCTTTTAATAAAATAATATTAATAATGTTTAAAATTTAAAGTAAACGTAAATGAGTCATTATAATGTATTAACAAGGATGATTAGTATATGCATCCACTATATTTTACTAAATAAAGTAAATTATTACAGAATAAAATATATCATTTGTATCAATATTGACAAAAATAAAAAATGTATCATCTATATTGAAAATGGAGGAAGTAAATAACATGGCCGACCATCATGTCTATGATTGAGCAAACCATATGGCCATACGGCCATACCCCATATGCTTTATAGAAAAATGAATTCACTTGGGGTCCAAAGCTTGACAAGGTAATATATTTTGGCATATATATTTCTATTAAATAATTTGTAGCCTAACAATATATAATACTGTGAAATGTATTTTATATTGGCAGTAGATGAAGTCGAGTCTGACAAAATGATACAGATTTAAGAATAACTTAAATGGTGTATGTGTTATAATGTTAAAAAATAATATTATTTACATATAGCTTAAAATCTTGGGAAAAAAATAGAAACATCCTCATATCATCGAAGCAATTGGTT
The DNA here is from genome assembly GCA_963853835.1 of Calendula officinalis. Taxonomy (NCBI): domain Eukaryota; kingdom Viridiplantae; phylum Streptophyta; class Magnoliopsida; order Asterales; family Asteraceae; genus Calendula; species Calendula officinalis. Next base: position 35,222,154 of record OY970825.1, read on the forward strand.
ATTTATATATTATTTATGTCTAACTTCATTGTGAATGGTCTAGACTTTAGTTTAGCGATATCCAAAATTAGTTAAATGTTTCATTAACCAATTAGTTTTAAGTATTGTTAGTCCTCAGACTAAGTAAATAAGATTTGATGATCGATATCTAAGAAGAATAAAAATCAGTTGAAGTATGTAGCTCAGCTGAAGTACAAGTATATTCATAAACCTTCAGCTGAGTGCGTATTTAGCTATAGGAATCAAGTCAAATCAGCAGCTATACAAGAGTGATCATTCGAAGTCTATGGCCGAAGGACAGAGACCAGAAGAAGACCATTCAGTTGATAGTGGAATCAGCTGATGGTACCTGCTGCAGATAAAGACTTAGTGAAAAATGTTCTTGACACTTTGAACATTTTCCTTTCCCGCTCAAAGAAGAAGAAAACGATGAGGATCTTCTATTTTGGAATACAATATAATATGTCAGTACATCATCGTTTGTCCCTCCAAGGATGTAAAGGGAAAGTCAACTTCTTTTGTACTAACATAGTACACCTTTTCACTGTGTGTCAGAAAAGGTAGCAAAAGGAGTTGACACAAAGTACAATTAGGACTATAACTTATGCAAGTGCATTAAATGTTTCCGTGGACAAGTCTACATCGACGAATGATATGTTTACACGTCGATTAACTTGTGGACAAAGGAACATGGATCTTGGGCTATATATAGAGACGTAAATGCTTGCATTTACACACACCTTTTAGCATTCATAGCACAAGAACATTTTCTGATAGTTTGTTATTGTCTGGTATTAACTCTCTCATAGTTATTACACAGACATTCAATATCAGCTGTTAGTATCAGCTGATATAACTCTCCTTGCATAGTTTTCTAGTTTGAGCGAGCAAAAGTGTCACTTCAAGTATAAAGTTTTAGTTAGTGTGTACTATCTATTTCCGCAAACTTTGTACCGCATTAAGTTATTTTAATAAACTCTTAATCGTTGAAAACTTCTGTATTCTTTATCTTATCGTCTTTACTTAGCCTTAACGCAACACATTTGTGTTGTTGGGATCCAACAAGTATAGTCCAACTCAAACAAAAAATGAAACAATTAAAAGTCTAAAGTTTGTTTACTCTTAATGATATCTAAAACCCTAGACCTAGACAGTGTTAGGCTTGCGCCAACAGAATAGTTCAGTAGAGTCTTCTCCTCAAGCGACTCCTTCCCCCCATTGGTACGCCACATCGGTTAAAGAGAGGAAAACGGGATTCATCGGTTCAAGGAAGAGGTAGAGACGATTTGGGATGGGACCAAAGCAATTTAATCTTATTTGGTATTTGGTATTTTGTATGTGTATATTTTATAATAACGGAGCCCAAAAAACTGAAGAGGATGATGTTAATGACATGAGTATATCAATTGAATGTCAGTTGAAGTGTCAGCTGACATTGTGCTGATTTGGCAAAAACTGATGATGTCAGTTGCGTCATTGTTGTCACCAGTCTTAGGAGAAAGAGCGACAACAATTTGGAAGGAAAATAGGTTTCGACATAGTCTGGTGACTTTTGATTTAAGCTCCGGTGTCGCTTTAAGGAGATTTTGCTTAGATATACGTGGCAACTTTGTCGCTGAAAAGCGGCATGTACGTTTATATATTTTCACTAGCACTTTTACTGGATGTCTCTCTGAAAGCAGTAACTTTAATTATGGTAAAGATATAACCGCGTAAATCTTATCTTCCCTGTATCATTGATTTAAATGGATTAGATTAGGTATTATTGCTACTTACAAAATATATAAATAAAAACACATACGAAACAAAATAGTTCAGCCCAATATGTAAGCCACTATTCAAACAAATCAGACATGTTAGGCCACATATCAGAAAGATAAAGGAAAAAGAAGTCCAGCTAATAAGAGAAAAAAAACTTAGAAGTTAAAACTAAAGAGTTGTTTGGGAAAGCTTATTGAAAAAAGGCTTAAGCTTATAAGCTTTTTAGCTTACGAACTTATTTAAATTAATAAGTTTTTACTAAATAAAGTGTTTGTTTTAACTTATGTAATAATATTGTAAAATTACAAAATAGGGTTATGGAGAAAATATGTTGCGGAGAAAAGGAGGAGTTAAGTGGAGGATAAAAATGTAAAACATTTAAATAAGCTAATAAGTTCCATCCAAATAGCTTATCTAAAGGAGCTTACATAAGCTAATATGCACAAGCTCTTAGAGGGTGTTTGAAGAACATTTTGAAAAGTCCTTATTGACTTATTAAATTCTCCAATAAGTTAATAAGTCAATAAGTTATTTGGGTAAGGGAATAAGGACTTTTTAAATGAATTTTTGGAAAAGCTTGAAAAGGAGCTTTTGAAAAGTAAGTCTTCCCTTACTTTTCATCCAACTTATTAACTTTTCAATATAAATAAAATAAGTTAATAAGCTAAACCAAACATTGTTTTTAGAACTACTTTTTAAAATCAAAAAGTTAATAAGTGCTTTTAATTAAAAGTACTTTTAGAATTAAATAAGCACATTTAAACATGCCCTTAAGCTCAACCAAACACTTAACATGAGCTTTTTAAACTTAGATAAGCTAATAAGCCTTATAAATAAGCTCTCCCAAACACCCCTAAAATTGTAATAACCTTGTTAACTTATTGATTTTTTGTTAAAGTTCTTATTGCAATTTGCAAGGTTTAGAGGTATACTCATTTATCTAATGCTTTTATCTTTGATTAAAAAGATTACATTCACCCATGATATATAAAAAGTTATAATCTAGTAAATTAATTGCCTTATTATCATTAAAATTGCTATCTTATTAATTGTGATTTCAATATTTATAGCATCAAAGCAATTGTGACAATTAAAAATTGGTATGCAATATATATCCCTATTAAAAATAATTATAAAATTATTAACTATGTAAAACTAATAATTAATAATCATCTAAATTCTGTTATTGGGCAATTATAATGTCAACCACACACTCTATTTAACTTGAATACTGCATGGTAACCACAATAATTCATCTACCGAATATACCCTCATATAATCCAATGAAAATCCATCAACATCAAGGGCAATTCAGTCCTTTAAATCAAATATCATACCAGAAGCTTTCTCCGTCACATATTCGTCCAAGCATTTTCAAATACTCCAAGATCACCGTCTTCCATCACTACAAATGGCGTTACAATTTCACCAGGTATTCCAGCCTATTTCACGGCAGTCTCCGATTGCATCATTGTCGTCACGGTCAACTAGCCACTTTACACTCGCCGGAGAACCTCAACGGTACTTCAATTTAACGAAGACGATCAATACTAAAACCAGTAAAAAGTTGAGATCTAGGGTGACGGTGAGATCGAGCTTGGAGACCTCCGGTCCGGCGGTGGTTGTCGGTCAAGTTACGGAGGTTGATAAGGATACGTTTTGGCCGATTGTTAATGCTGCCGGTGGCATGCCTGTTATTCTCGATATGTACACTCAATGGTAATTCAATTGCTCAATTGTCTTTTCCTGCATTTTGTGTTGTTTTAATTGTTGATTAATTTTGTTTAATTACGTAACCATAGTTTGGTGGATCTAAAAATTGGGAATTCACTTTGATTTGGTCAATTACTCAAATCTGTTGTCTCTATTGTACTATCTCCGTCCCAAAATTATTGTCCACAGACAAAAACCATACAGTTTAAGAAAAATGCATTTATTATAATGTGTAACTAATAAAATTCCATCTTTACCACTTAACTATTTTTTGATTAGTGGAATTTTCAAATTGACAGTTAATTTGAGACAAACCAACAAAGAAACATGGATAATAAAATTGGAACGGTGGGAGTACGAATTTACTATTTTCTAGAAAAGTCTTTGAGTTAATTTTAAGTACGCAATATAAGTTTTGTTATCTAAAACTCTAAATATCAATGGAAGTTTGGCTTAGCGGTATCAGTATGTCCTCTATCCTTATGGTCGTGTTAGGGGTTATTTGGGAAATTTTATTTAAAATAGTTTATGCTTATTAGCTTATAAGCTTATTTAAATTAGTAAGTTTTTATTAAATAAAGTGTTTATTTTAACTTGTATAAGGATATTGTAAAATTACTAAAAAATGTTTAATAAGTGAGGAGGTTGTGAAGAAAAGAAATATGATGTGGAGGTTAAAAATGTAAAATCCTTGATATTCTTGGATAAGCTTTAAAAAGCAACAAAATGACTTATCAAAGGGGGCTTAAATAAGCTCATAAGCACAAGCTTATAAGCATATCAAAACACTTAATATTGACTTACTAAGGTGCTGTTTGATAGGAACAAAATGATTAAGTGCTGAATGATTCAACGGTCTGAATGATTAAGAGGTTTTGTATAAAACTTGTTTTGAATGTGAGAAATTTTTTTATAAGAATTCTCACTGCTTAATGATTCAACATATGTTTTAAGGAAGAATGATTCAGCAGCTTGTTGTTGTCCCATTCAACATATACTTAATTCAGAGGCGTTAAACAAACGCACTGAATGTTGAATGACTAAACATTCAGCGCTGAATGGTTCCATTAAGCTGCAACCAAACACAACCTAAGCTTAAATAAGATAATAAGCCCTCCCAAACACCCCCTTGGGTGGTGTTTATTTATGACATAATGAACTTAATAGATAAATTACTTAACGTAGAAAGTCATGGTTAGTCCGTTTGTTTATGACTTTATCCATAAAGCATGACTTAACCGGAAAAGTCATGGAGGTGATGTCCTCCCCATTAAGTCACAACTTTTATTTTCTTTTTTTATATTTATCAAATTTAGATTAACATAATTATAATTTTTATACATTTGCAGTTGAAAAAATGTTTAGTTTCTAATATTATATTTTTTTAAATAAAAATTTATTTCGTATTTCAACTTTATTTATTTATTTTAAATAAACAATTCGTATGTTTCTATTTTTATTATTTAAAATTCCAATTCAAAAATATATGTGAACAGTTTATTAAAAATAATGAGGTATGAGAAAAAAAGGTAGTAAAATCTTATTATTTAGATTATTCATTCAGCACAATAAACAAACAAAAACACTGATTTACCTAGATAGACACGATTTATCCAGACAGACACTTTACCATTACAGAACTTAATGGGTAAAAAAACAAACAAGCCCTTAGTCTCATAGTTTATGATTTGTCATTCATAACAAAATCTAAAATTCTGAATTAGGTAAAAAAAAAAATTAAACGGAAGAATTAAATTAAGTAAATTACAATGATGGTTTTAAGATTTACCTTAAATTTCACATATGCTCTGTTAAAAGGGCTAGCGTGTAATTCTAAACCAATTTTTTTTAACAAACGTTGGGCTTAACAACTATAGTCTATAGGTACATAAGATTTTAAAAAAAGACGACTAATATAATTTTCTAAAGTGAAAAGGATCATAAGTAAAATTTTGAGTAAACCTCGTTAACCATCAGAATAGTTTACTCTTAAAAAAAAAATTCATATAAAATTGGATAGGCTCAAGTTGGCTTGAGCCTTGTTGAGCTATCGAGCCAAACTACACTTCACTTTATTGGTATGGAAATGGAATTATATCTTTCCTAATAAAAGTGTTTGGCTAATGGGTTGGTTTCTAAATTTGTTATCGACCCCATGAATTTTAGACATATTCTAAGTCTAAACTCTAAACCCAACAAAGGTTTATAATTTGAGAAATAATATTTAGTCTTATAATTTAGACCTACTCATAGGTCTACCCACTTGATAGGATGACATGTGTATTCCACTAATTATCTCTCATAATATTATCCTTTGATTTTGACACGTGTCTTCATCTAATGAGTAGGTGTATGAGTATGTTTAAATGGTAGACCTAAATACCATTACTCTTATAATTTAGTTTAGGAATTGTCCAACTCATGCTATAAGTGAATGACACAAAAACCATTAAATTAACCTAAATGTACCATTTATAATAAGGGTTTTTTTCTAACATGTGCCCCTAGGCGCATGTTTAGAGTCATTAATTACCATTAACTTTCCTAATAAAATCATATTTATACATTAATGAAGTGTGAATTTTACATTTTCAAAGAGATGATTAAATGTTTTTTGTAGTTATAATGGAAAGTTAATAGTAATTAATGACTCTAAACATGTGCCTAGGGGCACGTGTTAGAAAAACCCTTATGAAGTAATAAACAATGCATTTAATACATGTCAAAGGTAGAGTTCATTAATAAATAATAAATGTATTTTTCAATATTAATGGTATGTTTTAATTCATTTAATGGTCCTTAGGTAATGAGTTAAAAAAATCCCTTTATGTTAATCTTAAATCGATAGGTGTGGTCCTTGCAAGATGATGGCTCCGATGTTCCAAGAATTGGCCGAGACCCATCTTGATGTCGTCTTCCTAAAGCTCGATTGCAATCAAGAAAATAAGGTACGTTTATAAGTTTATTATTTAGCAAGTATAAAATTTTGTCACATAATATCGCGAATATGAATCATGAAATAAGATTTTGCATAAGTGTCTCAGTTGAGTATATTGGTATTGGTATCGGTAAACTCATAAAGTGATGAGAGTATGGGGTATTTTAGTGGGTATTTGTATTTTTTATGTGTGTATTTAATGTGTAAAATATTAAGTAAATGATTATTATTAACATAAGTATGTCAATTAAGTGTGAGAGGTATCATAAGGGCAATAAAGGGTTAAAGGTTCTTAAAAGAATATACATTTTCAGTCCTCAAATGATTAGAATGAAAAATAGTACACATATTGGTCCCCTTGATTTGATCTTCAAAACTAATTCAACACAAGAAAACAATTTTAGGAGAAAACTCAAATTTTATAAAAACATAAATTGAAACTTTCAATCACAAACAAACCTAAATAAGAGCTAGAATTCCGAATGGACCAAAGGAAGAACAAACGAGGAGTAAACTAGGTTTAAAACAAAGTCTAAAATAGTAAGCCTAGATGTTGCTAACAACATCAATCATTTTCCGGTCAAACATACCCAAAATTTGAAAACCGATTTAATTGCAATATTTGTTTGCAGCCATTGGCAAAAGAGCTAGGAATAAAGGTGGTCCCTACCTTCAAGATTCTGAAACATGGTAAGATCGTAAAAGAAGTAACCGGGGCTAAATTCGATATTTTAGTTGCTGCTATGGAGGAAGTTAGATCCTGTTGAACCACACGTACGTTTGTAATTCAAGAACTCGTATATGTTATATTTAATTTCTCAAAGATTTATCCAAATTTCCATCCGGCCTTCGCATTTATTTTCACAATTGTCATATAGTTTTGATAAACACGATCATATTAAGCTTTAAACCATCTTAACATAGTGGAAAAGGAGACTCTTTGTCTCACAAGATATCAGAGTTCAAACCTTGTTGATTTATACTTTAGGATGGCCATGAAAAGATGGCTAGAAATGGTCGTGAGAATAGCGGTTAGGTCACACATATCACAGTTAAAGACTTGACTTCCCCCCGATTTTCTGAACATGAATCCTTTTCTATTTACCCGTGATCATTTATTCAAGATGATGAATGCCTAAAATGTCTTTTACCACACATACATAACGACATGACACACTCAGATAAATCTAATTATTAATATAATTAGAAATGAATCAAATGTATACTGTAAATTAAAGTCCTATTTGGGTTGCCCTCAATGCGCAATCAAACATAAGAATAAACGGGTCGGTATTAATTAAGAGTCTAATTAATTGGAACGGGGCTAGCTAGATATTAATTAATGAATTATTGGTACTACCTAAACAAGGTTAGGAATAATAAAGAGTTTAATTAATCCAAACATACTAATTAGAGTTTGACTCAAACTTAGGGTTAACTCCTATACTAGGTTGCTAGGGGTATTGGTTTAAGCACTTGTTCTTGAGCACTACCAATTCAGCCGAATACCAATTCAGCCGAAACCCTTTTCCGTCTGCCCTTGCCGTCGCTGCGACTCCGCCAAGCTGCCGTCGCCTGCCGTCATGAACCGCCGCAAAACAGCGAATGAAACATTATGCCATTGCTACTGTTTAAGTCTCGGGTTTTCAGGGTATTATTCTAGACGGTGCTTTTTATTACTGGGTGATACGTCGTCCCATTCGATAGTAAGTTTTGGGTGTGAACAACAGAAGGATTCTTGCTTGAATCATATTGTCATCACGGGATATGGCAGAACTAGATCTCAAGGTCTCTTGCTGATCACCACCACCGCAAGTCTTCGACTTTGTTTATTATTGTTAATTAGTTGTTTTAGATCTGTAGATTTATCGATTCCTCATGGGACTGTCGTTAACTAGGTTTTTACGAGGTTGGTTTTAATTACATGCAAACTCACAAATCTCGAAATGAATTCAAGTTGATCTAAAGTGTGTCAAACTTATTTACTTAACTTTTTTGCTTGTACAAAAGTATGAGTAATGGTATTATAATTACATGCAAACTCACAAATCTCGAAATGAATTCAAGTTGATCTAAAGTGTGTCAAACTTATTTACTTAACTTTTTTGCTTGTACAAAAGTATGAGTAATGGTATTGATTTTTACCATTTATTTATTTTCATTGTTCTTCTTAGATGAAGACATGTGTCAAAATTAAAAGATAATATTAAGAGAGAGAATTAATGAATTACACATAGCATCTTATCAAATGGATATGATTATGAGTATGAATATAAATAAATAATAGAACTAAATATTATGAAACGATGGATACCAATTTGAGGGTTTGGATACCATGTACAAAATAGCCTTTAAAATTATATAAAAACGAGTAACATTTTGAAAGAAAGGACCCAAAGCTAAAAACGACCACTTTTACAACAAACCTTTTATAATTAACCAAAATACAAGTTTAAAAGCAACTAAACCAAAACCATATACATATCAAAAGACCAAATACTATACCGGATACAAACCGACTAACCATCCCAAAATATATACATCAATATTCAAAATACTACAAGTCTATACCAAAAGAAGAGAAGCTTTCTCCAAGCTTCAAGCAAAACCAACTTCAAGTACCTACTCACACTTGCCTTTGCCTTTATCTATCCCTGAAAATGGTGACAACTAAACGGGTAAGCTATAAAAGCTTAGTGAGTTCCACAATGTATAATGTTATACTAAATAATTATATAAATCAAAATAAATAATCAAACCAATGTCAACGGGTCAAAGTACCGGGTTAACACAATCATGTCATATCAAAACATCACATATCAATACCGGGTCACCAACAAACAATGTACAATTCCGGATTCAACAAAGTGCGTCATTCCCTCTTAGGCCATTAGGGAATGAGGCCGATGAAGGTGATCAAGGCACCCCTAAATGAGTCCAATATCCAGCTTCACCACCACGGTCCATACCACTCCTCCACCAGGTACTCCCGCGTCCACCGCCCAACATATTACACAAAGTAATACTCGAGCCGCCATGGGTCCTCACGAAACGAAATATCACTCAAGGCATTCCACTCAAACGGGTCAAGGCAATGTTACGGTTCAACAAGGTAGTCTCAATGTCCAAGTCAAAACACAAGGCATCCAATCGAAACGAACACTAATTAACCACATTGCACATATATAATTAAAAGTATACACATTGCACATAGTGAACTCACCTGAGATTAAGCAATTGCCAATACGAGCCAAGTACTTCCTTTAGTCAAATTTCATTGTCACCGATCGATATAATCACCACAATTTCCCAGTTGTTTACCTACCACAATTATACTTATAAATATACAAACTCATAATCACAACTAGTATGACCCTTAATCACCAATTTCCCCAAATTGGTGATTAACCCCAAAACCCTAAACTTCTAACTATACATCTAGTGCATAATCACATGATAACTTCCGATTTCCTAGTTCAATATCTGTTATACATAGTCTACACTCATCAATTTCAGTTCCATAACTCAAACGCTAACTAAGGTTCATGACCTACTAACTCAATACATCAATTTATACATATGCATGGTGATAGGGATGATGTTTTACCTCAATTATCAATACAATAGATGAAAATCCTTTGATTTCTTGCTAAGATCTGCCCAAGAGCACCAGATATCGTCCAAAATCGCCCAACACCGAGGAGAGAAAAATCTAGAAGTTATTTTGGCTGAAATGGGGAAATTTTGTGTCTAATCTGCACAAGATAGCGCCGCTATCTACAAGATAGCGCCGCTATCTACAAGATAGCGCCGCTATCTTGCCCCCCCTTGCTTTTTAGCGCCTCTATCTTCAAGATAGAGCCGTTATCTCCCAAATTTTTTGCGTTTTACCCATCGCTAAAATGAGTGGTTGTTCCATTTGCACTAGATAGCGCCGCTATCTCCCAAAAAGGCTGCAAATTTCGATTTTTCTTCCTTTTTAACTTGTACCACTTAATCAAATACCCAAAACACAGATTTTTCATCAAAATTTTAACTATTAAGACTTAATTCCTTATCATTTATCAACTAATAATGAACTTAACAATTAAAATACTTGGATTTAAAACACGTATGTTACACATTTGTATGAATGATGAATGTTAACAACTTAATAATCTACTATAGTTTAAAATAAACTTTAACATTTTATATTAGCTCCGTATCAAAATAAGTGATACACTTTCTATTTAAGGGTAGAACAAAATAAGTGATACACTTCTAAAAGTTACTTTATTTGGTAAATAAATGGGACACACACTCCACAAACTATCTACTTTAATAAAGTGAAATTATATTTTTACCCTTATTTTACTTTTAAACATCATTAATATCATTTTTTTTCAAAGGAGTGAGTCTCACTCTCCACTAACTATCCACTTTAATCCATCTTAACCCACATTTTAATCTTTTGCCTTAAAAACCATGAATCCCTAAGTATATCACTTATTTTGATACCGACGTAATAATAAACTTAAATTTCAAAGCTTGGTTTTTTGTTTTTATTTTTTGGGTTAAAAAAATAAGCTTCCAAATTTGAGCTTATTATAATTTATTACGAGTACAACTTATTAAGTCTCAATCCTACTCTAAATAAAATTAAAATTAAAATTCAATCATGATTCCATTTATATCACAAGTCTCAATCCTTCCAATTTCGAACACTCCATTTCAATTCACGAGTAGTGTATTTGTGTTCATCGTATAATTTGATAGCTTGTTAATGTAGCTAACCTAAATATAGCAAAAATGGTGGAATCAAGAGGTATGAATCCACACCATCTTACGCCATATACAAACGTGAATAAAGCTTCCTTTTTTTCCTACATGATGTAATAAAAATGAAAAAAAAGTCATCATCTTTTGCATCAATTGCTCTATTTTTGGCTTTTACTTCATCACCAGCATTCTAATTCCGGTGGGTTTTTCATCTTTTTTATAAAATCTTTAATTCTTTACAATTTCAAGAAACACCCTTCTGAAATCTTGAAAAATTATTGTGTTTGAATCTTGGAAAATGGTTGGGTATAAATGTAATCTAGGGTTTGTTTTTGCAACTGGGTTTTTTGTTGTTTTTATGCAATTGGGTTTTTGGGTATCAGCAAATGTTGTTTTTCAGGTGAAACATAAATTCACTGGGAATAAAAGGTCTTTGACTGCTTATAAAGCTCATGATTCTTACCGTCACCGGAGAATTCTCTCCGCCGTTGACCTTCCTATCGGCGGCAATGCCAGGCCCAACTCCGCTGCGTGAGTTCTCACCTTCACTCTAAAAACACATGCATATGAAATTTAGGACTACTTTTTAGTAGAAATTGAGTTGTTTATTGTGATTTTGCTTACAAGATTCAAATTCAAAATAATTAATAACCTAAGCTTCCCTTGATTGAAAAGTTCAAAATTTTGCAACTTTTTATGATTTAAAATTATAAAATATAAATATTTGTTATTGTAGAAAAGAATTATTTTGGAAGTACAAATACTAATTTTTTTCGTAAATAAAACTAATTTACGGTTATTTGTAGACTATATTTCACCAAGATTCAAATCGGAACTCCTCCAAAAAACTATCACGTGCAAGTCGATACCGGAAGCGATCTTTTATGGGTGAATTGTGCCGGATGTGAAAGTTGTCCTAACGAAAGCGATCTTGGAGTACGATTTTAATCTATTTTTCTTGAAACATTGTCTAAAATCATCCAAATTTTTAGAATATTAATTTGATTCATTATACATTTATTTTTTGTTTCCCATTTGTAGATTTCACTTTCACTATACGATCCAATGAACTCTTCGAGTTCCAAGATGATTACTTGTGAACAAGATTTTTGCAAATCGACATTTATTTCTTCAAATAATGAGTGTTTTATGGGAATGCGATGTGCGTATCTTGTTAGATATGGTGATGGGAGCTCAACGAGTGGATATTTTGTTAGAGATAATATTCAACTTGATAGAGTTTCGGGAAATCTTCAAACCGCTAATATGAAAGGGAGTATTACATTTGGGTGAGTTAATTCTTACTTATAATTTAAAAAAATAATGGAGTTTTTGGGTAATCTAGAGTTTTTGGTCCGTAACTTTGACCACGTTGACTTTTGTTTTCTTTCCTTTTTGACGTAAACGTTGACTTCAAGTCACATTGATTAGAAAGTTTGCGGCTTTTAAGAATGAAAATGAAGTTGTTTACCTTAAAAATGAAAGTTCCCTTAGTTGGTTACTTTCGGATGCGGTTATAAACTATAATTTATGATCATTATGTAACTTTCAGTCTTTTTGGAAAGATTTCATTCCAAAATTCTAATTCTTGAACTTCATAATCTTTTGATCCAAGATAGATGTGGGTCCCGACAATCCGGGGGACTAGGTTCATCTCAACAAGCCCTAGATGGAATATTAGGGTTTGGGCAATCAAATTCTTCAATAATTTCACAACTCGCGTTGGCTAAAAAGGTAAAAAAGGTGTTTTCACATTGTTTAGCGGGTTCTAAAGGCGGGATTTTTGCTATAGGAGAAGTTGTGCATCCAAGAGTAAATACAACGCCAATTTTACCTAATGAGTAAGTTATATTCTATAAAAAGATTCCACCTTTTACAATCTTTATAGTTTATAATGTATATTGGTATAATAAAACTTGAGTACCTTTTTAAATATATTTTAGGGCACATTTTAATATTGAGTTAATGGCAATTGAGGTTGGCGATGATTTTGTTCGACTTCCAACGAGTGTATATAACACCCCGTCGAAACGAGGAACGATAATTGATAGTGGTACAACTTTGGCTTATTTTCCTAACGGGATTTATAACCAACTAATGAATATGGTAAGTGATATATTAATATTGTAAAAAAATTGATCTTTTTGTAGAATTATTCTTCTGATTGACATTTTGACCTAGATTATGTCCGCACGTCCGAATGCTAAAATTTACATAATTGAAGAGCAATTCAAGTGTTACAAGTACTATGGAAAGTAAGTGTTTTTTTACTTGCATATTATTTTGTTTTTATCCATTTTATTAATTTTAAAAAGTCGGAATTTTATGCAGTGTTGATGATGATTTTCCGATGGTAACGTTTCACTTTGCGAATTCACTTAAGTTAAAAGTATATCCTCATCAGTATCTCTTTAAAGCTCGGGTATATGATAAAGTTCTAAGTTCTAACTTTTTTTTATATATAATTAATTTTTTAAATAATGCGATTTGATATCTTTGAATATTTGTATTGTTACATTATATTTTCAGTATAACAAATGGTGCGTAGGGTTTTTAAGCAATGGTGTGCAACCGAAGGAGGGAAAAGATCTGACATTGTTGGGAGGTTAGGCGAAAATTTAATGATAATTATGAATAATTTTTTGTTTTTTTACCATTTAGCTATATATTTTTTAAATATTTTACGGGTCATTTTTGTATGTAGATCTTGCGTTAACAGACAAACTCGTTACATATGATATGGAAGAACAAACTATTGGATGGACGGAATATGATTGTATGTATACTTCTCTCTCTCTGTTTATAGGCGGTAAGATGGGTAACGGGTCAAAACGGGTTTAGGCTGGAATGAGTCATTTAATATGGGTCAAGTCAAATATGGCAAGACAGACCGAGTAATTACATAAATCATCCATGTGGTACGTATGGTTTTTGTCCCTAAAGTTTCAAAATTACACAGATTGTTCCTAATTCAATCTAATTCTGAAACTGTAACGTAAACGGTCCCTAAAATAGATGTCCGTTTGAAATGGCCTTTAAAGTCTGTCATTCTCAGGGTACAACCGTCTTTTTCTATTTCCAATTTAAATTCATATCTCTCTTTATCTCTATGTAAAATTGAATCGGGAGGTTGTATGCATTAAAAATAAACTTTGGGCAACCCGTTCCCCTTTTATTATAATTTTTTATTTGGCCAGTCTGAGGTTAAACACGATCCAAATTGATTAAATGGGTAAAAAATTTCACCTTTTACTTTGGTTGAACGTTATGAAGGATGGTAAGAAAGATGTGTATTTTGTTGTTTCAGGTTCATCGAGCATTAAAGTGAAAGATGAAGAAACTGGGGAGGTATACGAGGTTGGTGCTCATGATATTTCGTGGGCGGGTCATACCCGTGGGTCCTGGGTTTTTGTATGGGCTGTGTTTATAGTAGCTACTAAAATTGTAATGTATTAGAAAAACAATGGTAAGAGTGGATTTTGTTGCTACAATGTTGTGTAAATAAATTATCTTAGATATAAAGTCTAGATCTGCATCTTGTTCCATTATATTTTTATTTATCCAAACATTTAGATAAAAGAGAAGGAGTCAAACCAATAAGTTGTTAATTGGAGAATAAGGACGTTAGAAAAGGTACCACATCATCCAAGATCAACAATGCATGATTTTCAAATGTATACATTGCGTGGGATCTGTAAGCAAAACACAAAATTAAGATTCTTCTTTCAAACTTGCGTTGTTCGTTTTACATTTTAGTTGATGACGTGTAGAGGTGGTAAAATAAGCCGGAACATTAAAATGTAAGGTGGTATCTGTACTACAAAAACTACTTTATTCATCATAGTGTATAAATTAAAAAAAGGCGTTTGAATAAGTTTTTGTGTACCACTGAGAGTGTGTATATAACTCAAAGAACTAAATGGTTTTTGGGCCCGTTGGTTGCAAAGGCTTTTTGTTTGCTTATAGCATCGTTCGTTGTTTATTAGAGAAATCTCAGAGCTAAAGTGCAAGAAAGCGTTTGTAGTCCAACGGTTAGGATAATTGCCTTCCAAGCAATAGACCCGCGCATTGTTTTTTCAACTTTTTACGTTTTTTGTAACAATAATTTATCGTGCTGAGTTTAAAACATGAAAACATCAACGTTGTTCCTTTACCATACAACAGAATCAAGTTAGTTTTTCATCTTTGTTGGTTATATATCGGGCCTTTTTTTCTTTTATTCTTATTTTTTTTACTAAAGTACATATTTTGTATCGTTTTTGTGGGCTTGGAACATTAATATTCTAACATGTCACGTACAAGTTGTCTTGCCGTTGCATAACTTACTTGCTTTTGATCACATCAATTTTATTTATTTAGTTTAACCATATAATTTAATTTATATTTTCTTTAATTTTTATTTTGATACAACCAGAGTATTTAATATTTTCGCAATCTGCCGACAATTACATCACAATATAACCATTAAAATTCAATCTTTTCCTAACGTACTATATTACAAGACACCAATCTCCAAACAAAACGATGTATACCAGAAAACTAAACATTCAAGAACAAACATATTGTACATGATCATAAAATCGATGGATCAGAAACAAATTGTTGAAAGAATTACTTTGTCAGATAGTCGATCTCAAACTCTTCAGGATATTGATTTTTCAGAAGTTATGCAACGGCTCTTTGTTCCTCACCCTCTTTGTGTTGCTTCAGAAGCTTTTCACCATTGTCCTGCAGTATGTCAAGAGTCCCAAGAAAATTTAAATCCAAAGGGGTTTTTTTTGCCCAAAATAATCATGTATTTATTTATACATCTGTCCCTTTTCATAGTCATTATACAATTTTTTCTCCAATTGGATTATTAAAACTTTAAAAGATGGTTTTGTGTCCCATGTGGGCCATTTTGTAAGTTGATGACCTCATAAACCAATGACATGGCAAAAATAATGTCACTTGCCACCTCACTATTTTAACAACTTAACACCATGTCATCAATTTCTCGGTTTATCAGGTTGCTGAATGACCCAATTTGACATGATCACTAAGCATGGATAAATGTAAAACTACGTTGGGAAAAACCTTGAAACAAATGCCATTTATGTAATGTTCCCTTTTTGGTGAATTTTAAACTAAAATTACCTAGCAGCCCTTGGTAATTGATGCAAGTGTAAACAGGGTTAACTACCTTCAGAAGGTATTTCATCAAATTTGTTAATTGTTGTATATATTTAAATCATTTAGCGAGAACATATTTTATACATGTAAAATATACTTCTAGTAAAAGAATTCAGTCCAGAATCTTAGAAGTTAGAACTAATGAAATAACAGTATAATTTAACTGAGAGGTCAAGCAAAATGTTCTTCTAATTCACATACATATATATTTTGGAAAATAATATATCATGCACCTCTATTACAAATTCAATTAATTCTACAAATAGCCAATTAGGAAACTCCTAGCAGTGAATTTGTGACCAAATCCATAGCAAATTTGAATTAATTTGAAAAATATTCAACTATATATAATTTAACTAACCTGAATTCCGCGAGTATGATCCTTGAGTACAATTAAATCTGCCTTCAAACCATCAATCAATTCCGTACAGTCTTTAGGGATCTCAAACGACGATAAAGAAAATTGCTTAAACACAACACCGACGTCAAAGTAAATTAAACCAGAAGTAGGAACATCAACATGAATTCCTTTCACAGGAAACCAAAGGAACAAATCCTGAGCTGCAATTCCGGTCAAATTAGAGATTTGGCCGTAACTGAGAAACCCCGCAAAATTCCAATCAAATCGGACGCTGGTTTCGAATTTGGTGTTGCATGATCTGTTTAAGTGGACTTCGAAGCGTTGAGTTGATGGATCGATTGAGAAGTTTGTGATTCCTTTTGGAAGGAGGCCGATTGGGAGACCATTGGAGCTTAAGGCGTCGTAGATTGATGGCGGGGATGATGATGATTGCGTTATAATGAAGAGGAATGATATGATTGTTGCTAGACGATGAAATTCCATTGCTTGATTGGGGGATCTGGGGAGGAATTTTAGAGATTGTGTGAGATTAGGGTTTATCAGGAAAAGGGGGAAAAGGGAAATGTCATTTTTTTTTTAAATGGGGATTGGAAAAAGTTTAGTTATTATTTTATGGAGCCAATTCTATTTTAATTTTAACTAGTTACTATGAAGTAACTAAATTAGTTTATATTATACCAGTGGGTTATATTATACCAGTGGGTTTTACTTCATGCATTGTCGCAGAAGATTTTTATATGATATTCAAAAATTTAGTGGTGTTCATATCATACCTAGAACAATAAATTACATAAATATGATAAATATAATTTCAGACAACTAAATAGAAGATAGTTATATACTTGTATGAGAAGTATGACAAAAACACATGAGTGAATGTTAAAAGTAAAATTATTCATTATGTTAAAACTAAAAAACAATTGTGAAGGAATTTTTTGGAAAGTCAAAAAAGATAGTGACGTTTA
This sequence comes from Calendula officinalis, assembly GCA_963853835.1. NCBI lineage: Eukaryota > Viridiplantae > Streptophyta > Magnoliopsida > Asterales > Asteraceae > Calendula > Calendula officinalis. The sequence goes on from OY970825.1 coordinate 35,239,822, forward strand.
AAAAAAGTCAAATTACATTCATGTTGTCACATCATCGATGGCAAATGTTATACTACCTCCGTATCAAAATAAGTGACATTTGAGAAATTGCGGTTTTTGAGGTAAAAGATTGGAAAGTGATTTAAAATAGTATAAAGTGGATAGTTAGTGGATAATGAGACCCACTTCTTTTGGATGTAGTGAAATTAATGATGTTTAAAAGTAAAAGTAAGGGTAAAAGAATAATTTTACTTTATTAAAGTAGATAGTTAGTGGAGAAGGGGTCCTACTTTTTTGCCAAATAAGGAAAGATTTTAAAGTGTATCACTTATTTTGTTCCACCCCTTTTAGGAAAGTGTATCACTTATTTTGATACAGAGGTAGTATTAATAATATACCATATATGTATACGTTTTAGTTAGGGATGCAAAAAATGGTTTTAAACCTGTTTAGCCGGTCCGGTTTTTCATAACGTACACAAAGAGTAACCGCTCTATGAATATCATCCTAATTCAGGTCTTGTTCCGCACTTAAATGGATAACTCAAAGCCAGTTTTGATCTACAAAAGTCAAAACCGGGTCGACTGAAACCAATTCAGTTTTAAACCGGTTTCCGGTAAGAGAGGGTCTCCGATTGGTATCGGTTCAAATCGATATTTTTAGTGTTTAAACCGATTTTAAGGCTAGGTTAACAAGAAAACCGGATTTCAAACCAGTTCATCCCCAAATGTCGATCTGATTCTGAACTAGTGGTTTACGAACCAATCCAGTCCAACAAGCCAAAAACCGATACCAATGGTCATAATCCGGCCTTTAAACCGGACTGAAAAGTCTATTTTTTTATTGCACCTCTAGTTTTAGTAGGTATTTCTAGTTTTGTATAGTATTATTAATATATTCATATATTAAATTATAACAAATTTGGATAGTTGTAGTTCATTAATAATAAAAGGCATAAATTAAAACAACATTTAATAAGAATTATAAAAAATAAAATTAAGACACTTTTTCACGTGTCATCAAGCTATAAACTATTTGGTTAAATTATTATTAGAGCATCCCCAATGGTTAGCCTCTCAAAAGCTTATTATTTTTACTACATCAACATTCCACTAACCAAAAACCCTTTCCTAAATAACATCTCCAATGGTTAACCTTTCTAAAAAGCTTTTCCTTTTACAAAATTTCTAATTTAGCTTAATCTATCTCAAATGTTTTATAAATACCCCTATATATAATTTGACAATTTTTTGAAATCTTACTAAATATAATATTCTTTAAAATATTTTCATACATAAATATTGTAATAACTAGCATTAGATATTATATAATTTATTTATTAACTAATAAAAATATAATAAAGAATTTATATATAACATATCTAAGGTTTAAAATGAAATGTTATTATACATGGGGGATTAAAAAAGACAAACATTGAAAGATGATTAAAAGGTTAGTTGATAATAAGTCTTTGCAATAAGCTTTTCAAAAAGCTAGGTATTCCAATGGTAAAAAATCTTTCAAAGACTTATTGTAATAGTAATAAGCTTTAGAAAAAGCTATCATTATTTTGTTTTTTTTTCTGCAAATTATAAGTAAAACACCATTTATGTCATCGTCCTGAAGGTATTAGAGAAATATTTTAGATGACTTAATTCTGAAGACATATTATACAGGTATTAGAGAAATAAGTTACCAGATGACGGCGTAAGAAAGATTTAGAAATAAACACCACCAATTAAGTCATATACACCACAAATATATTTAGTCACTCTAAAGAGCTCTTATAAAAGAGATACAGTTTTAAAAAAAAGCGTACTCTTTTTCTTATGAAATTATTTAAAAAAATCAAAACATCTAAAATTCAATAATGGCAATAGCAGGGGTTTTTTTAAGATGTTAAAAGCATAAATTATTTTCTAGCAGTTATTCTCCCCAGACTACTTGGTGGGTTAATGACATGCATATACATAAACACCAATGTAAAACATGCACCATAAGGAAGAATAAACTTACACCAATACACAAGGTATAAATATCGAGTGCCACAATCCTGCACTTGAAACTCTGACCTGTGCTAGGAAACTTAAAATCATCCCGGAATGAAATGAAAATAAATACGAAAGAGCAGTTTGTTCATGGTACCAAATTAGATACACTAATTAGTTAATTTGAAGTTAAGACATCAACTCATTAGGATAAAAACAAATGTTTGCTTAAGGACCAGTAAAGAAACCTTGTTTTATCCCGCTAGTACCTGTCATAACGCCTGCGCAAGTGTTCATAATTAATAATGAAAAATGACTGAATATGATAGATAAACAATGAAAATGAAAATAGGTTTACAGAAATAGAACCTTGGGCGATCATAATCACGAGGGCGATCCCTCGAGCGGGACCGTCGACTTCTTGAATCACGGTCTCTTTCTCTATCACGGTCATAGCGACCACGATCATGGTGCCTATCGCGGTCTCGGCTCCTACGCTCAGTGTCCCGTGCACGCTCCCGCTCACGGCTACTTGCTCGGTCTCGGCTACCTTCCCGCTCAAGATCCTTGCTTCGTTCTTTTGATCTAAATTTATTTTTCAAACACATCAACAGTTTTTTCTTTACATAAGAAAAATGTAGCTAGTCATTTCTAAATGACCCGTTCATTTGAAAATTAGTCAATAAGGATATTGTCTTCTCTAATGGGTCAAACGCTTTGGCCCATTCCCCAACTAACCTGACCCGTCTATGCCCTCCAAAATCATTTTATTCAAAAAATTAGAAAACTGTTCAAATAATACGATTTTAAATTCATTTTTGACACACTAATTGTTTGTTTATAGAGGTCGAAAACATTGTACAAAACGTATTGGTCATACCAACCCGAGAAAAAACTACATGTTTTGACCTGAGTCACCTAACCTACCCATTTTGCCACCTCTACATTTACAAATGCATCAGAAAACAATGATTACCTTCTGTCTTCTTCAGGAGCTTTCCTTTTATTGCTTCTCTCTTCCTGAAATAATTAATAAAATTCATAAAACAGAAATCTACGAAAAAGTACACGATATTACTAACATCAAGGGGCATAAAGGTAAATAATAAACTCATAAATATATTACCTGAAGATCAGCTAACTTCTCACGGATTTGCATATAGCCAAGATGAAGCTTTCCTCCAAAATGATCCGCTAACCGACGGTCACTGAGAGAGACGTTAGAAAAAGAAAGAGAACATAATAACTTGAGAAATGAAAATAATATCTACACATTATTTACAACTAATAAAGATATCGAAAATTGTCACATAATTGTTAATTTAACTAATATGGTACGATTGATCAATCAACAGAAATATAAAAAAACGCACATTCTTTAGCTGCAAAAGTTTATCCTCGTAAAACTGGGCCCAAAAGCCTGACAAGGAGGTATAATCGCCAGGTCAAACACTGAATTCAGTACTTTAAACCCAAAATACTACTTCTTCGCCTTTTTAAAATAACTATTTATATAAAACTATTCACCATTTAGAAAGAAATAAAAAATTACCTGTCATAAACACTTAAAAATGCTCCACAAATGTCACAAACACGTAACTTCTGATCAGTCTATAAAAAAAAGGGCGATGTGTCAAGACAAAATAGAACTTTTAACTCTTTAAATGTTATATATTGCAGTAAAAAGATGCAAATTTCATGGATTTATGAAAAAAGCAACAATAAAAATTTAACAAAAACCATGTTAGGTGAGATAACTTACAACTCGCACATCTGCAGCTGTATACTTGGAGGTATCTGTAACAGGTTCTTGACGAGGTGGAAGCACCATTGAAAGCTACAGAAAATTAAGAAAAAAAAAAATGTAAAAAACAAAGCATCTATTTTGACAGACAATTTTGGTGATATAACCAATTTAGTCTGAATTTCCAACAATTTTTTAAAAAGTGACAAAAAGCAGTTGATAAACTGTAACAAGGAGATTTATAAGTAGAAAAAATTGTGACGTGATTAATAGAAAAAAATGCTTAGAATATAGGAATAATTTGCACCAAAAAGTAAAAAAAATATTACTACCATAATAATTTTTCACACACGCACGCACGCACGCGCACGCACGCACACACGTATGTAAAGCTCACCTGTATGAATCTTATGTCCCTAAGGACACAAATATAACACAAGTTATCTACCTTCTAGGCTTCTATACATAACCATGTCACTTAAGAATGAAATGATTTGGATTATGCCTAATCCTGATGGGTCAACAAGTCAAACGCGCTGAAAGTCAACCTAATTGTATTTTTTTAATGCATAAAAACCTCCTATATTAAATTATTCAAAATTGGTCTCACTAATTAACACAATATGTCTTGGCAAAAGAAAAACATACATCATATGATTTCATGCTCCATGTGAGATCATCTTTGACCTAGGGTGCAATCTTATTCCATTACTAGCTGAATTCTACGATAAAGAATATAATCAAAAAGTTCTTAATTTGGAAGACAAACAATTTTCATAATACAAATAATTATGAAAAAGTGGTGAACCTTTTTAAGTGCTTCAGCCTCTTCTAGTGCTTTTTGTGCTTCATCCAACATTCCTTGTTCACCTAAAAAAACAATACCATTAATTAAACGATTTTGCAGTTTGCTACCAAAATCCTTAAAAAAATAGAAACTAAAATGATTTAAAAATTCAACTTACCAAGATCTTCTGCTTTTTTCAGCTTTTCATTAATCAACTCTTGTGTGCGAGCATCCACAGGCAATGGTACCAATGATGGAGGATTTGGAACAGGTAAAGAAGCTCGGTCTTTATTAAACGCGTCTAATAAAAGCATCGACTGAAAAAACAGAAAATAAATTTTTAAATAAGAGATAACAAAAGACTTGAATGCTTAATTTGAAAAAACACTAAAAGACAAAATAATCTTTTACTTCAGCATGAAACATGTAACTACTCCAAACTATTACCTGTTTGTCTGCTCTTTGAGTTCTGAATTCTTCAACCATTTCCAGACATCGGATCTTCATATCTCCATTTCCTTCCAGATCTGAATAATAAGTAAAAAAACAGACATCACGAAAATAACAGTAAATTTTAGAAAAAAATATCACGAACACTTAGTCTATTTTGTATAATATAATCGTACAGTCAAAAATCTGAAGAAAAAAGGGGTCATTTGACATGTTTTTGGCCAGATTTGATTATTTGATAAAAAAAATTACCATATTGATCAGCTTCTTTCAGCTTTTCCTTTATTTTCTTTGACAACTCAAGAATCTCAGGTGTCTGCACATTTAGCAAATAAGACAAGTAATATAAGTTGGTAAAAACATGCATAGATACAACGTGATTGGTAAAAATCCCAAAAAGTAAGTTGAATCCACCTGTGTAACTTCTGATACAGAGATAGCAATAGCTGCTTTAGCATCTTCTTCACTAAGACGTTTAAGAGCTCTTGCAATTTTTCTGTCACATTCAACAATCAATCTGTCTATTACATCCTCTAATTCTCTATCATAGTTATCTTGACCTTTTGCTTTAGCTTCTTGGTATCTGATTACAGTTAAGTAACACTAACATTGGAAACTGTATTGTTTAAATCATATAAAGTTTCATATAAAGTGCACTGCTTTTGTACACTTCTAGAGCATAATTAACAAAAGAGGATGATAAAATAAAGGGTGAGAAAAAGGATACTCTTTTCTCAGCTGAAATGAGTGCACTTTCGGGCATGGTCCCATGTCCATTTTCTGAAATTGGAAAAACAGAAAATTGCGTAAGTATTGTAAAGTTTGTCATCAAAACAAAATGGCACAGCTAATTATATGCATAAGTTGACTGGAATAAGAAAAGAATGCAACATGAATACATAACAGTTCAGAAACTCATTCGAGAATCAAGAACTTGTGTTACATTTTACTTTTTCCAATTTATAAATGATCTCCTACTTCAATGATCTTTGCTCTTATCTTATGAACCATAAAGGCAAAAACATACGATACCTTTCTCAACTTGAAAGAAAAGAGTATAATCAAGCTAATTTCCGTTCTATTTCTCATCTCAATACTCCACCAATGGACTGCTGAATAGTGAAAATTTTGATAAAATGCACTTAAAACTATCATCTAAATTTCGCATTTTACTGCTTCACACCGGTAAACTGGTGTTAGGTTCCATAAATTATTATCCTACTTCTCTTAATAAGCTTACATGAAAAATGTAAAAAACTAATGCGAAAATCCACATGAACACAACCAAACATATTCATCTAAGCTAAGAAGAACTCAATTCCGCATAAAAGCTACTATCATAAATTAAATTTGTTTTGTTTCCTTCGCATATAATCGTCGATAGAAAAAAAAACCCTAAAACGCAGTTTCTATACATCGAAATACATATTCTTCGCGTATATGAAGATGAAGGGTTTCGATTTGCTTACAGTGAGTTGAAAGAGTTCATGCGGGCAAAGGCCGACTAAAAATAGACGACAGACATCACGATCGTAATACTTCCGATTAACTTCTGTGACATCTCCGTTCCGATTTGCTCCCATCAATACATCGAGTTGCTTTCGTATTGCATCCATCGGAGCAAAATCGTTGCGTTGGATAACGCAAAGCGCGCAGTGGTTAGGGTTTTGGTATTTGGTTTTCAGGGGAAATCTGAAGTGAACCAAAGCGAGAGAGTAATCGAAAATTGTATTTATTTTAGGTTAAGCAAGCGGTTGTTGGTAAGGAATGTGTATTGGTCAAATGGTCAACACAGCTTAAATTTTTTATCATATTTGATGATATTTCTTCCATTTTTTCTTTCTATTCATATGTCTACTCCATTTTAAACTCAAAATACTCATTCACTAGTTATATTTCCTCATTTAATTTTAACACTTATTATGATTAAAATGAGTAGGTATATGTTAAGAATAATACCATTAATTTTTATTTATTCATTTATTTAAGTTTAACTTTAATTTTTTTAGTATCTTCCTTTTGGTGTTTAATAGAAGTATATAATGGCCATATGTTTGGCTAAGCTTTTCAAAATGATATACTTCCTCCGATTCAAAATAAGTGATACACTTTGAGTTTCACGGTATTTAAGGCAAAATATTATAATGATGATTAAATTAGATTAATTGGATGGTTAATGGGGAATGGGTCCACACTTTTTAAATAAAGTGGGGTTAATGATGTTTAAAAGTTAAAAGTAAGGGTAAAAGGGTCATTTCACTTTGTTAAAGTAGATAGTTAGTTGGTGTGGGTCCCACTTTTTTTGCCAAATAAGGTAATTTTTCAAAGTGTATCACTTATTTTGAATCACATCAAAAAGGAAAGTGTATCACTTATTTTGAATCGGAGGAAGTATTAACTTATTGACTTTTTGAAAAGCTAAAATCAAAAAGTAAGGAGTTCCTTACTTTTTAATTTTGGTTTTCCAAAAAACTAATAAGTCAATAAACACTTTTAAAATATTTAGCCAAACTTACTTTTAGTAGAAACGAGGTAGCATAGCCCGTGCGACGCACGAACTTGGTTCAAGTTAAGTGGTTATTGATATCAACTGCAAAGTATAACATAAGATAGTGTGTCAGAGAAGAATGTAAAGTAAAAAAACATGAGGGTTTATATTAGGATAACATAGAACATGTTATTCATAACACATACATGTAATTACAAAGATCTTGGTGCTCTCTTTTATAACCACCACTATGGATAAACGGTGATACATCTTCAATCGAGATGGACAAATTAGAATTCCCTGAAAAGCAATGTATAAAACTTTAATAAAAATGGATAATTATACCTTATATGTTTAGGCCCAAATTTAGTATTTAATCAAAAAGCAGTAGCATTTTATGTCCTTACAACTAATTTTTTTCAAAAGATGATAATCCCATATTTTTTGTTTTGTTATGTACATTTTCCTTTAAAAAAAAACTTTTTAATTAAACGTAAACATAAATGAACTGGTTGTACAAATATGGATCAGGTAGTGACATTAAATATACCTTTTATTGCTAGATTAGGTTGTTAAATGATTCCTTGTATACAATACTTCTTGTGATGTAGACATGTAGTGTAAGTTGTTGTTATTGTCAGCTTTATTCATGGGGATTTTAACTCCTCTTGGCATTGTGACTCTCGATAGTGCCACATACCTGTAGGGTTTTTCATAACACTGATCGACCACTTGGGTCAACCTCCTAGTATGCTTGGTTCGACCATACTGACCAAGAACATGAACTTATTCTTGACCGGTTAAAACCAAATAGCTGATTTAAACCCTAAATGCGGGACTGAGATTAAACCTAATACTTAAACCCTAAAGGATTGGGATGTTGGAGATTTAGATTAGGTTAACAAGAAAGAAACCTTGTACGAAGAACTCGAACACACACATACGTGTGTGTTCGTCGACTACTACCAAGAACCCTAGGGTTCTTGGTTCGACTTCGAACAAGAGGAGAAGGAGGAAGAGTGTTCCATGAATCATACATCAGGTTAATGCTTAAGCTAAGTCCACTGATGATGAACACGACGAATGATCCTCTAGATGATCACTTGCAACGATCTTGGATCTTCAAGACTTGAAGAACACGAAGAACGAACGAAGAACACGAAGAACACAAAGAGTTGTGTTCTTGATCTTGTGTTCGGCCGAAAATCGAAGGGGAGGGGGAAGGGATTTTCGTGAGGTGATCAAGGGGTTTTAGGGTTACCCTAAGCCTCTTATTTATATACAAATAAGTTACGCTTAGAACCCTTATAGTTTAATTAATATTAGAACTTTAATTAAACTTCCTTTTAACAATTCCACCCCTTATAGTTTAACTAGTTTATTATTATTGCACTTAACTATCAAATGTCTAGTATTAACACACTATAATTTCGGTACCCATATACACGAAATTATACACTTGTATTTATACTTTTAATAGTTAATTATATAATAACCTTTATATAATTTATACAATAATATTATCCAATTACTATATGATTTAATAGCTTTAAATCATATCATGGATAACCTTTAATTAACACATTGTAATTTACTCAACTAGTAAATGTACAACTACTTGTATTAATTAGTTAGTTAAACTAATCTAGTAATAAGTTAAACTTAACTTAATACTTAATTGATTCATAATGACTATTATGAATTATTCCTCTTCGTAGTATCGTTGCATAACTTGCTCGTATTACATGTACTCACCGGTGTGACCCTTAAGTGTTTCGTAGGCATGGATGTATTATGATAGGTTGATTAACTGTGCACATAATTCCTTCAGACTCCCACTTGTGCAAGTTCGTAACCTTTGTCTTAATGATACGAGATACAATGGCCTTTCTAGATGGGCATGTAGGTAACCAACCCCATAAAAACAGCTTATGTAACCCTTGGTATAGTTTTATGAAAAAAAATTTAATAGCGTCTCCTAGTAAAGAACACTCTGTCTTTACTTCTTGGGTAACGTTGTTAGGCTTATCCCTTGTAGCACGATATTTGTGATAACGAATACGAACATGGTAGAAATTATCAACTCCTGTATTCGAAATCATTTTATGACTTCTTGATTCAAACTGCTGTGATAAACGACAAAGAACAGATCAGTTCGTTTGGGCACGGCCGTGCACTTGCCAGTTTCTTATCAAGTCAAAGGACCTATAAATTTCTCTCCTAAAGAGGAGGTGCAATTACCATCTTGTTATATTTCGATTTAAAATACAACTTCCTTTGTACCCAGTATCGCCTCGTATGATAAACGTATTTCGGTATTGTCTAAGTTGAACCAAAGCACATTAGTCATTGTATCCTAAACCAAATACCTCAGGCTTAAGTACAATCCTAGTGAACAATACTTTTGAACTTTTCAACCATGAAGTATTGTCACGGTGGTCAATCCAATATTCGTTGAGCCTCCAACAGAATATCATCGATATTTGGTTTACACAAAACTTGTGTAGCTATCTTCGAAGAACTTGGAATCTACCACCAAATACCGCGATGACGTTAACGTCCCATCGAGGTTCTAAAGGAATTATGTGCACAGTTAGTCAACCTATAATGATACATCCATGCCTACGAAACACTTAAGGGTCACACCGGTGAGTGCATGTAATACGAGCAAGTTATGCAACGATACTACGAAGAGGAATGATTCATAATAGTCATTATGAATCAGTTAAGTATTAAGTTAAGTTTAACTTATTACTAGATTAGTTTAACTAACTAATTAATACAAGTAGTTGTACATTTACTAGTTGAGTAAATATGCAATGTGTTAATTAAAGGTTATCCATGATATGATTTAAAACTATTAAATCATATAGTAATTGGATAATATTATTGTGTAAATTATATAAAGGTTATTATATAATTAACTATTAAAAGTATAAATACAAGTATATATAATTCATGGGTACCAAATTATTAGTGTGTTAATACTAGACATTTAATAGTTAAGTGCAACAATAATAAAGTAGTTAAAACTATAAGGGATGGAAGTGTAAAAAGGAAGTTTAATTAAGAAGTTAATCTTAATTAAACTAGAAGGGTTTTAAGTGTAAGATATTCTATTATAAATAGAAGGCTTATGACTAAACCCTAGATGTTGATTCTTGCCTCCTTACACATGAAATTCCCTCCCCTCTCTCCCCTTCGATCGGCCGAGCAACAAGGGAAGAACACAAGTCTTGTGTTCTTCGTGTTCTTCATTCGTTCTTCGTGTTCTTCGAGTTTCGAAGATCAAGGATCGTTGCAAGTGATCATCTAGAGGATCGTTCGTCGTGTTCATCATCAATGGATTTATCTTAAGCATTAACCTAAGGTATGATTCATGGAACACTCTTTCTTCCTCTCCTCTTGTTCGAAGTCGAACCAAGAACCCTTGGGTTCTTGGTAGTAGTCGACGAACACACAAGTATGTGTGTGTTCGAGTTCTTCGTACAAGGTTTCTTTCTTGTTAACCTAATCTAGTTCTCCAACATCCCAATCCTTTAGGGTTTAAGGATTAGGTTTAATCCCAGTTCCGCATTTAGGGATTAAATCAGCTAGTTGGTTTTAACCGGTCAAGAACAAGTTCATGTTCTTGGTCAGTATGGTCGAACCAAGCATACTAGGAGGTTGACCCAAGTGGTCGATCAGTGTTATGAAACCCTACAGGTTCCCACCTAGACGAGTAGTCACGGATTTTGTATCTTTTGAATAAATAGACTTTTATTCATGGATGTTGTAAAACATACAAAGTCTGAATAAAAATGATACTAACTCATGTATTATTCCTCACTTGACATAGATACTGAATTATTACTGGATCATTACTTATTCCTTTCGTTCATGTTGATTACTTAATGATTCTTACAACCTTAATTGTAACTTTATCACTAAACCAATCATTTCAATTAAACTAAAGACATAAGACGAGTATTTAGGAATCCTATTACTTTTGTCTTTGCTAGATTTTGTTCTTGCAACAATCTAGAACATATTCTAGTCTTGCATTTTATGCAATTCGGTAAACATAGAAGGATTGGAAATTAACTCCTTAGTTTCTTGAATTCATAAAATTATCCTTGTAACTAAAGCCTCTTTTAGTTACTTGATTTGTAGATATTCTTACTAGTTAAAGAAATTTTCTCAAATGATTGTGTTATCCACTGAAGTGTTAACAACCTATTAGATATGCAATAATTAATCACAATACTTGTGATCACGCTATTAGGTTTGCAATAATCTAATCAACGATCATTTATTTATCTTAACTTTTTGGCTTACGACTTAGTAAAACCTTGTTGTTAATGTCTTACTAACTTACTGAATTCACTAACATCTTTAATGAATTACGTTAGTCTTAGCTCCCACTTACTTTAATGGAACTTAAGCATCTCTTAAACTACTACTTTGACTCAGTCAATAACTTGTACTTTAATCCTTTTTAAGAATTCTATCAATAATTAAGATCATCCTTTGGATTTGCGAATATCCAACATTCCTTTTAAGGGAATCATGATCTTTATTGATTACTGTATCTAGCAAGTATAAAACACTTGGAATGATACTATTACTTCTTAAATACATTAGTATTCTTTAAGAACTTTACTTAATGCCAAATCATCACTTGGATTTCTCAAATATTCATTATTCCTATTAGGGAGTTATGACTTGATTAAATATTGTTTTTATTACAAGTATAAGAGACTTGCAATAATACCCTTTAATTCTTAAAGACTTTAATATAGTTATGTCCCTTTTAAGAGTCATTTAATGTCTAAGTCATTTTACTTGGATTATGCGAATATCCAATTATTCCTATTAGGGAATTATGACTTCATTAAATCCTTTACTACAAGTATAAAAGACTTGTAATAATACTCTTTAAAGTCTATCTTGATTATATCCAATATAATCATACTATATTAATACTAATACTTTAAAACTTTCTATCATAAGTAATGACTATTACTTAAGATGTTTTAACTAAGTTTAATAACTTTTGAACCTTATGCTTCCATAAAACTCTTAAATACTTTCATTAGAAAAACTTTCTAATTACTAGTATCTAAATACCTTGAGCTATCAAGACATTATTTATACAACAATCAAACAAATATATAAATATAAACATGAAACATAAGTAAATCAAAACTTGACTTACAATCTAGTCATAAACCTTGACTAGTGTAATTATCACACATGCACACAATATAATTCAACCATGGATTCGAAATTTAATTAAAACCAAAATAAAACTTGTTTTAACATAAAATAAAATTATCCAAAAACAATAAAGTAAAATTGTTTAAAACGAATCCACAAAATACTGAATTATAAAACTTGGTACTTGTGGGATCATCACCATCTCATGCTGGTCACTATCACTTTCCATCTCCTCCTGCAATAAACGATTGCAAAAGTTAGATTACTCGTAACATACTTTACAAGTATCTTAAAGTGATTAAGAAGTGTGGTTGTGTTACCTGAGGAACTTGCGTTTCCTCCACTACCACTTGCACCCTTTGGACAATTTCTTTTCCAATGCCCAGCCTCACCACACTTGAAGCACCGGTTCTCGGTCCTCACAGTGTTAGGCTTAACCTTCTTGACCTTTTGTTTGACACCTTTACCATTTGGCACTCCTTGGTTAGGATAGGTTTTACCCTTTCCTTTACCACCATGCCCTTTTCTCTTCTTTCCACCGCCACCGTCGTTACCGATCAAGAGAACGTCCTTAGATTTGGTCCCCAAACTCAACTCAGCTGTCTTGAGCATGGAATGTAGCTCAGCAATGGAATTCTCCATATTATGCATGTTGTAGTTGACCACAAAAGACTTGTAGTCATCAGACAACGAGTTGAGTATAGTATATGTTGCCATTTGCAACGGTATGGGGTGACCAAGTCTAGCGAGGTGATCCATGTGTCCTTTCATTTTCATGACGTGGGCACTCACCGGCGTTCCTTTGACCATCTTGCAAGAGTTGAAGGCTCGATTGATGTCAAACCTCTCGGTGCGAGCTTGCTCTTGAAATGAATCCCTAAGTTGCTGGATCATCTCATATGCGGGCACATCCATAAGTCCCGCTTGTAACTCAGGACTCATAGTGGCTAGCATTAAACAGCTCACATCGAGTGCATCATTGACATGCTTATCATAAGCTTGCCTCGTTTCAGCTCTAGCATTAACAGCAGGGGTGTTTGGTACTGCTCTCTCCAAGACATACCACTTTCTCTCATGCCTGAGCACAATACAAAGATTGCGCTTCCAGTTGAGAAAGTTTGACCCAGTCAACTTGTCGTTTTCGAGGATTGAGCGAAGTGAGAGATTGTTGGTACTTGTTGGTGCGATTGCGTTTGTTGCTGCCATCTACAAATCAAACCCAGTTTAATTAGTAATCATCAATAAACATTCTCTAAAATATATTATAAACCCATAATTAATATTTTAGGCCTAGGATCCATATATCACATTCTCGCCGCAAGGTTTGGGCACTTCCCGACGAGACATGCTATCTCTGGTAGGTAACTTCCTTACCGATCGTATCAAGACTTGACACGATTCCTAGGGGGCGTAGAATCTTTAGACTTATAACTTATTATAACTTTGTACAATCTAATTGTACATTTCTAAGTTAGTAATAAAGTCTAGTATGTTTATTCTACTCAAGTACTTTTTGGGCCGGGACTCCCAATTATCACCAAAGTAGATCAGACCATCTAAGACAGTGTGATGCTCTGCGCCGGGACTCCCGATTATCACAGAACCTTACGCACCCTAACACTCGCAATGATTTGAATCCATATCTAAGGTTCTTTATCCTTACAATATGAATATCGTTTAACAAGCGAGGTGTTCCATTAGATGGATAGTACTTAGATCTAAGATTTTCTTGGGTTTGTTTAAGTCTTAAACTAAACTTAAATCTTTATTCCAATCTTAATCCTTGTTTAAAATGTGTGACTTGTGAATTGAAGAGTTCAACAAGACACCTTTTTAAAACACAAGAACTATTCTTTAAAACTTATAGTTTCAAGAATTTGCACGATTTTACATGTATACCTAAAACGAGGTGTACAAAACGTTTTACTAGGTTTTGTGAGAAACCTTATTTCTAATAAAACTTACTTGTTTTATATTACTTGTAAAACTTATAAAACTTATGTTAAACTTTTAAAAACTTTTAGGATTCATGAACTTGAAACATAAACCTAGTTTAACACACCTAGTTCTTCATATGTCTAATAATGAAATTAAACATTTGTTTTGACTTATTAGATTCGACCAAAATTTATGTCTTAACGACACACTTATAAACTTTGTGATTTTCTTGTGTAGCTCCCACTAGCTCCAACAACCATGATGGAACTTAAGCTAACACAATCACCGGTTCATACTTGGTGAAACTAATAAACTTATTATATAAAAACTATATATAATAATTCTTAGTTTGTTTTAAACCTTTCTTATATTTAACTTGAACTAGTTAAATATAGGTTTTTGTTATTTGTTCTTGATCATTAATCTAGTATATTACATGACTTGTAAAATACTTATATTATACTTGTATAATTATCTAGTTATGATAATTTATAACTTTATACACCTTAATATATAACTTTGTATAATTCTAGTTAATAATATAATTTCAACTTGTACAATTTCTAGTTATAATGAAATCATAACTTTGTACTTTCTAGTTTTAATTATATTATAACTTATACAATAGCTAATTATAATATTATCTTTAAAGATCAAAATAACATTATCCTTTTTTAATTGTTCCATTTTATCTTGTATTTAATATATATTCGTATATATATGTATATTTATAATAATAAACTTGTAACATTCCTATAAGAATATTACATCTAGTTTATACATGTGTATTTTAATTTAATCTAATTAAAACACGTATAAACTTATTATATCTTTCAAAATTCAATTTTACATAATAACAAAAATTCCGAAAATTTTAATACATATATATAAATAATTAAATACACCTTGTTAATTTTAGAATTTAAAAATTAACACCCTCTTTATCAATTCCCTAAATTAACTAGATGAACCCTATCTTGTTTTTGACCAATCAAAACTAGGGTTTTGACTTTCTTGATCAAAGACATTATTTTTAATTAAAAGACTAATTTTAATCAATCCTATTAAACAATAAACTTTGTTTAAATTCTAGGATAGATTATAACTTTCAATAAATTTATGTAAACTTTTTAAATTAAACTTTATAGACAATAAAACTTTGTCTAAATTACTAGGTTTAAAGAACTAGCTTTAATAAATCTATCAAAATAATAATTAAACCTATTAGACATAAACTTGTCTAATTAACTAGATTTTAGATTATTATCCTAATTAATACTTTTAAACTATTAAACTTAAACTAGTTTAATGTTCTAGGGTTCTTTAGGGTTTCGAAATTCTTAAGCCTAGGAAACTTTTCCACCAATTACTCTAGACTAGTTTAATAAACTTGATGTCCAAGTAACCTCTAGATTTTCGAAATCTCTAAGGGATTAGGAAATAATCATTTTGATCAACTAAACAAATCTTGTTTAACATACTTGATCCTAGGGATCTTCCTAGTCCACGAAAATTCTAGGAAGTAAGGAAAGAATCCTTTTGATCAATTAAACATATCTTGTTTAACATACTTGATCCTAGGGTTTTCCTATGGTTTTCGAAAATTTGCTAGGGTTTCTAGAAACCTTCTTGACCAATTAAACTTAGACTAGTTTAATGTTCTTGGTCCTAGGGTTCTTCCCTTTTTCGAAAATTATGAAGAAGAAGAAGAAGAAAAACTTGAAACAAAAAAAACTTAAATTAAAGTAAACAAACAATCTTTGTTAATCTAGTCTAAATCTCTAAACCAACGCTCTGATACCACTGTAGGGTTTTCCATAACACTGATCGACCACTTGGGTCAACCTCCTAGTATGCTTGGTTCGACCATACTGACCAAGAACATGAACTTGTTCTTGACCGGTTAAAACCAACTAGCTGATTTAATCCCAAAATGCGGAACTGGGATTAAACCTAATCCTTAAACCCTAAAGGATTGGGATGTTGGAGATTTAGATTAGGTTAACAAGAAAGAAACCTTGTACGAAGAACTCGAACACACACATACTTGTGTGTGTTCGTCGACTACTACCAAGAACCCTAGGGTTCTTGGTTCGACTTCTAACAAGAGGAGAAGGAGGAAGAGTGTTCCATGAATCATACCTTAGGTTAATGCTTAAGATAAGTCCACTGATGATGAACACGATGAACGATCCTCTAGATGATCACTTGCAACGATCTTGGATCTTCAAGACTTGAAGAACACGAAGAACGAACGAAGAACACGAAGAACACAAAGAGTTGTGTTCTAGATCTTGTGTTCGGCCGAAAATCGAAGGGGAGGGGGGAAGGGATTTTCATGAGGTGATCAAGGGGTTTTAGGTTTACCCTAAGCCTCTTATTTATATACAAATAAGTTATGCTTAGAACCCTTCTAGTTTAATTAATATTAGAACTTTAATTAAACTTCCTTTTAACAATTCCATCCCTTATAGTTTAACTAGTTTATTATTATTGCACTTAACTATCAAATGTCTAGTATTAACACACTATAATTTCGGTACCCATATACACGAAATTATACACTTGTATTTATACTTTTAATAGTTAATTATATAATAACCTTTATATAATTTATACAATAATATTATCCAATTACTATATGATTTAATAGCTTTAAATCATATCATGGATAACCTTTAATTAACACATTGTAATTTACTCAACTAGTAAATGTACAACTACTTGTATTAATTAGTTAGTTAAACTAATCTAGTAATAAGTTAAACTTAACTTAATACTTAACTGATTCATAATGACTATTATGAATTATTCCTCTTCGTAGTATCGTTGCATAACTTGCTCGTATTACATGTACTCACCGGTGTGACCCTTAAGTGTTTCGTAGGCATGGATGTATCATCATAGGTTGACTAACTGTGCACATAATTCCTTCAATACCCACATAGAGTTGTCCTTGTATTGGTGGAACTCTACCATTTAGTTGACTTATATATGGTATAATTGTCATTAATCACATGTTATTGCAGTCCATGTATAATTAGGCTGTGGAGAAAACCTGAGACGAACCGGCACCAGACCGCGGTCCGGTTTACAGGTCCTGTTCTATCTCAAAATCAGTTATCGGGTTTACCGGTCGTGAGCTGGGTTGGTTCCGTTTATTCGGGTAGAGAATCGTCATTTAACGAGTCAATTTCTTTTTTTTGTAATATGTTTCGTATATGGTATGGGCCGTATGGCAGTCAATAGTTTCGTATATCACCCATTCCAAAACATAAATTCTAAACTTCATACGATCCAAACAAATACTCAAGAATCTCTAAGTAGGTGTTCAATTATTTCATCATCTCTATATGATCCAAATACCCAAGAAACTCAACTTGGTTGAAAAGCTTGAAAAGTTTCTGTAATGTGCTCGGTGACCACCGTGATTCATGAATTATATTATTAGTAAACACACTTTGCATTTTACAATACAAATCTAAGTTTGATGACTTGGTTGGAAATTGAACGAATTATGACTGATGTATTCTGGTTGATCGAATTGGTTGAAAAAAATGACTAGTTGAAATTATATGTTTATGTTTCATGATCCGTGACTACTTTATTATGTGTTTTTTTTTTAAATTTTTTTCTGTTTTTTCCTATCTTATCGCAGTTGTACAGTGTTCGAATGTTAAAGATTATAATAATTATGCAATGCGAAATCTGGATCGAGGTTACTCAATAAAGGATCTTGGTGTCAGCTATGTGAAGGTATTCTCTTATTTTGAAATTTGAATCATATCTATGTTGTGTAATCTTTTATTATGTATTTTACTATGTGTATTTTTATGGTTTAAGTTGTGTTCCTATTTAAATTTACCAGGATAAAAGGTTGAGAGTAAACATGAGTTTAAAAAAGTTACATGAAATGTGAAGAAGCAAGAACAGAAAGTCAAAGAAAATGTATTTTGCATTATTAAAATATTAGCCAAATTTGTATTTTACATTAATAAAATCTAATATTTATAATAATTTATTACGATTTGTGGGTAGTGTAGATAGTTATAGCTAGCAAGTAGCTAGCGAGGATTACAAACGGAATCAAAATAAAATGGCTTGTAAGTAGCTAGCAAGGATTACAAATGAGTTTATGCAGTGCAAACAAACTAGAACATGAGAACCCAATGGTCTTGGTTTTAGGGTTTGTTTTAAAAGATAAAATTTGTTCATGAAACTTGAAGCAAAACGAGGTAATTAATTACCAAGGTATTAGAAACATGACTGCTACTTATCTATGAACGAACTAAAATTTATTAAGTTTTCATTGTATATAACAGGAAATGGAGCTAAAAATCAAAGGACATGTTAGAATGCCAGCCAAAATGACCAGGGTATGTTTTTACTTCATTTCATTACTTTGTTGAAATTTAGACACACTGCTATGTTTTGACTATTTTTTAGGCCAATCCTATTAGTTTGTATTTATCAAATTGATGAGACTTTGCTGCAAATTATCACCATAATTGTTTAATTATGGTGCATTTGTAGCTTTACGTTCCAACATTATAAGTTCATACAATACTTTATTTAGGACATCAAGATGATGAAAGCAAGACTTGAAGATCTAAGAATTTCAAACCCACTATTGATAGAAAAGGTTTGTAGATCTTGAATATGTTTGTAGTTGTCAATAGTCCATAATCCTATAATATTATATGGAAAAAAACAAGATAACTAATGAGATAAATGTAACTGCAAAAACTATATTATTACAACAAATTACTTAAAAATTTTAACATGTCGACCCATTAGTCCATTCTTATGTAACTTTTTGCTTTAATCCATTTGATTCGTAAAATATAGAATTTATTCATAAATAACTGGGTAGAACTTACCACTTTTAGGTTTTATGTTTGTGTCCTTACCTTTGGGTTAATTGTGTGTGGTTTAATTCAGGAACCACCCATCTTTGGCAAAAGAGCAGTTGATGACCATGCTAATATCTCTTCCCATTTCAACCTACTCATGATATCCATTCTAATTTTGAATCTTGGCTTTGGGTACCATTTTTAAATCATAGAATATCTTTTGTATTGTGGCTTTAGGTTTCATAATGATCTGTCGAATGATTTCGGTTTTCTTTTGGTGGCGTTTTTATGCAGAAAAGCAGCTAATCCGGAAACTGAAAGTCAAAAAGAAGAAAAATTCGAAATAGATCTGATGGTGAGACACATTTCAATACATATCAAGATTTTCTTTCTTGATTTTTTTTTCTTCTTCTGGATTCTTATTGGTTCCAATTTTAGGCTCCTCCTCCTCAACAGAGAATATCTCCATAAAATGTTTTTTTTTTTTCTGACCACAAGCAGATTTCTACACAGGTAAATCCTTCTTTACTAAAATTTTCATTATTTTTTACGCATTCTCTTATCAAAATAAACTTTTTTTGGTTTTATATAAAATTTACAGGAACCGATCATGATTAAGGACAAGGAGAAGTTGAGAAAGAGTAGCAAAGAGGAGATATTGAGTTTGACAACAAAAAGTCAAAGGCTGGAACCCCGTTCAAGAAACTGGAGAATCCTTAAAGCAAGCAATGAATGAAGAACAGCTTCATATCGATTTAGAAAAACCTAACAAGGATAATCCCAGCAACAGATCACTCCATCAAGCTCTCAAACATCAGCTAAACCCGAAACCCAAATACAGAAAACATGTAATGTATTTACTCAGATATTTATTTATTTTTTGGGTTCAAACCCAGAAATTTTACTTCTTTCTTCTACTCCAAAATTTCAAATTCTAAATTTTTATTATTTTACATTCACAGGTCAGCCGGGTTCTATCCCGATGCCAATGTCTATGGCTAATTGGCCTCCAATGGGGTAAGAACTAAAAAATATTAAAAAAAATTCTCTCTTTTAAAGTATAAAAATAACAAAATTTGATCGTTCATATGACATTATTGGCAATTAGCAGGTTTGTTGCAGGGAGTCATATCTATGGATGGCAACAACATGCCTTGAGCTCCAATTCAGGTACTTGCAATCTTTTTTTTCTTCTTTTTAATTTAAATTATCGGTTGAAAATGATGAATTTGTTACACCAGCTACAACGGTTTATCGGTTAATTTAAAATGATGAAAATGATGATTTTTTTTAATTTACAATTCATGTACTTTATTTTGTCAAAACTTGGTGTCAATTAGGATGGCAATTGATCGGATTAGGATCGGATGATGCGATATCCACATCCATATCCATTTAGATTTACATCATACATATCCACATCCGTATCCATTTAAAATTATTTCATCTATCCATATTCATATCCATTGGATTATAGCGGGTAACTGGATACCCGTTGGATATCAAATTTAATTTGTTTCCTAAAGAAAGTATGATACTTGTATATACAATTTACGATTTTTGTTGTGTATATACATAGTTTCTTTTAAAAGAAGATACAATGAAATCATCAATACTAACTCACATTCAATGCATAGAGCATTGTTTGTAGTTACTACAAAAATATTGATTCAGAAGTGATACATACAAAATATCACTTGATATAATAAAAATTTAAAGCATGGTTTGTAGCTAATCCCGAAATATTGACCATTTAGTCGACTCATTCTTTAGTTTCATATTTGCATGCTTGTGATATACATGTTGTTGCATTCAAATTACACAAATATCTCAAAAGTAATGGGTCATGCGTAGACGTATACTCTTAACTATATAAAATTATAACGCAAAAAACTTAATTTCGGGTTTAGTGGATTTCATCCATGGATTGAAAATCGGCATCCATATCCGCTCCACATCCGATATTCACCCATTTAACTTCATCCATATCCACTACAGGTGGATTGGATCGGGTGGATGATCATCGGATCGGGTGGTAGTTGCCATCTATAGTGTCAATGCTTATATAGTAATAGAAAGGTTTATTGGTTATGTAAAATATGATGTGTATATTATCAAGCTTTTGTTGTATGTGTAACACCCGTATTTTTATAACATCGTTTAAATCATTTAAAATACATTTTTCCCAATAATTGACATATTGTCCAAAATACAGTTTAACAAAAACTTTAAAACCTTTATCAGAGTATACAAAAATACGGCGTCACCAAGTATATCAAAACCATAGGCAAACGGGATCTACCTACGAGCTCCCGAGCTAAACATCTCTAGGCCACTTCTAGTGCGACCTTCTATCACTTCAACCTGTACCTGAGTACATAGCCACAAAACAAACGTAGTACGTGAGACAAAATAGTCTCGTGAGATACATGAGTTTTAGACCCAAATAATAATAGTAATCGTTTTATAAATATATATATATATAAACACACACACACACACACACACACACACACACACATATATATATATATATATATATATATATATATATATATATATATATATATATATATATATATATATATATATACTACATCAATTTCGTCTAGTCACTCTATTGTGACCCTATCGATTCTGCTCTCCTAGCAAAACATATCTAAATATCGGGTTGCCCCCGAACTAGCTAGAAGCACAAACATATCTAGTTATCGGGTTGGCCCCGAACTAACTAGAAGCTCAAGATACCGGCAAGAGGGAATCGCCAATCTACCGATACCTGCCTTACTCTCCGGAATACGTCCAGTTAGCAAGACTACTAACGTGGATGAGTCGATGAGAATCCACCCAACTGCCCCTCAATCCATACCTCATGGGAGTCGCCCGTGACATCACATCATCTCAATCTTACCATAACTCAACAGTTATGTCAATCTAGCTCTCGGCTATCACATCAATCATCAAACAAGTTAGTTATCTAATAATAACTATATATAACTGGTTCAACATAGTGTGAACGTACCTGTATGGTCCCATGGACCCGATTATATGCGACCCACATTTACTTCTACCTCTATGACCCTGGGAGGTCCAGACTTACTCATCTCATAAGATACATTTCTATTTATTCACTATCATAATACTTTTATCTTTTATTTGACTATAATACATATTTATTACTAGTCATACCATACCTGTTTTCATACATAACCGTTCTTCACTTTTATTAGTATAATTTACTAATAAATATTCATTACTATATAATTATTGCTACTTACTTTAATTTGTCATATTTACCTTTAAAATCATCAATTATACTAGACATAGTCTAGTATCACATTATACCTAGTTACTTATCTTTTAAGTCACTATCTTTATCATTATATTTATTAATAAAGACCCATAAAATTATCATATATGTTTTCAAAAGCTCTTTTCTATGTACCCAGTTTAAAAGTCTCATGTACTCACCTTAGCGATAGCTAAATCCATATTGTGTTCATCTACACGAATCCTTGCTTCCCGCCTTTGGAATAACTCCAACTTTTAGGTCCTTGCCACCTATCAACATGATCATCACATTTCGAGTTATCATCCATAACTAGACATCATATAATGTCATCATAATCAACCCCAACCACCAAGTTCACCAACTTGGTGGAGATCCATGAACCCTAGTTCATACAACAACTTCCAAGTTGCAAACTAACCATAGATCCATGGTCTACATACTTCCTATGGGTGTTCTACACCCTCATTACCCATCTTTAACAAGATTCCAACACATCCCATTCAAAATTACCATTTCCCCCAAATCTTGTTTACAAAACTAACTAGGAGATGAAAATACCTTAGATCTTTAACAAGGTTTGAAGATCTTCATGTATGGTATTGTTCTATGCCCAAGAACAACCAAAATCGCCCCCAAGAGCTCCCAAAATCGGCTGCACCTTTGGAGTGGAGAGGAAATGAGCAAAAACCCTAAAATCCCGTTTTTATGATGTCTGGCAGTCTTCGTGGCACGAACCCAAAACTTCGTGGCACGAGGTTTGGCGGGGCTATCTTCGCGACACGAATTTAAATCTTCGCGCCAGCGAAGACACGTTTCTGTCTCACTTCGTGACACGAGTCCAAATCTTCGTCCCACGAAGTTGTGCAGGTCTGCACTTTTTGTATTCCTTTTCGACACAGTTTCCTCCGTAACTTTCTCGTACGATGTCCAAATGACACGAAACCAATTCCTACGTTCTTTAAAAGATTTATCCGTGTTTATCATATTTTTATAAAAATTTATTTGACACAAAATTTGGGTCGTTACAGTATGAATGGTGCTTATGATTTAAGATTTTGTATGATGTATGTGTATAAGAATACGCTTGCGTGTGAAACTTTTGTATCGACTATAAATATACTAATCTATAAATATGGCGTGTATATTTTCACCCCGCCATGAAGCGCAGATACCAATTCCTCGTTACTATTAATTTTTAAAGAGGACGTTTTTAAAACATGGTTAAACCCACAACTCTACTTGTAACAAATTAGTAAAGACATATTTAGAAAAAGTTATTTAGGGATTTTTGAGCTACCACCTACTTCCGCCATTTCCCACCACCACATAACGTCACCACCGCCCATCACAACCTATCACCGCCACCCGCTACCACCCGTCGTCACCATCCACCGCCACCACCTGCGTCACACCCACCACCACCACCCACCGCCGCCACCTCCGGCCACCACCACCTACCGCCGTCACCACCACCCACTGCCATCACCATCCACCATAACGCCACCACCCACCACTACCACTACCACCCCTATTTAAAAATTTTACTCATCATAAGCTGTGATTGTTAACGTATTAAAGGTATTGAGTCATATATGCTAAAATATATATAGGTATTTAGTTATAAAAATTGTTTAATATGTCAAAAATGAAGAAAAAAATTGATTAGCTATGTTATAAATTTATAGTTATGTATATTGCCAAATGTTCAAGGTAGTCCAGGGATTTTATCTAGTCCCAATGGACAATTAATAGTCATTGGATTAAAAAAAAGTCAAAGATCAAGATCAAGATTCAAACCATACAAACACATGGGGCTTCAATACATCAATATCCCACCCACCTCCAGCGGCCCACCCCGCCAAAAGTGGTTTGCGGATGAACGGGCATGCGACTATCATGAGTAAACATAGCATATGATTATCGTAAACAATAAATGTTTGATAAAAAGTAATGTCACCAAAATTTAATGTAAACAAAGTAATTGGAATCCAAAACATAATTTAATAAAAATGAAATAAAGAGGTGACATCTTATTAGAATGAAAGCTTGACTCACAATGCATGCGACTCAATGCCTAGCTTATTTACCTGAAAAACATAAGTAAAAGTATCAACAAAAATTGTTGAGTGAATTCACAGATTTTTAATGAGTTCAAATAGTTTCATATTTTTCGTATGCCATTCGTGGCAAAAATAGTCTGATGATATAAAACGTTAAAAATAGTTTGCTCAAAAGCAATAGTAGAACAATAGTTATCGTATGCCATCATCGACAAAAATAAGGTGATAATAATAATGTTAAAATTGACCTGAGAGCAGTAGTACGATTTTACTCGCGTTAATGGAAATAACAGTTTTAGTATGACGCCGTTGGCAAAAATAGTGTGATGATATAAAATGTTAAGAATTGGCCTGCTCCGAGAGCAGTAGTAGAAACATAATAGACGGTGATCCCCCAGCAGGGTTGCAAGGCCTTTGAGTTAAAATGCTGACTCTAAGTCCATAATCAAAACAACAACTTTAAACGTGCTAGATATGCACTCCTCGCGGTCCCAAAATCGTGGGAGGGTAGGTCTCCGCCAATAGTACTATTTGCATATCCAGGGCCTAGTCGCAACTAGCTAATGATTATGTATGTAACATATACGCACTTCCATGTACATCTAAACTTAGTCCAAGCATAAGGATTCGTTGTCTAGTTTCCAAAAATAGTTTTCATCATGATATAGTAAACGTTTATAATATTGTAAACATTTATAAAATAGTTGATATGTTTTCTACCCTGAAAGTGAAATAGTTAAAACGTATAGTAGTAAAAGAGGGGTTGTGAACTCATAATCACAAATAGATTTTATAAAAGTAGTTGTTATGTTTTTCACCCCAAAATAGTAAAACAATAAATAAAATGCGGTAAAAAGTGGGGCTGTGAACTCACCTGATGCAATGCAATCCAAACGTAGACAATAACGTGGTTTCCAAAAATGATCCTAGCGTCCTAAACGCATAAGAAATAATGTATGAGTGATGGTCTAAATGGTTCGTCTATGCTAAATGATGCAAAATGATTTCCTAAGAGGGAATTAGATTCGAGCGGTATGTTGGTGACTCGATTGGGTTGGTCTCATATTAAAATATGTTTGTTTGACTTGAACAAATTTTTGAAAATAAGTTACACTTTGCCCGGATATAAACGAAATGTGATAATAGAGATAATTATTAAAATAAGTTTAAATAATTAATCTTTAATTTAAACTGTTAAGTAAATAACAAAAAATTAATTATTAATACTTACGTAACTTACTACGTAAGAAAATTTTGTAATTACTTATTATCTAAGTAATTAAATTTTAAAAATGAACATTTATTATTATAAATAAAACTTTAAAAAAATAATTGATTTAAAAGAGACCGAGTGCCGGGGACGTGGAGCTGTCGCCGGAGAATCAACGAGATCGTCGGAAGAAAACGTTTCTGGTTACCGGAAGTGGCAAAGAAACTGATCAAAAAGCATGTCGATGAGAAACAAGATGACGAAAAAGCGTACATGTCTAATTGAAAAGAAAAGAATATTCGAGTTATATACCTTACGAATAGGTGTTGGTCGACGGCAAACTTTATGTGTTGCTTCACCTTTTGCTTCTTTTGATTTCTGGAGCGTGGGAAAATAAGGTGACGAGAGAGAGAGAGATTGATAGATATTTGGTGTGTGTTGAGTGGAGAAGATGTTGAGGTATGAATAGTTTTTAAGTTTAATATAAGAGATATTGACTTGGTGGTTTCTGATAGTTGTTAACATGACGAGAATATCGGAGACTTAGTTGTGGAAAGAGATGTGCACGTGTAGGTTTAAGATCAAAGGAGATAAGTTGGACTTTTTTAGTTTATATAATTAACTATGTTAAAGTCCGTGAAAAATCACGGGGCGGGAAATACATTTATTGAATGTATAAATTATTTTTTTAATGAAAAGATTGAACATAAAATACTAAAATACTATATAAAATTGTATAAATTGTCTTTATATAGACAATTACGATTAACAACTATAAAATACTAAAAAATGTATATAAAATCCTAAAAAGGGATGAAATTTTTAATAAACAAAAGTCGGGATTCCCATTGGTGTTTCATAATCTCTTTTTTTTAACATATGCTGATGGGCTCACATAAAGAAAATAATCACCAATTGTCAGATGAAGCTTCAAACTCATGCATTGCATGTATAAAGTAAACCGTACATTTCACAAATAGTCAAGCTTTTTTCTAAGATCGGAGAAATGAGGAAAACGTAACAAATTTAAAAATATATTTAAGGTTAAAAGAAACCATATGTGTATTATAGTATGATAAATTCAATAACAGAAATTTTTTATTCCTATCAAATATGATCTATGGTGATTCAAAAGTACTGTTGACTTTGATTACCTTGACAAATAGTCAACCGTATTTTTTATTAAGGATGTGTCTGGGAAAGCTTATATAGAGGGCTTATTAGCTTATATATAAGGTTAAATAATTCATATTTACATCCCCTTGATTTTGGTCAAAGTCAGTAACCAGTCAAAGTTGCAGCGTATATCTTTATTTATGTCATGGCAAACCAATCAAATAGGTTAAATCTTTACCCATTAGATTATGAAACCATGAGATTTGTGTAAAAAAGGATACCTGATAAAAACAATGCAATCGGTCCACAAATTACAGATTTGTCTTTTGCAGATGCGGTGATTTTAATGTTTAAACGTCGACACCAAAGATGATAATAATGTGTGGGTTTCAGGAGGAAAAGGGCGTTATAAATCATGTAAATAACGTAATACCAAAAAATCAATCATGAATCAGATGATAATAAATGCTGCAATTCTTATTCATACCTGAAAACATGATCTTTATAATTGAAAAAAATAAAATAAAAAAGGCCGCTATTTCACATATCACAAATGAATATTTGTTGCATCCTAAAAGTTTTATATGTGCATTATCTTCATTGACAACAAAAATCTATTACCCAATATCAAGAGCATAACATATAAACTGTGTTATTTACAATAACAGATAAACTTAAATCATGATTATTTATTAGAACCCGAATTTGGATACATTAGTTTAAGAGGTACAGTACCAGTGGTTTCCTTGGGACCCAAACCATCCATTTTCCTTTTAGCTGAGTCAAGGGTCAAAGCTTGTTCAACAACTGCAGATGTATTGGTTTCACCTTCAGCAGGGGCGGTTACAGCAGGATATGGACCACCAGTTAAAGCCATGGGCTGGATAATTGCAACAAAGAACAGTGGCATCATAGTCGACTCTTGACTCAAACAATCTTAAAGCCATGCTTTTATTTTACATCAATTTCTGTTAAGATATTAGTGTACAAAGAAAATAAACAGATTAACTTGTTCAATGCTTAATCTCAACAAAGTAAAAAAGAAGAAGATAAAGTAAAATAAAAATTACATGTATTCGTTTTTTATAAAGAGGGCAAACAAAATATACAGGTCCGTCATGACCCTCAATTGTATATTGTCCAGATACAGCATCCCAAACCCATTACCAAATATGCAAGAGCAATTATGCAAAAAAAAAAAAAAAAAAAAAAAAAAAAGCCTTGTCTGAATTGAATCTCCGATTTCCATTCAATACTCCGATTACTTCATCAAATGTTAGGATTAATTTTACTTCTATTAGTGGATTTAAGCTTCAAACGTGAATAGCTTAATATGTAGCTTCTCAGTTACGATTCTAACTCTGTTTTGATCCACTAATATAGCCATATCTTGAAATATATGCAAGAATAATTTCATAAAATCCTAAATAATACGAAATGAGACTCACTTTCATTCATTAGGCAGAGAAGATCAAGGTAAATAACAATCTTAATTAAATGTGATCATGACACTCAAGATGCTTCTTTTCAACCTTTATTACAACATCATGTCGTCATTGGATTTCTGCAAGTGTGTTACCCACTGCGTATAAATATAACATACAACTTAATCTTAAAAAAATATGGAAACGACATGCACAATAAAATAATGTCAAAACAACAATAAAACTAACCTGTTCTTGGATTGATTTTTGGAATTTTTGTTCACTATCTCCGGTCTCTATTAGTTGATCAATCTAAAATAAATAATGAGCGGTTGTTTACCCAACTTACATCTTCACATAATTAGTTACTCAAAAAAATAATGAATGTCTACTATTTACTTACCCGTAACCAAATAAGACCTTTGTAGGCAGCTTAAAGAAGAGTGGATATAAGGTTTTTATTTTTATCCCTACCTGTGACTAACCGAAAGGATATAGAACAATGAAATAGTATGACATTAGCGGGGGATATTATTAAGTAGTATAACTCAAATAATATGATTTTATAAAGAAGACAGGTACCAAAGATCACCTGATTTATAATGTGACTGTCAAAGAACGACTTACGAAATTATCTTCAAAATGAAGCCACTATAAGCAATGCTGCGCACAAAGAATCATAAAAATAAAATCAGAAAATTGGACCACTATAAGCTATTTCGAAAAAATGACCGAAAATAATTAATTTTGTCTTCACCTCCAAAAAAACGATGGTTACATCTCTATTGATCACCATGACAAATTACCTCTCAACATGCAAAATCTGCAAATCAATATACAGATGAAAGACGTAAGTGATTGCAAAATATATATTACCGCTCCTGTACACATCCCATATAACTAAAGATACAAATGAAGTTAGCAATTAGCTACTCAATTATCAAGCATGTCTAAAAGGATTGTGCATTTTCATAACCAAAGAATCTCAATAGTCAATACCAGGAAGTAGTAGCACATGAAGTCAATGATTGATAGTGCTAATTACAAAAACACTCATATTCAGGTTATACTTCCAGCCAAGCTTTTTATCAAACACCTTACGTGCATAAGAACTTATCACATAAAAATTACAGATATCACAAACCTTGAATATGTTAAAACGCTGAATCAAAGTTCACAATAATACAACCACACATGCAATTTACAAAAACTTGTAGACAAACTATTATATGCCACCTGCATAGAATTAAAGCAACACAATATGTTCAATTAAAAACACGCAAGTGGAACCGACAGTATCCAATTGGGCTTGAATCATCGTTAAAATTTGTTCTTTTAACGTTATTCTGTAACATTTTTTTTAATTTACTGCATTATATATGTATTTCAATTCTCTAAAGTTATTCATCACATTGTTTTGTACCTCTTCTTCATCATCTTCATCTTCATTAGACGCCATTAAAGTAAAACCCGTGAATGTAATCAAATCACAATCAATTACTGCACTTGAATAACAGAATACTAATTATCCCAGGTAATGAATAAAAACAGAGTTGGTCAAAAAGCATACTACAGCTTCTATTGCGTGACGTACTAATTACAATAACAATTCTTTGCTTTGAATTTGATTTATGAAAACATGATTTAATACTGGTACGGATTAACATATTATATATTTAGATTGAAAATGAAGTGTTTATGCAATAAGAAATCCAGACTGAAATCGAAATCAAAGAATAGATATTTAACTTACTTTCTAAACTGAACTGCGAGTAATGAAGATCGAATCCGGAAGGAAATAGAGACGAAAAAATCTGTTTCCGTTGCGTACTGCCGTAAAGCTGCGGCAATAAGACCACCAACAGTCGATTCCGGCGAAACAAAAACGTGCCCGGGACCTAGGCTTCTCTGCGATTCACTTTCTGTCGGTGTGGACAGAATTTTGATAGAAAAAATCTGATTTGTATAAAGAAGAAAGAGGAACAAATGATGGGTAACTCAACGGTGTGATGGGTGGTCGATGGAGATGAGTGAAACTATTCTTATGAATTGCCGGCGATGTGCAAACGGTTTATGAAGAGGAGTTATTGATTTAGGGCTAGGCATCAGTTTTAAAACCAACCTGGAGCTATATTAGAAAACTCACACGTGTCTAGCTGTGTTTTAAGAGGGTGCCATTAAATGACTTTCTTTTATTATATACTCCCTCCGTCCCACAAAAAACTTCTCATTTCACTCTAAACTTTTGTCCCACAAAAAACTTCCCATTTCCTATATTTGGTGGGCTCCACCCAATAAAAAACTATTATTATTAAAAACCCCACCACTAATATCCACTAACTATCTTTCTCTCTCCAATCTAACCTTATATTTTAATCAAAAGTATTATCAATTACCCCACCACTAACTATTATCTAAAAACATGTGCAAAAGCCAAATGAGAAGTTTTTTGTGGGACGGAGAGAGTATATAGATAGATAGATTTATTTGTTAGTTAAATCACGTATGATACCCAAGGCTTGTAGCCTAGTGGTATCCAAGGTGGATTTAAGGTGTTGCCCATGACCTATTGGTCATGGGTTCAAGTCCCGTCGTGGACAAAAAAGGTGGAAGGTTCGAGGGAAGGCATACTGCCCCTTGTGGATGTCACTGTCTAGGCTCGAACCACTAACTTACTAACTTGCCGTTCAAAAAAAAAAAAATAAAAAAAAATCACGTATGATAATTTGTGTAACAACATTATTCAATTGAGTTAAGTTATCCTTATAACTTTTACAAATTTTATAATTTTGGGTTTGATTTAAGTTTTCGTTGAGTCATCAACTCGCTAAATTATTATTGAATTGTACCAAAATGTAGACAACTTACACGTGTCTATAAATGATGTGCACTAATGATACAATGCATGTTCTTTTGCTAGACTTAAATGCAATCATGAATGTTATTATAAATGAGATGATTGTACCTAGACAAAATGAGCTATAAAAATCGTCGGGTCAAATACCCGAATGCGAGGGTTGTCACAGCGGCGGCCGACGGCGGCGGCCGGCGACCGGAGGTGGCCGTCGGCGATGGTGGTCGTGACTTGGAACACATGTGTTTGAAACACATCTGTTTCACTTTTTGAAACACATGTGTTTCGTTGTTCGTATGCTCCTCTGTGTTCTAGAAACTCATGTTTTTAGTGAAACACATGTGTTTCGTGACTCTAAACACATGTGTTTCACCTTTTGAAACACATGTGCTTCGTAGTTCGTATACTCCATTGTGTTTTAGAAACTCATGTTTTTAGTGAAACACATGTGTTTCGTGTTGAGATATCCCACATTGGACAAAAAATGAACCAGTAATGTGCTTATAAGAGTCCTGGACTACTCCTCTTACAACCAATTGGTTTTAAGATGGAACCCCACAAATTGGCATGATATCAGAGCAAGGTTCACCCGTAGTTGGTCAAACGGCCACACGGACCCCACGTAACCCAAAATATCCACGTGTTAGGCGTGAAAAAAATATGACGCCACACGTGAGGGGGCGTGTTGAGATGTCCCACATTGGACAAGAAATGAACCAATAATGTGCTTATAAGAGTCATGGACTACTCTGTAACACCCTTGAAATTTGTATTAATTAAATAATAATATTTTAATCACATTATATTATTTATGAGTAACTTATATTATTTGGACGACCTGTAGTTAGTCGGTTCGTTTTTATCAGGCGTTATATAAGTAATTAGACTTAATTAGTTAGACGTTTAATTATTTGGTCACTTTATAATTTAGTTGACGTTCATATATTATTAAAAGTAATTAAATAGTCCGTGCTAAAGTTTGGACCGGTTAGTTAATCATAAGTTTAAGGTGGTGTTCTTTTGAGTTGGGCCGGCCAAAGGCCAAGGCTCTGAGCTTTTGTTTTGCGGGCTTGGAGCCTTAGTGATTAAGTTAAGTTGATTAAGTAATACCCTAAACCTCCCTCATAGAAGTTGACGCATTTGTCAGATTCGTTATTCATCCCAAATGACAATTTCGTTATTCACTCAAATACTCCAAATAATGATGGTAAGCATTGAGAAACAAAGCAGGTGAAGACTTTTTGTTATTTCCGGTGTGTGAGACGGTGGAGAAGGAACAACCAAATAGAATTCTTTTCCAACCAAGTAATTGTTTTGCCAACTTCCGACCATCGTTTAATTTCCAGCCGAGAACTCCTTGTCCAATCCTCGTTTCTTTTTGTTCGGTTGTGTCACTCTTGCCGCAGCTATGAACTAGCAATGGTGGTGTTGTAGTACTGATAGTCGACTTTTCGGTAAGGTTTCCTTGATTCCTTACGTCACGATTCTCGTGTTATTTATTACTGATTTTAATTATATTCTTGATTGATCGAGTTGTGATCACGATTCGATAGCAGGCTAAGGGTGGTGGTGACCATCGAGATGGAAGAGGGTTGTGCATAATTCGGTATAAAAATATTGTATTGAGTAAATTATATGCATGTGATTAGAGTATTTATAAGAATAATTGGGAATAATTAATTTCATGTGATGGTATAATTACCAAGTTGTGAGAAATTCCTAAATCGAGAGTAATCGTGAAAATAGGAAGTGGCAAGTGCTATAAGTATATAAACAACCAGAAATTATGAAATTAGAGTAATAAGAAGGTTATTAATGATTCGGTCATGAGAAGATCGCCATAATAAATTATGTGGAAAATTTATTATCACTGAGAAACTACCGAGCTATAAGAAACAAATAAATCAAGTTAAACGAATATATTATTATAATGAACCATATAATAAAATTTTATTTATGAATAAATATTAAACTGAAACTAAAGGGGATTATCGAGTTAAATTATTAAATTGAATGTCATAAAATATTATACTTTATTGAGTAATTTTTAAATTAAAAATAATTATTGAAATGAGCAAATGGGAAAAAGATAAGTGTATTAAACAATAAAATTTTATGAGTTTCTAAATCGAGAAGGAACTAAAAATATAAAGTAATCAGGATACTTTTATGGAGACGAGAAATAACTGAGTTGTTGAGTACATGAGAATTAACGGATTAATTAATTAATCGAGTAAAGAGAAAACATTAAGTGGAAGCGTTTGAAACTTAAAATAAAATGAGATATATAAGTGGACAATTAGTCAAACTGATCGAGAGAGAAATTAAATGAGAACAAAGCGAGAAGTTAATTAATGAGCTAATTGATAAAACAATATGATGAGTATCATTAAAATGAGTTGATCGAGCAATATTAAAAAGAGTCAACGAAGAATTATTAAATACGAGTTAACAAGAGAACTAATAACGCGGCTTAGAAGAGAAATTATCTGTTCTTGTAGTCTGATAAAAATTTGATCACACGAGGGATCGCAAAGAGTGAGAAAATGGGCATATTGTGCGATTTGTGATAAGTTGTTAAGCGAGATCTGAGTTAAATGGATCATTTAGCTTGTGTTGAGTTAAAAGCAAATTGTAGAAATTTGAGATAAATGCATTCTAAGTATATGCAAGTTGAGTAAGAGGCATGAGTTGCCTACTATCTGAGGTTTATGTGTGATAAAATACATTTATGTGAATTATGTACTTGTTGTGTAGTGATTGATAGTGGTGCGAACCGCTAAATTGTTTATTTTGTTTTAAAACAAACTAATGTTCTATAGAGTAGAGGACCTTGAAATGCCATTTATTGGTAGAGATTGCTAATAATAAGATTTTATTTGTTAATAAAATTAAATGCGACAATTTGTTGGAACTGTACGGGAAAGTTTTTCCCATAAAGACTTATTGTTATCGCCATGAGAACGCCGAGTGTAAATGAGAGCACGATCGGATGACCGAGTACCACATCGAGATCATCTGTCGCCACAAACCAAATCGTAACAAATATCCAAGTGGAGTTGAATCGGAGACTCAACGCAACGTTAATCGCTGGGTGCAGGAACCGAGTCCAGCTGCGAGGGTAAGAATACACCTTCAGCAGAGTATCGTGGTTATATTGTGCTTATTATCGACATTCATTTCCGTCAATAAACCGAGATCCTTAGAGAGCATTCCATTTTTATCTCTTTTTAGCCTTATCTTCTTGCGCCGTTAGAGACAAAAGAGGAATAGGGAAGAGCCGAAATTTATTCAAATCGAGAAGACCTCCCTAAGGAGTTATTTTCATTCATAACCTCATCGTTATCCCCATCTGTGGATGTGTGCCGTTCTCGAGCCTGAGACTGAGATGTGAGATCGCTACCCTGAACTTCTTCTGAACCATGACTTCGGGGACGAAGTCTATTTCAAGTGGAGTTGAGTTGTAACACCCCTGAAATTTGTATTAATTAAATAATAATATTTTAATCACATTATTTTATTTATGAGTAACTTATATTATTTGGACGACCTGTAGTTAGTCGGTTCGTTTTTATCAGACGTTATATAAGTAATTAGACTTAATTAGTTAGACGTTTAATTATTTGGTCAATTTATAATTTAGTTGACGTTCATATATTATTAAAAGTAATTAAATAGTCCGTGCTAAAGTTTGGACCGGTTAGTTAATCATAAGTTTAAGGTGGTGTTCTTTTGAGTTGGGCCGGCCAAAGGCCAAGGCTCTGAGCTTTTGTTTTGCGGGCTTGGAGCCTTAGTGATTAAGTTAAGTTGATTAAGTAATACCCTAAACCTCCCTCATAGAAGTTGACGCATTTGTCAGATTCGTTATTCATCCCAAATGACAATTTCGTTATTCACTCAAATACTCCAAATAATGATGGTAAGCATTGAGAAACAAAGCAGGTGAAGACTTTTTGTTATTTCCGGTGTGTGAGACGGTGGAGAAGGAACAACCAAATAGAATTCTTTTCCAACCAAGTAATTGTTTTGCCAACTTCCGACCATCGTTTAATTTCCAGCCGAGAACTCCTTGTCCAATCCTCGTTTCTTTTTGTTCGGTTGTGTCACTCTTGCCGCAGCTATGAACTAGCAATGGTGGTGTTGTAGTACTGATAGTCGACTTTTCGGTAAAGTTCCCTTGATTCCTTACGTCACGATTCTCGTGTTATTTATTACTGATTTTAATTATATTCTTGATTGATCGAGTTGTGATCACGATTCGATAGCAGGCTAAGGGTGGTGGTGACCATCG
Source organism: Calendula officinalis (assembly GCA_963853835.1). NCBI lineage: Eukaryota > Viridiplantae > Streptophyta > Magnoliopsida > Asterales > Asteraceae > Calendula > Calendula officinalis. Next base: position 35,275,495 of record OY970825.1, read on the forward strand.
AGATGGAAGAGGGTTGTGCAGAATTCGGTATAAAACTTCTCTTTTCTGTTCTGTTTTGATTCCTAAATCCCGATTGATGTTAATCTTTTTGTGTATAACCTGTGGTACCGAGCAGTGTTCATCATCAAGCAAGATTCGAACTAGATTAAGAACTCTAAAGAAATTGTGGTGTAGTCGGAATCAGGAAGCAATGGCCGATCGAATTGTATAATTTTGTGATGTTATCGATGGGCCAAACCAATTTCATAACCAATGCGGGTTTTGAATGAGAATTCTGTGATGTTAATTCTTGTGAGGTATCGAGCAGAATCGTTGTGAGCCTTTCCCGAGCAGCTTTAACCGAGCCATTTTCCGTATAGAATTCGGTAGTCACTTCTTCCGTTTTTATTCCTTTGATCAATATATCGTTGAATTGTTACTAATTGAGTTTGTTGTAGGGTTTTGGGGGCGTGATGTCGGGGCTGTGACCGAGCCATAGAAGGCTCGGGTTTTATTAAGTTTAATTGTTTTGGTTGTCAATCTAAATCAGGTTAGGGTTAGATTGGTTGTTAATCATATCGTTTTGTCGAAATCATATAAACCGGGAAGTTTTCTAACAAACGAGCTAAATAGAATATTTCTAAAATACGTTTTCTGTGATAAAGTAAGTTTTCGGGGCTGTCGGGTACCTCGGGAATAAACGAGTTAATGTCGGGATTCAAAACATGCTTTTATCAAACATGCTAATATCTGACAGAAACTGTAGTCTGGGTTTAAGTCCGTTTTTGTCACACGTAAGATACGTTTCTGGATTTCTGCCCAGTGTTGGTTTCTAGGTTTCTGAGTCCTCTTTCCAACGACGCTAACGGCTCGTTAATCTGATTTACGGTTTAAAAGTTATCGCCGTTTTAGTAAACCATCGCAGAATAGTTTTCGGTTCAGCTATTCTGTCTTGTAAGCCTTATTTGAACCTTTTCTGTTTCGATTCAGTTTCCGAAGTATTCTGTAAAAATGTAGTCCTCTGAGTCACTTAACTACTGTAAAAATTTGAATAAAATCTAGTGAGCGGTTTGGGAGTTATAGCAGTTCCCGTGGGGGTGTCGGGTTCTGGCAGATTAATATGAGTTGAGTTTTGAGCCGAGTTTTAATCCTAGCCCTATTATGTGATGTAGGATCTTCTAGGAACTGAGTTGTGACTTGTACGTGCCAAGGATACTTCCAGGAGCTTATGTTCATTCGAGGTGGGTAATCTCACTATAAACTTGTACTTACTTTCGATTCATGATTATGTGCTATGTGTTGTGAATTGTCTTGTTGATTGAGCTTGAGTATTGATTGTGTGATTTATTTGATTTATCTGTGATCTGAGTTATCTGGAGACTGGGTTATCTGAGTTCTGAGCTCTTGAGTTAAAACATTAAACATAATATACTTGACTTGACACCAAAGAGCACTGGTGTCAGATGTTTGTCTTGGCACCGAAGAGTACTGGTGCCAGACGTTTTGACTCAACACCGAAGAGTACAGGTGTTGAGTCTTGAGTTGTGTGAGGCGGGTCGAGGTTGATCTCTCGTCCCAAGTCATACAAGCGCGCTATATAAATTTAAAATCTGAGAAATAAATTTGAGTAATTGAGAATTGAGTAGAGTCTTTAGGGATCACTTATGTGACTTGAGTTGTTTGTACTTACATGTTTATCTTGATGTTATTCACTCAGCGGTGGCTGACCCCAAACACTCCCCCCCATTTTTGCAGGTACTAGCAATGGCAAAGAGAAGGTCAATGGTTGATGAGTTGCGTTTCTATTTTTATGGATTTGGATTAAAACATTTATTTCGAGTCAAACATGTTTTGTTTTAAAACCCTTAATTATTCCGCATTTAAACCACGAGACGGTTTTATATTTTTATTTATGAGTTGGGACCTTTGAGTTACTTGTACTTTTGGGGGAAAATGGTTTATTTTATTTATTAAAAGTTTTAAATTTCCACTGATTTTTGGGATGTTACATACTCCTATTACAACCAATTGGTTTTAAGATGGAACCCCACAAACTGACATTTCATGATTTGAAACACATATGCTTCGAAGTAATATGCTCGTTTGTATTTTAAAACACCTGTGTTTTAGTGAATCACATGTGTTTCAATACATCAATACCACCACATGTGTTTTTATATTTTAGAACACCTGTGTTTTGGAACATCTGTGTTTTTGTTTTCCTAAACGTTTTATATACTCAGCCTTCTGGGAATTTAACGACGCATTTTGGAGAATCCTTTTTTTGCCAGAAATGAGTAGGCAAGAAAAAAGTACGACAATGAGAAAGTGGAAAATCAGTTTTGCGGAAATGTACGGTGTAAGTTTAGTTGAAATTGAAAAATATACAATTCTCCCTTTTAACTCTTAAGCACTAAGTAAGTAAGTATCAAAGGATCTCACTTCATGCCATTAGATTTTATGTACTATATTTAAGTATTTAACTAAAAATTGATGTATATCTACTCTTTTCATCATCATCGTCATCAACATCACTAGAGTTTCAAGATGGTAAAAGTTGTTTTATCTTTCAGGTAATCTATGTTCTAGATTAGCCACAGGAAAGTGTGAATTGCAAATCTGATAATAATGTTTAGGATGATAATTATAATCTGTTTTAAGTTCCTATCATAGCTTCCTATAATCATATACGTAAACAAACTCGTGATGTTGACATAATGTACCTAATGTTGCCTTTTGTGATAATGCACTACAATCAAATCTTATTTGTTTATGGAACGTGGTTCAACTTTTAAACAATATGACATACATGGGCGGTACCAAAGGGTGGCCAGGGTGGACATCTGCCTACCCCAATTTTTTTCTGATTTGATATATTTTTTATGGGTTAGTTTATTTTATCATTTTTGCTAAGCACAAGATGTATTATATATGTGATGGGGGATAACTAATGCAAGTAATATCTACCTCTGACTTGCACCAAATTTTTTTTGCCCACCAATGAAAAATTTCGCCCACCTCTAAATTTTCCTCTCAGCACCTCCTACCAGCCACTTCTTCCAATTAATATCCGCATCAAGGGTCACCCAACCGCGTCCTCCAATCATCTTCTTCTCAAAGAGCAATACGTCTTCCTCGGGTAAGTAGGTCACATATGGCTCAAATTTTAAGTTGAGCAGTTGGGTGTGTTTGAAGAAGTGGATTGATGTGGTGTTGTAGAAGGTGGTGATGGGGTAGTTATCAATAAGATCCACCGTCAAGCTGAATATCCCTATATCAACTATCAGATGGATGTACCCTCTCATTTTAAACAGAAAAGATAAGTCTATACTGCTCTCTAATGAGATGGAAGTATTGGACGTTGGCACGAAGGTGGCATTCATGTCATTTATGTCAACGCGTTTAAGGTGAATGTTTCCTACACCTACTATTAAAAAGGTTATAAGGACTAAGGCGAGTATCAAGAGGATAAAGAACATTGTACAAATGTAACGCGGGTACCGGGGTAATATGGAGTTGGGGGCGGCAGCGGCGAGTACCGTGGTAGGGGTGGGGAAGGGGAAGGGGAAGGCGGTTGACACGGTCATGAAGAAGGGAGGGCTGTGGGTGGAGATGTTGCTCGTGGGGCTTGAGTTTACTTCGGTAATCTCAAAGGTAGCCATCTCGATATCACGACCACTCTCCATTTTCCAGAAAGCAAAAAAAGAAATCAGTTATTACATAATTAAATAATTGATAATTGATGTTAATAAAACAAAAAGTTAAATCAATCTTCTAATTAATTAAACGAATAAATTTTTTTATTTCATGAATATCGTTTAAACAATATATATAATCTGAATTTTTAAGTATAAACCGAAATAATGAACTTGGGTGTATTCGGCTTAAGAGTTGGAATCGAAAATGAGCCACTAGCAATGTTGGGCCGAAATAATAGAGGGAAAACGGGCTTGCGTTGAATTGTTGGGATAATTGAAACTGTGGTATGGCTCGGGAATTCTGTCTGGCCGGCCAGAGGCCATGTCTATCGATGAAACAGAGGAGAAAACACCGGCGAGGGAAAAAAATTAAGGTGTATTTTGGTCGATGTACCACCTAGCTACAACAATGGTGTAACTCGTTGCTTGTAAACTCGCCTGAAAATACGGATTCTCCCTTTTAACTCATCTTAAGCACTAAGTAAGAGCATCTGCATCGGCGATATCATTTGAATTGCTAAACACATTTGAAAGCCACCTAGGAAAGTGGATTGCAAATTTAGCAACTCCACTTGCAATTCAAAAGTAGACTTAAAGTGATTTTATTATTCATTTTTAAATAGAAATGATTATAATTTCTTTATTTTTCATTTTTTAATAAATATATATTTTTTCACTTTTATTGCATACAAATACAATAATTTAAAATAGAATTTATATAACACTTCAAAAAAATATTATTTTATAGAATTTAATATTTTGTTAATATTTCTTATTTTGAATTTAAAAGATTATTTTGTATTTAAAATATTATTTTATATTTAAAAATATTATTTTAATTATAAATAATTATATTTACATTAGTTTATTAATAAGTAATTATTATATTTTTAATATTTAAGATATATTTTAAAAGTATTATTGAAAGGTGATGTGGTAATGGGGTCCACTTTTATAAGTGTGTTATAATTCCAGTGATGTGTAAAGGAATTGCAAAAATAATGTGATACATTTGAAATCTGAATAAGATTTCATGAATGTGGATGGCCTAAGTATCAAAGGATCCCACTTCATGCCATTAGATTTTACGTGTATATAATAATCATTCTTTATATGCTGAATAATTAGTTCGCAATCTTAAGATCGCTGGTGACTGATCTTGTTATTTTGAGTATTAACAAGTCAATAGTATATATAGGGGTGCCCAAAATTAACTAATCTCACTCAATCGGAACCCAAACTCGATTATGCTAAGTTGGGTCGTGTGTATTTGTGTTTTATGTTAATATCAGATACTTTAACCAGATCTTATCAATCCAATTCCTTTATCATGTTCGATATCCAGCTAGGATTGCTTACATTTGTCTGGTTTCGGGTGACCGATCGCTTAGACCTTATGAAGTTTAAGTGTGTGGACATCCATAGTTACCAGATACGCGGTACGCTCCGGTACGGGAACACGTACCGGGTACGTGGTACGCCATATTAGCCGTATCCGATACGTTGGGGGTAGGTTCATTCTGGTATGACTCGGTACGGTGTACCATGTGGTCTGGTACAGTGTACCCGCTTTAGTTATATTAAAAAGCTATAAAGTTTTAAATATGTACGTAAAGACTAAAGAATTTGGATTAAAAGAAACATGTAATGGGCTTAGTCCATTACAAACACATTTAGTTAAGTGGACTTAATGTAATGGGCTTAGTCAACAAATCTTCAAACATCAACACTCCGTCTTCTCCCCTAAACTAAACAGTCGTCGTCTCTCAACTCCTAACCCTAGAACAAACTATCGATGTTGCAATGTTAAAATTAAAGTTCGAATCGTGTTTCTTAGATGGAATCGACCACCAAATCGTCGATTTCAAACATGAATTGACTCGGATTTGGAACGAATTGCATCTTCGTTCAGGTGCGTAAAAAATCGATTTCGCTCGCGATTTCTGTCACGATCGGTACACTTCTGTACCGCGATTTGGTACCCCGCGTACCATTCGCAATTCGTGGCCATATGCACGAATCTGGTAACTATGGGACATCTGCCTACCCCAATTTTTTTTCCGATTGATATAACTTTTTATGGGTTAGTTTATTTTTTTATTTTTGTTAATCGCAAGATGTATTATATATGTGATGGGGGATAACTAATGCAAGTAGTATCTACCTGTGATTTGCACCAAAACATTTTGCCCACCAATGAAAAATTTCGCCCACACCTCTTTACCCAAAAAAAATAAAAAAAAATTCGCCCACCTTTGAATTTTTGGTGTTCGTAAAAGAAACCTACGTTCGTAAATAAGCAGCCGTGCGTAAAGAAACTCTGCCAATTTAGAATCTCAATTTGTGAATATTCAGTCTTCCAAAGTCCATGTGACTTTTATAACAAGAACAAGGGTTAAGGTTTACCTAAAGAGAGAGTGTAGCACCGAGAGAGAGTGTGAGAATGAGATCGCCAGAGCTGTCGTGATCTCGCCGGAAAAACGCTCGGATCACCAGAAAACGCCCAGATCAAAAGAGAAATGGGGTAGTAGCAGTTGGGCTATCTGGTTATCGGATCCTTGTGAGCTTTAATTATGCTCTGTTTCGGCTAGGAGGTGGATGCAAAGATTGGGTTTTTAGACTTCCTATTTTTGAATCACTGTCGTGTTTGAAGTGTATGTTATGAGGTGATGTTGTAGTTGCATTTATAAGCTGAATGAAATGTGATAGATAGTCGTAGGTGACAATATCACTTAATATTAAAATATTATACTTCGTAGATGTGTACGTGCATATTAATTTCCTATGTTATTTATCATCTACATAAAGCAAACCACTTAATAAAATGGTCACTTAATAAATTAACCTAAAATTGTTAACTTATCTCAAATCTATTTATTTTTGTATTGGTTTCACTTTGTGTAATACAATTGTTATACTTATTTCATATACTAAAATACTCCCAGGTAAAATGTTTATTAATAGTGAGTGGGCTTTACCCCGCGTGCTGCCGCGGGGTTTTTTCATTGATACCAAGAAAAATGTTTAATTGTGTTCATAGCAAAAAAATTTGAAGATAGTTATGTACTTGTGTAAGAGGTAGGACTAAAAATAACGTGAGAATGGGTTGAGAGGTGTCTCATGTGATAATGTGGGTGCTAAAAATAAAATTATTTATGTTGTTAAAATTAAAAGTAATTGATTTTATTTTAAAAGTAAAACTAATCCACTTTGTTTATAAAATAAATTTATATACATAATATCCTAATAGAAATTAACGATTTATGTTTCATAAAATAATGATAACTCTATATATTTTATTAATATCACCATATGTTTCATAAAAAAAGTTAGGGAACAACTACAGCCAACAATCATGTGGTTCAAAAGTGTCCACGTGTCAAAAATATAACAGATTTAAATGGGTCCTGTTATACATATCAAAAGTATTTTTTTAAGGGTCCTACTATTTGCACTAAAAAGTCAAAGTGTAAAAATATTGAAAATTGTGTTTTGACTCTGAAAAGTGATTGAAAATTGTGTCAATCTGTCAATCTGTCATATTTTCAGTTTTCACCTTTTTTGGAACAGTAAATTAATTTAAGACTAATTTAATTACAATATAACTCCCAATTAATTATTTGTTTATAAAAGAATTTTTAACCTTATTTTAAAATATACTTTAAATTTTTACAGTCAAATTACATCATCCTCAAATAATCACTGTAACATCAAAATCATCATCATCCTCAAATAATCTATCATTTGTAACGTATGTTTTAGTCGCAAGATCAAATCTTTTTATTTTCATTGTCATAGATACTACAAGGAGAGAGAGATATTAGAGAGATTCAGGGAGAGACAGAGAGAGAGACGTAAAAGAGAGAGAGATAGAGAGAGAGAGACAAAGAGACGGAGAGAGAGAGAGAGAGAGAGAGAGAGAGAGAGAGAGAAAGCTGCAGAGAGAGAGAGACGCAAAGAGAGAGACAGAGATACAGAGAGAGAGAGAGAGACAGAGAAGGAGAAAGCTGCAGAGAGAGAGAGATGCAAAGAGAGAGACAGAGATACAGAGAGAGAGAACGAGACTAAATAAGAGAGAGACGAGCGGTGGAGCGGCGTGGTGCGGTGGCGCGAAGGTGGAGATCGAGTCAGACGAGCGGTGGAGGGCGGTGGTGCGGTGGAGCGGCGGTGGAGATCGAGGCAGACGAGCGGTGGAGGGCGGTGGTGCGTTGGCGCGGCGGCGGAGATCGAGGCAGACGAGCGGTGGACGGCGGTTCACGGTGGCGCGGCGGCGGAGATCGAGGCAAACGAGCGGAGATCGATCCAATCAGCCGAGCGGACGAGCGGCAGAGGAGGATGGTCGTGGTTTCTACCTGAAATGACAGAGAGGTCGGATTCTAGACGGCGGTTCACGGTGGTTCACGGCGGAGCATGGTGGTGGACGGCGGTTGAGGTGGTGGCGGCTGCAGAGAGAAGGGGAGAGGGTAGGGTTGAGTGAGAGGGAAAGTGGAGTTAGGTTTAGGGTTTTGAGAAAAATTGTTTAAATAGGGTAATGGGGTAATGGGTTTTGAATAGGTTAATGGACTAGGAAGTTGTTTAATATATTTTTTTTCAAGCCCACTTGTTTATTAAGTTGTGTATTTTTTTACAAGATATTTTATTTAATATTTTAATTATAATTATGTTGTGTATTTTATTTTTTGCAGGAATTTTATTTTGATTTGACACATAAAAATGTCATTTTTTACTGAAAATAACTCAAATGATGCTGAATTTTCCACCTCGACGTCACCTTTCTTCACTAATCAGGTAAAATAGTAACATATTATATTTTGTTTAGCATTATAGATATTGTTATAAATTAAAATTAATTTAATTTAAGATCTTTCAATCTCGCGAAGATTTAAAAAACTGGGCACAAAACCAGGCGCGCTCTATTGGTTATGTCCTAGTAACCAAAAGATCAAACCAGATGCAGTCTCTTGCTTATATCTCGCTTATATGTGATCTTGGTGGTGAATACACAATGAAGGAATCAAGTAAAAATTCTGCTACAAGAAAAACTAATTGTCCATTCCATTTACAAGGGAAATATTCAATTACAAATAATGGTTGGTTGATAAATGTAATATGTGATGAACATAATCATCTTCCTGCACAACATATGGAAGGGCATCCGTATGCAAGGCGGTTATCTAAAGATGAATATCGATTGGTTGAAGAACTGACACAGAAAAATGTGCCACCACGTGATATTCTATCAATATTGAAGGCACAAAATGAAAATAATGTGTCGACACTTAAAGACATATATAACGCACAATATAAAATTCGCAAGGCTTTACAAGCTGGAAAGAGTACAATGGAGGTAAAACACTACAACTTTTGACTCTTTTTTTTTTTTTACTTTCATTGATAATAATAATTTAATTATGAAATTTTGTATGTAGGTTCTTATGTCTCTTATACATTCTAATAGTTATGTTCATGACTTTTATACAAATAATGATACGAACAAGCTAGAAGCTTTATTTTTTGTTCATCCAACATCATTTAACATATGGCGGGCATTCCCACATGTGTTGTTGATAGATGCTATGTACAAGACAAACAAGTATAATATGCCTTTTGTTGAGATTGTCGGCGTAACTTCTACAGGAAAGACATTTTGCACAGCTTTTGTAATTATAAGTGAAGAAAAGATGAACAACTATAAATGGGTATTAGAGTGTTTAAAGTTGACATTAGATGAATGTATGCTTCCACGTGTTATAATTACTGACAGAGAGTTGGCTCTCATGAAAGCATGTGAAATAGTTTTTCCGAATGCTACTAGATTACTCTGTAGATGGCATATCAGCCAAAATATTTTAAAAAAATGCAGGCCAATAATCAGGAGGCAACAAGATTGGGACTCTTTTGTTTCGGCGTGGAAGTCGCTAGAAGATTCTCCAACGTGGGCATCATACATGGAGAACTACAAGCAACTTCAATTAGTATTGACCAAATATCCACGTAATGTTATATATATTTTTTTTATTTTTAAATAGTATAATTATATATATTTCATATTCTTATTTAACTTTCAGGCGTTTTAAGTTATGTGGATGCCCAATGGTTGAACAATTATAAGGAAATGTTTGTGTCTGCATGGAGTGACCAGTCTCTCAACTTTGGCAATCGCACAACTAACAGGGTTGAAAGCCAACACGCAAAATTAAAAATGTACTTGCAATCCAAGAAGTATTCCCTAGATCAATTTGTAGGGTATATTAATCAAATCGTGCAGTCCCAGGTTACATCAATAAAAGAAAGTTTTGAAAGAAGTCGAATTTATCGTTATCATCAACATAACATTACGTGTTTCAACTTATTACGTGGCTTTGTTTCAAATAAAGCTCTAGATATGATTTTAGGAGAACTGCATCGGTTGAATGATCTTGAGTTAGATTACTCAACATGTAGTTGTCAACTTCGTAAGAGTTGTGGGCTACCATGTGCTTGCGTACTTTCAATGTACTTAAATTCGGTCATTCCTTTGGATTCGATTGATATCTTTTGGAGGACACTAGATGTTTCGTGGTCAACACCATTAGAACAAGAAGATATTCAATGTAAGGATCAACTACACATTTTCAAAGAAGAGTTTAACAATCAGTCCAACTCTGGAAAGAAAAGTTTCTTAAAAAAGCTTCGTGATATAATCAATCCGAGACAACAAATTAAAGAACCTGTTGTTAAAGAAAATAACTGTGGACGGCCAAGCTTGAAGAAACAAAAGAAAAAGAAGTGTGTTGATTTGAAAATTCCAGATCCTGGTCAAAGTAGTTATTCTCCCAGAATACAAAGTTATTCAGTCGCGTCAAAGTCAGCAGGGTTGACCAAGGAACCGGCAAGACATAGTTCATACGTAGCCGAAATTCCAGACCTGAACGAAACTCCTGACTTGAATGAAATTCGAGAGTTCAACCATGAGTCTTTGTCATCCTACATGCATCCATTAATGGATGAGATTCCATCTATTTTTATCCTTATGTATCACATATAGAAAACATATTGGGTGATGGAAATTGTGGATTCCGAGCAATATCATTTTGCCTAGGGTATCCTGAAGATCAGTGGCTCAATGTTCGATACCAACTGTTACAAGTGTTATCGAGTTCATACGATAGATATTCCGAAGTTTACAAAAGCGGAATCAATGAACTATATAATAGAATTAATTTCTTACAAGGTGGCATCGCACCACCGGGTCACTGGATGAGTATGCCTTACACAGGCATCCTAGTTGCTAATACATTCGGTGTGATCCTCACATTTTTAACTATGGGAGGTTGTCTCACTTTTTTTCCTCTTTGGAAAGGTCCGGAAGAGTACTTATACCATCAAAATATTACATTTGCGCATGTGCATGGTAACCATTATGTGGCAGTGCACTTAAACGGAGATTTTCCAATGTCTACCATTTCGCCTTATTGGACTCGCTGTAGAGCCCCGTGTGCAGCTGGATGGGAAACAACGTATATGTCGCGCATGGAATCTTATAAACAGCAGATGCCTTATGATGATGGTCGTATCAATATTTTGGATTTTGAATGAAATTTTCATATTATTTTTTAAATAAAATTTGTCATATTTACTTATTTATAACGTGTTCTTATTATTATTAAATATAAAATAAAGTCACTATAAATTAGTAAATATCTAATTAGGAGGGAAAATATGTCATTTTTAATTTTTAAGAAAAAGTATCATCTACATTATTATTACTAATCATTTAAATCATACTAATCATTACATTATTATTACTAATCATTTAAATCATATCACCATCATTATTTTTCTACTTACTAGTGAGTTTAGAGAGGACCTTTTTTTAATTAATTGTTTCTTTTTTGTTGTTGAGAAAAAGCGAAAGTAAAGTTGTCGTTTTGAGTGGATTGAGATTCCATAGGCTTCTCTCTCACGTGGCCACTAAGTCAAACAGGGTTTTTGTACTTTTTTTTTTTACCAAACTTGTAAATAAATTGCGGACTAAGTAATATTTCTTCCGTATCAAAATAAGTGAATCACTTTCCTTTTCGGGGTGTATCAAAATAAGTGAATCACTTTAATAACTTACCTTATTTGGTAAGTTTTTATATTTTAAATTACCCATTTAGCCTTACTTATCCCTCTTTATACATTATTAAAGGTGTGGGGCCCCATTCATTTTTATCATCTTCCTAGTAAAAGTGGGGCCCATCCATTCTAATTACCCCATTAAATTTCATTAATCTCTTATTACCTTATTTTGCCTTAAAAACCGTAAACTTCAAAGTGATTCACTTATTTTGATACGGAAGAAGTAGATGTAAACATTTATATAAATTGATTAAACTTTTATAATGATGGTTAAATTAAATTAATTAGATGGTTAGTGGAGAACGGGTCTCACATTTTTTGAATAAAGTGAGGTTAATGATGTTTAAAAGTAAAAGTAAAGGTAAGAAATCATTTCACTTTGTTAAAGTAGATAGTGGGCGTGGGCCCCACTATTTTTTTTTGCCAAATAAGGTAATTTTTCAAAGTGTGTCACTTATTTTGAATATGGCTTTGATGTCCAAGCATATTGTTAGTGATAAAGACTCTTTGTGGGTGAATGTTTGCTGGAGTATTCTGAAAAGGAATTAGGGAGAATTTTGCTTACAAAATTGGGGATGGTTGTAGCACTTCTGGTTGGTATGATAATTGGCACCCTTATGTAATTTTATTACTCATATGGACATTTATGAGGGGGGTTTGACTATTGGTGATTCAGTGGCAGATATTGTGCATAATGGTGATACCTGCAGATTGGTTTTATAAATTCCCTTAGATTTTTTTATAATGTCCCTCCTTTAATTTTGCATACTGTGAAGGATAGTGTCTTATGAAAATCTGCTGGAGGCAGGGGCATACCATTTTTGTGTCCAATGCTTGGAAAGAAATAAATTTGAGGCTTACAAGTGTTGAAGAGGTTTGTGATCTTATCAAAAATACTGTTAGACTCAGATTATTTGGCAGTCTGTGCTTGCTGCCGAGTTATGGAATTTTGAGTTAGTCCAAGTATAATGATGATAAAGATTGATCTAATGATTTTTGGTGGAGTTAGCCGTTTAATGGGATTGCATGTCAATATCCATGGTAATTGCAGAAATATGGATATTTTTGGGGTCATCTTTTTTTCCTCATTTTTAGGAACTTTCTAGAATTTATTGATATTTTCTGAATTATTTCTGGAAAATGCTGCACTGTCATAGGGGTATTTTCGGTATTTCTGGTGGTCTGCTCAGCCTGAAAATTTTCATACAGTGTTGGATCAATGGTTTACATTTTTATGGATTTTATAAGATTTTTTGGGATTTTTTCTGGATGCTAAGGATCATTACAAGACTGTCTTGGTATTGCCTGGAGAATATTAGGTCAAGAGGGATTGTTTTGGTGATTTTTAGCAGTTTGATGTTTGGATTGAGCAGATTTTTTGTTGAAGGCTTGGGATTATGTTTTCCCATTTTTCAGAATTTTTTGGGATTTTTCTAAATTTTTTCTGGACAGTTTTGGGCAGTCTGGGTGGTCTTTTGAAGCTGAATTTTTTTGTGGGCCTTAGTTGCATAAATTCCCATTTTTCTGGATTTTTTGGGATTTTTCTGATTTTTTTTTCTACTGTTGGTACTATTGGGTGCAATTTTTCGGTTTAAAAAGGGTTTAGGGTCTAGGTATTTCCAGTGGGAAGATTAACCTTTTCTGGAGCAGGTACTATTATTTTGGAATATATGGGTAAATTAGTCCATAAATTATTGAAGCAGGTGGCACACATATTTTACACACACGCACTGACTTCCCATTTAGGGAACCATAGCCATAATTTAGTTTTGGAGATATTTGTGGATATGCAGGAGTTTTGCATAACTGTTTGTAGCCTTAAAGTAGATGAAGTGATTTATAAAACCCTCTTTGATTGGAACAATTTTTTTGGTAGTATTGTGCAAGTCCTTCATTTCAAGCCAAAATTTTGTTTAGGTACAATTATATACTTGGAATTGACGGGTTACTTATGGATTGGTGAGGTGTTGGTGCTGATATTTGTGGCTGGAGTTTGACTTTTCAAAAGTCAAAATTGGGATTTTTGTATGGTAGAAGTGATCGTTGTAGCTGCTACTTGTTTGGTTTTTTGTTATGTCTTGGTCAACTGTTTTACACTGAAATGGTTGACCTTGATGTGTGTGTGTTGCAGCTTCGGACTGGAAAGATTGCAAAGAGTTTTTTGTTTGACAGTTTGACTTTTCTGTAGTCAAAGTCAAACTGTCGAGGCTGCTGGAATTATGGGTTAAAATGCAGTCAAAATTTTCGTATTTTTTGGATGCTAATCGGGTTATGTTTTGAAGATTGTGCTCGGGCTGTTTGGATGTTGCAGCCATGGATTTTAGAAAGGATAAAGGGCATTATTTGTAACAGTTTGACTTTTATAATGGCTAGGTTTGAAACACTGTGATTGATAATGTAGCTAATCAAGATTTTCTTTAGTAATTAAGACTATGATGTGATTCACTAAAACACACGTGTTCCAAAATACAAACGAGCAAAATCACATGTGTTTCAATACATTAATATCATCACCACCCCCATTACCACCAGCACCTTCACTATCAGCCACCACCACCGTCGGTGGACGGCGGCGGTCGGCGGTGGTCGGTGACTTGAAACACATGTGTTGAAACACTGTGATTTGATCTTGATCATTTTGATCTAATGACTAGGATTTGTCTCTTGTGACTATACAAACTCTTAAACTACCTAGAACACAACTTTATATATATAAAATTATAAATGATGTACAAAATTGCAGCATTAACTAACGTCTTAAGAAACGACATGAGTCGCCACGCCCTCTTTTAGAACCTTGGTCTTTAATAAACAAACAACACTTGAGTGTGAGGGGGCGTTCCAAAACATGGTATAAAGTAAAAGGTGCATCACAACTTCACAAGTACACAGTCGCTCGATCTTCAAACCCTCCAGGTTTCCACGATGAAATTCACCAAATCTTCGATCCTCATACTTCTATTCGCTCTCTTGATTACAACAAATTCAGCTTTCCAATCGGACGAACTTATCGCCGACGATGAAGAATTCGGTCTAGAAGGCGGCCGTTCACCGGATATCGATCTCACTGTTTCATCATCACCTCAGATCTCATCTCGTCCTCAATCCACTCCACAATCTACTACTAGAAAGAGGTCTACAGATTCTGAGTCGGACTCTAGAATTCAATTCGCTCTCCAGCACGCGTTCGGTGATTCCTCCGAGTTCTCCGCCGCCGGCACTTTTACTGCTCGGCTTAAAACTTCTCCTCATGGCGGACAGGTATAGTGATCGTAATAATTGTGTAACTGATTATGATTTTTCTAGTTTTTTTTAGGAGATTTGGAGAAATACGAGTGTACTGAAATGCATCTGACCGTGCTTATTTAGTTATGGGTCGATAGTAGTATCTGATTTTAATTATTGTTATGAATTACGGTTCGCTTGTTATTTGATCCAAATACAGTTGTTTGTTACTTCAAAAGCATTTGATTATTGGTAATTATACAATGGAAGAAACATACCTGGTTACTGTCGATAGTTCAGACTATGCATATTAGTATATGTGATTAATTTGTGGTGTTTTATCAAAATTTTGTCAATCTAGTTTAGGAAGAGATGAATGCAGTTAATGAATGATCTGTTATTAGTTGCTATCACTCACTGGCTACTGAAATAAACAGATAGATAAATTTGGGGTGTTGTGTCAATGTAAAAATGTAATGTTATGCTCATAATTTACAAATTCACCCGCTGTACTTACTTTTTTGATTTTTCCATCAGACATAGAACAAGTTTAGGTTCTATCATACGTTATAGACTTTAGTTTGAATTATAGGCTGTAAATGAGTCGAGCTCGAGCTCAAACTTGGCTCGACTACTTAGGTTAGGCTCGAGCTAGATTCGTTGATATTTTCAAGCTTGTTGTTTGAGCTCGGGCTCAAACTCGATTAAAACTCGAGTTGCTTGATAAAATATTGGCACATCTGCAGCCTTAGTTTGCTTGTTTTGTCATGAAGCTCAGTATGACTATGTATGATTTCAGCACACACACAGAGACATATTCACACATATGCACATGAATTTCTTTACAGTTTTATATTTTAACTCCAGTTAATAAATCGCAAGTACTTATATATACATCTTGCTGATTTGAAATCTGTTATGTGAATCAGACTCTTACAAAGCTTCGGTTCTCGAGGAATGATCTTACTGCAACAGAGAAGGAGAACTTCAAAGTAACTATTATTTTTTTTCCTTATTGTAGCCATTTTGTTTTACTTTGTTAGTTTCATGACTCAGTTTTGCCTTTTGATGATATCTTTTCCAGAAACTGCTGGAAAATGACGACTACTACAAAATAAGGTTACCGTCTGATGTGCTAAATGCTCCTGGGAGGGATTATGTCATTTCATCAGTGAAGGCAGTAAGTTTGATACTTGGTGTTATACATCATTAACTACTGGTTTTTGTATCTCAACTTTTTCACCTATTTAGGATTATTAGCATAAAAAAGTATTGAGTTATTTAACTATTAAAAGCTCCATACTCATAAAAAAGAGACATGATTCTTTTATCTTTATCTCTCACCAAATAAAATGTTCAAAAATAATAACATATTGTTCACGACTTCATGCACCATCATCAAACCACACAGAAATTCATCTATATCCTTCTGAAACAGAAATAGGAGTAAATTACACAAATGGTCCCTGTGGTTTACTCAAAATTTCACCTATATCATTTAACTAAAAAATTACATTGGTAGTCCCTACTATGGAAACCTTTTACATCGACGGTCCTTTACGGTAATGTCCTTTAGATTTTTCTGTTAAGTCTCCCCATGTGCATTGCACATGAGGGTAAAATGGTCTTTTACATGGAAAATCATGTATTTATCATTTACTATATAAAACTATTATATAGATTTAAAGTTACTGTATATATATTTTCATTTTATTGTTCGTCCATACTTTGTTTTATTTCTGAACATACTTTTTGTAATACAAGTTGCTTACTTTGTTTCTATTTTTCTCAGAGATGTCTTCCAAGGGATGGCCTGGATGAGCATATTGTTATACACATGGTAATCTTTCCTTTTCAATAACTAGAAAAAAAAAAGTTATCCTTTAGATTAAAGACCTGCCTGTATTCTTCTTAGTCACAAATAATATATTTTAAATGCATTTCATTACTGTTTTATGGTTAATAAACCAGTTAGATTAACAATTTTGTATCATCACAGGAAGGTGTTAATATTTTGGCTGTCAACTATGGTTCTTCTGGGGCCTGTCAATATCCTCGCCAATCGAAACTTGTAAGTTTTCACCAATCTATTTAAGTTGGTAAATATTGAAAAATGTAGGTGTTTTTGCATTATCACATATGTTATAAAAGAGGAAAACCAAAGAATTAACAAGTATAATGTGTGGGGTGGTTTGAGTAACATGTCAAAATGGGTCGGCTAATTTTTTTAGTACACATTGTTAAAGTTATTATCTAGTTAGCCATTTATGAGGTTTTAGCATTTGAGAACATTTTAAGCAACTTTTGACCATTTTAGGTAAGTTATTAAATTTGGACCTGTTGGAGTTACATCCAATCCAAGAAATCGGCCCATTTTTAGGAAGATGGCTTGAAATTACCACCACTAATAATTTGTTTATATTTCTACAATTGTGTATTTTAATAACTCGACCTTTGATTTTTGATTTGTTGTTTTCTATCCAGCCTACAAAATGGTCTTTCAACTCTCACACAGTGTTAAAGTACAGTGAGCTTGCACCAAGGTAATTTTATTTTGAGTGATATGACATATTTTTAAAATATAAATATAGTAACTAAATATATCATTAAACTAAGTTCTCTAGTCAGATTTAATTTATTCATATATACATATATATTTTAATTTTGCTGCAAATTATAATAGGACTCCAACATTTTCTGAAGACATTGGTGGCACTGAGATAGGAGATGATGAAGGTGTAAAGCCATTAGTGGAGAGGTCCTTTTGGGCTAAATATGTGAGTATTTTTTAACGCTCTATTTTTAATCATTTTTTGTAGCGTTGTAAAACTCGGCCTACTCAGCAGAATAATTGCCGATTACAATGTACTCGGTGGAGTGCCGAGTCGAGTACACCCAACTCGGTCAAAAAAACATGGTCAAACCAAAACTCGATGAAAAATTCGCCCAACTCGGTCAATACACGGCCAACTCGGTCAAACTCCTTAAAATCCGGTCAAACTTGGTCTTTTATTACTATTATTATTTTCTATTTATTTTTTAGTTAGGGTTCAAAGAGAACCGCTTTATTGTTTATTAATTATTAAGTTACCTTATATAAAACCATTTTTAAGTGTGATAGATTTTACTTACGTATAAGTTTTAAAATATGTTTTATTTCTAAAAACTAGGGATATTGTATGTATAATATATATTATTTAAATATAAAAATCCGAATCCGAGTACTCGCCGAGTAACTTACAGGCTAAAGGGTCGCTGAACAAGCGAGTACCGACTACCGAGTGCGAGTTTTACAACATTGATTTTTTGTAATTTTCGGTAATATTTTGTGTTAATGGTTTTGTTAATTTCAGTGGATGTATTTAGTCCCTCTTGGACTTATTGTGATGAATGCTGTCACCCAAGCCATGAATATTCCTGAGGAACAAGCAAGTGGTCAACCACAGCAGGCGGTTGGTGCCGCCCCCCGCGGGCAGGGTGGTGCTGTACGCAGACGCTGATGGTAACTATTATTTCCACTTCTTTTTTTAATATAATAATACCATTAAATGTGCAGCTTTAGCTTTACATACGCCGGTGCCAATTTCAGTCCATTTACTTATAAATGACTTAGTTGTGTTAAATAAAAAAAATAGCTAAAAAGGGGTAACGGGTCAAATGGGTTTGTGTGTCGGGCCAAAGTCCATTTTCTAATGCTTACAACCTCCATAGTCATCTCCATTCAAAGATTTAGAAATTATCTTTTGTTCTTGTAATCATATAATTATATTAATTATATATAAGAAGTAAAAATTGTAAAAAAAATGTTTGTGGGTTGACCCATCCCAGCTTGACCCACACTATTTAGAAGTATGTATACAAACAACCTTCTTTGATTGGCATTTGATGAAAGGATTAAAGGCCTGTTTGGGAAAGATTTTTTGATGGGCTTTTGAACTTATTAGCTCAATAAGATTTAATGAACTTATAATTTCAAGCTAATTAAGCTAATAAGCTCAAAAACCCCTTATAAAAGCTTCCCATACATGCCCTAAGTGTACAAAAATGTATCAAATTTACCACGTATTATATTTCCAGATGGTCTTTTGTGTGTAATAAACTTTCAATACCCGCTATTGTATGTATCTAACATTCTATATGCTTATGGATACCATGTTAGCATAAAAATCTTGAAGATTATGAGTTACTTGATGAAGAAGTCAACTGATACATATAATAGCAAGAATTGAATTTTAAAATTACTCTACACTCATAAATTGTTTAGATATACGCTGCATACATTAATAATACGTGATAAATTGGATACATTTCAATGCAGGAAGCCCTATAGAATTGCAGATTGCAAAGGTTATATGATTATTTATTTATTTATTTGTATGTCTGTTTATACCAGGATCCAACAAGTAATGTAGGACGTGTACTTCTGTACTTCATTAGCTGGCATGAGTGCTTTTGTAGCATCTACTTTACCATGCAAAACTTTGTTACGTGCACTGCCCAATGCAGATCCAGTAGTCTTTTTAACATGAAATTGTTACAGATTTCATTACAAATTTATTTGAATCACTTTTTTTGTTTTGTTGAAGAGATGATTAAAGGGTATGGTTAGATTGATTTGATTTTTAGTTAAGAATATTGTTAAAAAGGGATTACTCATGTTCTTGTTTCATTTCCTAAACATTTCGCAATCTCTACTTGTGTATGGTTTGTTTTGGGAGTTGGTAAAATAGCAGGTCGGGCGTTGCAAAGCCGTTTGGTTAACCCAAAATAGTTTTGCGCCTATTTTTTTTAGTGATTTATGAATAATTTATATTGTTATATAATATTTGAACCAAGGGATATAGAAGGTTGTACGCTTTAAAAGATACATTTCACGTTATACATGAAACTAGCTTCAAAGCCCGTCCGAATAGGCGCGCATGCTTCGAAAAAAATATAAGAAAATAACAAAATAATGATACTGATAAAATGACATAACAAATCATAATTAAAATGATGATAAACAATTTTTGATACATGAATAAATGGTATAGAAAATTTAGAGACGAAATAAAACTTCTTTGTAAATGAATTTATAAAAAGTAAACGTAAGAATTACATGGTTGAATTTACTGAACTTTTAAAGAGGTGTTCTTGATACATGAGAAGGCTTCAAAAGTTTTTATAATTAAAACCTAAAATGCTAAATGGTTTAAATATACGTGTTTGATATACGAAATATTGTTCTGAAATCTTAGTTCATAATTATGGAGTTTATAAATGAATATTAAATAGCTTATAACCGTTGATGAATCACGGACGGCTTATATATATATTTGTTAAATTACTTAATACATTTATGTAACTATTTGAATATTTGTTAATAAATTTATGTAACTATTTGAATATTTGTTGATATTAAACTAATTTATCATAAATGTAAAATTAATAATCAAATTACAACATATTTAATAACTTTTGAATATTATGCATAATGTACAACAAAGAATAAGGCGTTCATTGATAACTAATACCACTATTTAATAAATTCAAATATTATGCATGGATGTACAATAAAGAATATAACATTCATTGATAATTAAAATTATTTACAACAATATTGAATAAACATTCCATCACTAACCAGACATGCAATGTGATGCTGCTATGACACCATGGGTATAAGCGTCTTTTGACAGCTTTATGAAATTGGGAGGAAGCTCTTGTTCGAGTGCCCTACATACCCGAATAACATGCAAAATATAATTTGTTTATGATATAACAATATATTTCAATATATAGTATTACAGGTGCCAATACGATTGGGATGAAACGAGCCATTTTTGTGTTGGTCAAAACAGGCCGGGTTGGGTTAATTCATTAATACGTTTTTAGTTCAAATTTATTTAATTTTTACGTATATTGTGCTAATTATGATTAAGAAACAACATCATTACAAAATTATTTAGTATTTTTTAATAAAACGAGTTTAGGAAGATATATGCATCAGAAATAGAGTTCCCACCATTTACAACCCGTTTAACCCATTCCCTAATGGATTGAAACTACCTAGACATACAATGTTGGAATATAATCAGAATGGAACATACCAAGCAGTAACCAAGAGTAAATACTCTTTTTTGACCTCCAACCTCCTAGCTACAAATTTTCATACATCATTTATGAAAATAAAATCAGGAATTTAATCCAAAAAGAGGAGTACTCACCTCCCGGTTGGCCCTTGAGGATAAATAATGACCAAAAAATAAAAAAAAATACACCTTTGATTTTCCCAGGGTTTCTGGTCATTATCTTCATGCATAAAGGCGTGTTCAAGGTTCAAATCCGCCAACATTATTGTGGATTCGGAACACTATCTCCAACATTTAATAAGCTTCTTGATTTTTTTATTAAACATCATCAACCAAAATTCAAAATTTTATAAGCATCATGTAGCTTTTTTAACAATCATGTTTTCATAATATTTTATATTTTCCCATATCTTTCCTTGGCCAATAATGTAAAATATAAAATTTCTTGAATCTAAAATTAATCCCCTTATTTTATTAATTGTAAACATGTTTTCTGAAGTGAAGGGACTTCTACATTTGAAGCATTAACTTGGTTATTACCTGTTAGTCTTGTAGAACCATTTCGATTTTCCACATCTCCAAAGGATTCTTGAAAAAGGTTAGTTTCCATAGCCGTATGATTCTTACCTTGATAACCCATTCATCATTTAATTGAGTTAAGTCTGTGATGAAGTTCACCTTGTTTTCTATGTTATATAAATTTGGTAAATGATTAATAACAGTTAAACTGAAAACTGTGATGTCATTACACTTTTAATACAAAAAAAAAAACATAATCACAGTAGCAAAAGACTTTTATTACAAAGGAACGAATCATACACAAGTAAAAAGTGATGGTTTATAGATTCATTCAATCAATCACACAAGTAAAAAAAACTCTTTAAATCCCCCCGAAATTGTTTAATTTATGTCTTATAACCGTCTTTTGTACTCACGAGATAACATGGCCCGTGCGATGCACGGGCTTCGTTCATGATAAATAGTTATTTGAATGTAAATCATATACATTTTATTGGTGTAATTGACAAAGTACAAAAAGCAAGATCGCTAACATGTTTAGGTTGATTGCGAGTACTCTACTAAATAAGCAAAAACATGTTTCTCTCTAATAAAAATGCTAACAAAATCTTTATGTAAAAAAAAACAATAAGAAAACACTCTTGTGTGTAACAAAATAAAAGATTAACAAAATCTTTTTGCATCATGATCATAGTGTGTTATTTATAGTATATAACAATATGTAACTTCTAGGTAAATGAAAAGACTATTATTTAATTGAATTTAATACCATTATTTATGTTAATCTTTAATTAAATTTACTAAGTAAAAAGACTATTATTTAATAGAATTTTCTATAATTATTTAATTAAATTTACTAACTGTTATTTAACATAGGATTCAAAAAGTACTCTATGTAAGATCACTAACATGTCTACCGCTGATTGCAAGTACTCTACTAAATAAGCAAAATGTGTTAAAATGCAAAGTAATAAAATCATTATTGTTTTTATAATCGCAACACAAAACATGTTATTCATAACATATAAGTGATACTATGAAGAACTTCATGATATGTCTTTTATAAGCAAAACTATGAGTCAACAACGATATATCTTCAACTAATGCCGATTAATGCAAACATGATGTCATACTTCTTATTGTACTTTTTTTTATCTCCAATAGTACATTGTAAAAAATAGAAATCCATACAAATATACAAAAATATGTGTCTCTCTAATAAAAATACTAACAAAATCTCTATGTGAAACAAAAACGAAAACTAACTCACTTTTTTATTATACCCATATATAATAAAAAAATTGATACTATGAAGAACATTATGAATCATAATTATACAAACATTATAAAAATGAACATTATAAAATTATTAAATTGATACATGATTTTATAAATTTATAAAATTATTATAATAAACATAATTATACAAAACATTATAAAACGTTATTAAATTGATACATGTTTTTATATCTTCATTTGTAGGGATTTTTACTTTTTTTTTATTAAATGCATGGTTATTTAATTTGTATTAAGTGCAAGGTTATTAAATGCAACTTCAAATTGGAACTCAATTCTTTATTATATATAGATAGATAAATAAGCTTTTAATTGATGGGTTGATGTGGACTGATGATGTGGCTGATGACATGGTACTTTGATAAGGTGCTATTATGACATGATATTATCTAGGTGACAAAAGTTTCTTTTAATATATATATATATATATAGAGATAAAACTTTTCAAATATGTAATAGCATAATGTTAGCAGCAAATACGGAATTTTTGTTTGTATTACTCTTAAATCATTTTCGATAATAAAGTTGTTAATAAAAAAATTCAATTAATTCTAATTTTAAACCCGAATAATGTATTAATTTAATAAAACATGATAATGATATTATAAATTTGAAATTCATAATTTTGAAGATATTAATGGGTTAGTGGTATTGAAGTTTTTGTTGGCTAAATAAAGGGTTGACATGTGTCATTTAACACCAATTACATGTCATCAAACTACTCCAATGAAAATGAGCCATAATGACATATGGACAAATTTGAAATTAAATGCAGACTCCATATATAGGGATACTAGGTTATTACGCGTGAAAAATCACGGATGGTCATAAGTTTTGCTAAACGTAACTTTTATAGAATTCAAATATTATTGCTAATTGCATGATTATTACATATACGATTAGAAAATATATAATGCTTCTAAAATGCAAATTAGGGAATTGGAGCTTACAAATTATATAAACATGAGAAGATATAAGATTATGTAATAATAAAATGATAAACATGAAATAACAATAAAATCAAATGAGTCATTTTTATACAAGTTGAAAGGGTTTAGTCAGGTTGACCCACAAAGATGTTTTTGCCCATTAAGATGTTTTTGCCCATTATTTGAAATACTTAGTGATGCTAATTGTGATAGCTAATAAAATATCACAATTACAATGTGAATCTTTAAATAAAATTGAGGAGAAATGCATAATTAGAAAGGGGATTTATACCTAATCGAAGGGCGCATTCTCGTGGATTTGGTCCTTTGGAATTGGAATCAAGTGAGGAATTAAAAAGAGAAAGGAGAAATGAAGAGGAATACCTAATCGAAAGCTCCTCTTTGGTTCTTCATACATCGAGTTCAACTGATGAAGAAATTAGCGGGAAAACAAAAGCTAAAGGCTCTAAAAATATGAAAAGTGACATTAAAGTGTTTGTTTTATTATAGTAAATAGATAGATTTAAATGACTTAAATAACATTAACCTTACAACTTATAATTATAATCACAAGAGATGATATTGTGTAGATAATGTGATAATTAAATTATTTAATTCATTATTACGAATGTGATAAATTATTGCTACCGGTGGTGAAGAAATTGAATCAACGGCATCGAATGCAAGCTCTGATAAAGTTTTTTTCTTATTTATGGACTACAACGACCTAAAGTAGCTAAATAAGTAGTTAAAGTGATAATCATTAGTAAATTTTTAATTCAGTACGTAATTATAATTCAAATTTATGTATATAATGTGATAATTTGATTATTTAAACCATTATTAAAAATGTGATAATCATTAATGAATTAACACATAATTATATTTCAAATTATCTATGACAAAGATTATGGTCTGATATTTAATTTAAATTTGTGTAATTTTCAAAGTTTTAAAATTATAAATTTGGTGGCTCTATGGGGCTTAGAAAATGTCACATGGCTTTCTAAAAACTTCTTTTATTATAATAGATAGATAGATAGATAGGTTATAAGTTACATGTTATGACCCGTGAAAAATCACATATTGTCATAATTTTTCTGAACGTAACTTTTATACAATAGAAATATATTTTGTTATATATAAGTATAGTATATAAAATATGTAAGAATATAACATATTAAATAAGAAATTATATAATATTTTTATAATGTATTTAATTTATTGAATAGTTGATAATGTTATAGACTCATTATATGCTATATTGGAATAATAATACTAAAAACATATGATAACAAAGGTGAAAATTATAACATTAAACAAATGATTATAATTGAAAATTGTTTAAATAAAATAAAATATAACTGAATAAAAATAAGAATGCTAAAACAAATCTCTAAATACTTTCTTGAGAAAAGCATGATTGTTTATTTGATAGACCACCATTTTTTCTTCTGTTAAATTTACTAAAAAAATCTTAATTTTTTCACTAATCCGAGAAATCAAAAAACTAAAAAAATGCAATTAAATATTAAATTATGTTTTAATTACTAATCAAGTCAAACATAATACTATTTAAAGTTAAATATTAATAAAGCCTTAATTTTATTCGCTGATAAATCAATGTAAAAAAAAAGAAAAAAGAATAGAGAATTGTATTTTGACAACTACTCAAGTCAAACACATATATTTTATTTATAGTGAATTATGTAAAGAGAAAATCAATAATAATAATTAAAATACAGTATGGTATATGTTTGTATATACTTCACTAGCTTCATAACCCGCCCGATGGGCGGGTATGCTTCAAAATTTAGTATGTAGAAAAATACCAACAAAGATTAATAATTTTAAAAATGACATAATAATGCTGTAGCTGATGAATTGGTAGAAAAATCGATACATGAACAGATGTTACATAAAATTTACAAACGAAATAAGACTTCTTTGTATCAACCAAAAATTTTACAGACAAAATTTTGTATCAAATTAATCACAATAATGGTTTGTCTAATTAGGGTTACACGTGAAGGTTATGAATAAATCAGGATAACCGTAAAATTTACAAATCGTCATGGCGTCTAAATAGTTCTGCATCATATACCTTGGATTTCCGCGAAATGACGACGGTAGCACGTACTTCTTACCACGTAATACATTACCATTATCTTGATTTTGCGCCAAGATCGACAATTTCGCATACGTCTCAGTTCTTAAATCTTTTTGTTGCGTAATTATGTATCTCATCCTCTCAGCCTCAACCATTGAGTATCCGTCGGTACAAAATTGCTGTAACAATCGCCTACCACCGAGTATCATGGAGAACTGATTTCTCCTGTCTTGCAATCTGTAAGCGAACCACTCCCTCATTGGTACTTCTTACCATTTGGGATTATTACCCGATAGGCCAACTCCACCTAAAAAAATCATAAAAATCCCATAAATTCTCCAAAATTCTGAAATAATAGTTCCAATCAGCTCCAGAATTTTCAAGATAATCTGCCCACTGGAACCGAATCTGCCCTTCTGCTGCATTTTTAAACCGAAAATATGCACCAAACAGCAACAACAGCAGAAAAAAAATCGAAAAAATCCCATAAACTCCAGAAAAATGGGAATTTATGCAACTAAGGCCCACAAAAAAATTCAGCTTCAAAAATTCACCCCAAATGTCTAAAAGTATGCTTATTTGCTTATTACAGCCAGTTTTAGAAAGACTTGAAATGCTAAGAAAGGTATGCTTATTTGCTTATTACATTACATATATTGTTACATTATTTTAACATGTTATAATTTAATTTAATGTAATATAATGGCTGTAGTTATGTTGTTTTTGTAGGATAAAGTTGGTCATAATCTTAAGGTGTTCCAAAGATTAGCGAGTTCTCTCAAGGAAATGACTATTCAAAAGTTAACCCTATGATTGAATTGTGTTATTTAATTAGGACGTTATAAATTTACAACAATTTGTAGAGTTATAGAATTGAATTTATTCATCGATTGTATGCAATTATGCATCGATGTGATTGTTATATGTAATTGCTAGAAAATACAAAAAAGTTGTGTTTTTCCACATGCTTATTGCGATTACTATTTTGGGCTGCTAGTTTTTGAAGATCCAGCCCGTTCCACCATGACGTCATATAACTGTTTCCCGTTCTGTTATAAAACCAACAAAAACATATTCAAGATGTAAAATCATTAAAATTGTTAAAAATTGTTGAATGAAAATAAAACAAATACTTACAAAAATGACAGGAAAAAAGTGGACTTGTCCTTCGGGTTTTGTTTGCGATTCTTTAAAGTAAACCAAAATTGGGAAATTTGGCCACCAGAGCTCCCAGTTTATGAATGAAGAGTATCTGTTATGATGTAGTTAATACATTATTAACAATTTTTTAATTATAATAATTATATTAAATTGAAATGAATAAATATTATATGTAAAGGAATCACTAACTTCCAACGGAAAAGAGTAATCATTAAATATTAAAAAAATGACCTGAAAAAGTAGAAGTAAGACAAGAAGACTAACAGGAGTAGCTGCTATTAGGTTATCTCCATACACTAAACCACCACTTAAACCTGTTTAATTATAATTTAAACAATAATTATCACAATTTATTCTCAATATATGAAAAGATTTGGAATAATACAAACCAAGAAGAACAATCGGAATTCGGTAATCTGGATCTGGGATAACAGTCTCTCTCTTGATTACCTTGGCCTTCTTACCAATTGAATACTAAAAATACACACAAATCAATTTTATTATTATTATAAAAATTCTTTTATAAAAAGTCCTAATTTCCATAAGTGAGTTATTTAAGAACATAAACATTCAACATCAATTTCATCTCTCATTACAAAAACCAAAAAAAATTGAACTTTTTTTGTTACCAATGAGGTGATTTTAATGCTACTTCTGTAGTTAGTATTTGCATCAGTTCTTCTTGTAAACCAAGTGTTAGCAGATAAATTGCCACAAAATGAGCTCTGAAATTGCCTCACATTGCTGCCTGATTGAACAATCAACAATTTAAAACCAACATTATAACACAATTTTGAAGTACTTACACAATTAGGGTTCATCTAAATGCAAGATTCTCATAAATTCAAGTTTTACAGTCCAATTTTTTTAGATTATGAGTATAAACTAAAGAACCCAAGTTGATTTCGAAGCATAAAAATACTTACTTTTAAGCATTATTTAAACAACCGTTGACCTTAAAAAGTCAACCAAAAAATTAAATGAAGTTTACAAAAAAATCAAAACAGAATTAGAATAATTTTATATTATATAAATAAGAATCACTAAAAAAAATGTAATTTTAGTTCGGGTTTAATAACGTTACATAGTCTGTATCCATGATTGATATCCATAGAAATAGCATGCAATTGCCAATTGGTATCCATAAACAACTCATAAAAATTAACTGCAATTACTATCCATATAAATATACATTGCTTGATCAATATAAACACTAACTTCCTTATCAGCTATTGATCAATTGAATAAATTAATTGAATAGTCAATTAAATTTGACTATTCAATTGAATTCAAACTTCATCAAAAATATAATGGAAATTTTATAATAAATGGGGGTTGCTTGGCTAAATGGTCGCACCTAGACAATTTGTGTAGACCCCTTTGTTCAAAGGCCTCAAGCATTGCATATCTCCAAGAATTCCTCAAAAGAGCTGAGCTTTTCAAGTATCTGCTCTTCTAGCACGACACATGCATATTTCGTCAAGGGATTCACCAACTACCCCTATAATATAAATTAATGTCATTAGGGATTTATTAGTGCACTACACCTTTATTCTCCAATTCACCATTATGACTGCATATTTTCGTATGCAGATTTCCCAAAAGAAAATGCATAATCACCAACGGTATATAGTAGAAGAAAAAGAGGATACATTATTGCAGGTCAACAATATCAGATGTAGTCATGGATGCTTGCAGGTAAAAACTTTCCTCCAAACGGCTAGCACTCGATAGTCTGTTAGTCAAACCTGCACATAAAAAGTCAACCCTTAATTACAACTCAAATAAAAGATGGGAAAAGAATATACTATAACAACTACTTTACCATTCTCAAATGTCGATTTTTTTCTAGCTATCGGATTTTGCTCAAAAACAATAGAAGATTGAAGACGAGTGGCTTTTTCAAGTTCGAAATGTGCATGTTGGACATCATGTAATCACCATAAGTGTATTTCATTTTTTAAATAAAAACAAACCATCAGTGTATTTCATTTTTTAAATAAAAACAAAAACAAAATGTATAGAACAAAACCACCTGCTGCCCAAGTTCACGATGTGTGATATGTCAATGCTTGCTCATATTCAGGTAATAATTACACTTTAAGTCGAAATCATTAGCTTGTGAACTTAATCAAATGCAAAAAAAATGAGCATGGTATCACCAAATGAGGCTGCGTAAAAGTTTTCAAAATGGGCAGATTGGGCGGGTCAGTAACGGGTCAAATCAGGTGGTTTTGGGTAGATATTGATACCTATTGTTACCAGTCGAACTGTTTGACCCATATGACATGTTTATTTTCATTTATTTCATTATTCTGTCAAAAAAAAATTAGTCTTTCTTTTCTTAACCTACATTCTCATGTTCATTATAAAACCTCAAAAAAATCAAGTAATCAAAGAATCATCTTATGCCCCATATAAAGCAAACTTATGTGTAAAGCAGAAGCTTTAAATCTGGATGAATCGAACAATTAAATCAATCGATTGAATATATAAAACTTTAAAAGAAAGCTTAAATCTTTTAAATCAATCAATCATATTGATACTGTAGGAACATAACGATGGTAATTTGAATATTACTCCACACCAATGAAAATTGAAACCTTAGAATATTAAGGAACAAACTTTAGAATATGTAATTGAAGGCAGACGATGATGATCTGAATTCAACAGAACAATCCTCAATTTATTTGAAAAAGAATAGCAGGTGAAATATGAAGATGAGAAGGACTGATTTGCGAAGGGGAATTCGCCGACTGATTTGCGAGAGAAGGGGATTTGCGTATGAAGATGAGAAGGACATGATCGTGGTGGATGGATGCTAATTAAAACTATATTTGACAGGCTGTGTTGAACGCCTGAAATTTCGGCAAAATATAAGTGTTTACTGTTATCCTATTGTGCAGTTGTTGTTGTACGGTTGGACCAATGAATGAATTACAGGTGGCATTTTCGTCCAATCAGAAGCGAGCATTGTGGTGAGGTGTCATGGCATAATGGGATGTAGCTCCATATATAGATGAAGATTCGTTTTAAAATAAATGATACACTTTCTATTTGGTAGTGTTACAAAATAAGTGATACACTTTGAAAACTTGTTTTATTTTGTAAAAAATAGTGATGATTACTCTCTCTAACCATCTCATTTAATATAGTAAAATGACTTATTTACCCGTACTTTGACTTTTAAACCTTATTAATCTCACTTTAATCAAAGTGTGTGACTCATTCCACTAACTATCTAATTTAATATACTCTAACCTTTAAATAATTATTTCGAACTAAAGATATACATACCTAATATTAAATAAGAGATATAAATAAAGTTTTTTAATATATACAGTTAAATTCGTATTTTTTATTTTAGTTTATTGGGTAATAATATTTAAAAAATTAGGTGGTCTCTTAGGATGACATGTGGCATTTAAGGCTTTAGAAAATGCCATGTGTCATAAAAGAGTTTGTTTTATTATAATAAGTAGATGGAATAATTCGGAAAATTTAAATATTTGAGGTATCTAATATCTATTTATGATTTTATTGATTTTGTAAAGTTTATATTAGGGATATGAAATATTGTTCAAATTTTCGAATTTTTCCGGAAAATATGGAGCCATTTTGTAGAGATTCTCATGTTCTGTTTTTATATTGGGGATACCACCGGATTTTATTTTTAAAATTAGTTATTTGCGTATTTAAGTGATAACCAAAATTAGAATAGTGGCATTTTTCATGTTTTGTTTTGCTTGATGACAAGTGGCGTTTATTGATAATTACATGTTATCATTAAGAAGCAATGAGAATGGTTTATATGGCGACGTTGGCAAAATGAACTCAAATATTGGCCTCATATATAGAGGTAGATTTGGGCATCAAGTCTGACTGCAGCTATGGCGTCCAGGACCTTGAGCTTGATTGCATTCACAAGCACCATGGTCAAGTATGTGTACTTGTTGAGGTAACATGTGGAATTGTGGATTTTGTATAATTGTATTTGTGAAAACCAAAAAACAGTGGGGGTGGTGTATGGGGTATTGGGGTTCTTAGACAAAAACTATCCAATAAAAAGGAACTGCCCAATAATAATTTAATTAAAGAAAATTTCCTAGAGATAAATTAAGGACTTCCTCCTTGACAACATCAGTTTTCCGTTATGCCGCAAATGACTGTCGTAGATTTTTTGAACAACAAAAGGGAAGTAAACCAAGAGTTACGGCATGACCATCACCCTTATAAGCGATCCAAAGAACAAATTTTATTAAAAATTAGCAAGATGCTATATGATTACGAATTACAACACCACATAGACCAAATAATAGACGTAAATTTAGATCTAAATATCACCCAAGTGAAGAAAGAAGTTTGGATGTCGTTCATCACTATCTGGCCCGAGAATCTTTTGTTGTTGAAGATCACCTCGTTCCTACCTTTACAAATTCTCCACAGACACACTGTACGCAGCCTCCAAGAACTTTCGCTGCTTACCAGCCTTACCACAGTCCGAAATCCCAAGAAGAAAATGATCTAAAGAGAAGTTATTGAGTAGAGAAATGTTACAGCAATTAAAATCGAGTATTTGACACACAAAAAAAAAAAATCAAAAATTAATTATTTTGGTTTTTATCAACAACATAGTTTCAATTTCACAAAAACAAAAACCTTCTTATTCTACGGTTTTTGTTTAAAATTCCATGAGAAACTTGAGAATTTGATTAGGAATGAGCATTACAATTGAAATATAAAATACATGATGCCAATAGAGATAATGCTATTTATAGAATTCCATGACCCAAAAGTTGCAAGCAAAACATTCCTTTTTAAGTCCCTTGAATCCAGCGCCTTTCGCCAACGCAAGAAACTCATCCTCGGTTCGCTCCTTTCCTCCAGGGTTTTGTGTCATCATGATGGCATCTATCTGTGTGCTAACTTTGACAGAAGACGTTGTGTCTGACAAAAATGGAAGGATCGCCTCAACTACAATAACCTTCCCATCATTGGGTAAAGCTTTGTAACAATTCTTCAGTAGCTTTGCACAATGATCATCGCTCCAATCATGCAGGATCCACTGTCGCCCAATACATACATCGTTAATTAGCAAGACATTGCGTACAAAAAACAAAAAAAGATCATACTACCTTCATAAAAATGGCATCACCTTGCGGAACCTCTTGAAACATATCGCCTCCAACATGTTCCACGCCTACATTAAATGAGTGGTTATCCTACTTTTTGAAAAAAATCACTTTGGTCATTTTTTTTTATTACTTCATTGTATTAAATGAGTGTTAATTATTGGATACCAAACTTTATAAAGACATATATACACTTAACTTACATTGGTAACATACAACATGTTAACAACAATTTACCACAATTACTTAAGAATTTTTTCACAAAGTGCAATGACAAAACTGAACTTTTTCGCAAAGTACAATGACCAAATTAAACATTTTTCGCAAAGTACAATGACTTAATGCATTGACCATACTAAACATGACCATACTATCATTTTGTTACAGATTAAAATATATATCCGGTTGCTAATAACTTAAATGACCGGTTTTTATAAGTACAATGAACTAAATAAAGAAAATATAATAATCCAAATCAACTTATTCAGAAAATACGATGATTATAGAAGTGTTTGAACTTTGTTAGAAATGAAATGTCAAACATACCAGGATAGAGTGGTGCATGAATCGTCACATGTGGCAAATCAAAATTAATCCCCTTAATAGCGGAATGTCTTGATACGATCATATTCATGGTGATTCCTAGACCACCTCCCACATCGACCACACTTTTAAGGTTGTCGAAACCACGGTAGCACCCGAGAATTTCCTTCATCACTATGGTCGTATGATTCACCATGGCGGTGTTGAAAACCTCGTTGAACCTTGCATCCAATGCTGGATACTCGAACGCGTGTGTTCCATGAACCTTGTCGAATGCAACGCCTCCTTCAACAACCGAATCTTTAAGTTCAAACCTTTATCAGTAAAAAAAAGTTGTCAGCTCAAGTTCCTTAGAAATATGTGAGGGGTATAATATGTATTACTACTAGTCTTTTGTGTTTATAGAAACAAAATAAAGTCTAGATATTTTGGCATAAAGAACATAATATATACAAGTTTTTATTTGAAGTGAAACTATTCGCAAATTGGATCAATAACCGAATCTTTAAGTTCAAACCTTTATCAATAAAAAAATTGCCAGCTCAAATTGGATCGATAACTGACTAGAAGCGTCAAACTGAACCGGAACAAACGGAGCTATATTAGTTTGGTTTTCGGTAATAATTTTCACGCAAAATCAATTCTCGTTCCGGTTTGATTCGGTTCCGAGCGGTCCGATTCGTCCCAAACTGAGAAAAAACCGATAAAAAGTCGAAGAAACTTTCTCGGTTCTCGATATGTTTGTTCTGGGCGGTTCGGTTCCAAGCGCCATCGGTTCGGTTCTTAGTCTTTCCGGAACCATTTTCTCCATTCTCGGTATGGTTCGGTTTCGAATAATTCGGCTTGGACAGTAAACAAGCCTGATTGAAACCTGCCTACCTTTTTTTATTTTTGTTATTTAGGGATCACTCAAAATTAATAATTTTATTTTGTTTCACTAATTTAGCTTTTTAGTATATATATATCTTTTAATTTATCGTTATTTGGGTATCTGTTTGTGATTGGGTTTTGTAGCTGGTTGCATTTTGTTTGGATGTTGGTTTTGGACCTTTTCGTGTTTATATTTAGGGTAAATTACAGTTTTTCTTCCTGACCTTTTTCTGATTCGGGGTTTTTGTCCCTAAACTTTTTTCTTCCGTTTTTTTATCCTTTAAGTTTTTAAAATTCTGGGTTTCTGTCCTTCCGTCCAAAATCCTCCATTAACTAACGATATTTTTGTCAATTTCCCCAAATTACCCCTATCATCATCATTATCACCATCATCACCAAGAACACCCCATCTTCAACCTACCTCATCATCTTTGTCATCTTCAAAATCTTGAATCACACCTTCATCAGATCTGTAACCCAAATTCTTTCATAATCACAGCTTTTAATCACCAAATTCAACTCCAAAACCATCCCGAATCACACCTTCATCAGATCTGGATCTGAAAAACGACCAGATCTGTAACCCAGATCTGAAAAACGAACCTTCATCAGCTTCAAAACGAGATCTGAAAAACGACTAGATCTGTAGCGGTAGTGATCGGAGGAGACGGCGGCGGAAGGAGTGAAAGAGGAGATGAAGAAGGCGGCGGGGAGATGGATTTTGCGACGGAGGAGATGAAGAAGGTGGCGGCCGGTGGCGGAAATTACAGAAATGGTGGTGGCGATGGCGGTGGCGGAAATCGCAGATCTGCTAAATCGTGTGTAAAGAGATCTGCTAAATCGGAGTTGCGAGACGATGCCGGAGGAAGAATTCCGCCGGCAAAAATCAGCCGGAGAAATGCACACGCGCGGCGGGTGAGATACAGTGGCAGAAGGCGATGGCGCGTGGGGCGGCGACTAGCAGTGGAAATTGCAGGTTTTGATCGTCAGAACAAGATGAAGCCTTTGGCGGTGGAGGTGAGCGAAGAAACACACTCGAACCTAATCAATTTTGAAGATCAGAGGTAGATGTGGGGGTTTTGCGTTCAATTTTGAAGATCAGATGTAGATGTGGAAGCTTGCGAGAATTTTGAAGATCAGAGCTAGATGTGGAAGCTTGCGAGATGAAAAAATGAGGAAAAAAAAGAAAAAATGTTAAGGACGAAAATACCCTTATTTTATTTGTTTTGCATTTTTAGTCACTTAACGGCCAAAAGTAGACGGAAGGACAAATTTGCAGAATTTAAAAAATTTAAAGGACAAAAAAACGGAAGAAAAAAGTTTAGGAACAAAAACCCCGAATTGGGAAAAGGTCAGGGACAAAAACTATAATTTACCCTAAATATTTGACAGTTACCAAAAAAACATATATCCACCTGTAAACTATCATTGGATCCAAATTTATTGGCTCAAATTGATGTAAACGGATTGTTTTTAGCAACTTCCTAAATTGCTAAACATGAACATTCGTTATCATCCTTCTAATTTTTAAGCTTTATAAATATTATATTTGTTGATATTTATATATTTTTTAAACATGTTTTATGCATATATACAACAATAATTTGAGAAGGGTTTTGCTAGAATGTGCCGTACGGAAGACATGTTAACAAATGTTAAATTACTATTTTACTCATGGGTGAATTCTTAGAAACTCTTTCTTAATTTATGACGCATGTAAATTGACACAACACACGAAATTAATAAAAATTAAAGGGTTTATAGTCTAATGTTTTCAAGGTGATTAGGTGTGTCCCTTAAGTTTGTAAGTTTAAGTCATGTTGTGGATAAAATTAATGTAAATTTAGTGGGTCTATGTGTTAGGTGTTCAAAAAAAAAAACAAATTAATAATCATTAATACTTGATTACATTTATAAATGGCAGTTTTGGTGCATTTTGATTAGATGTACACTTAGGGCACATTATAGCAAGATCTTAATTAAACTTACCAACTATCAATGAACACTTTATCTTGAAGCAACTGCATCAAAGCACCTAAAGACGCCCCATCTTCATTCGGGATCAAGTATTTTGCAACCGGAGTGAGACCATACACTCGAACGGACTTTGATTCATTGTTCCCTTTGGTGCAAGTGACAATGGAATGGCTTGCAAGCAACCGGAGCATGCGGTCAATCATGTCGGGTGCATCATGGTTGGGGATTGACAAACGTGACGCAATTTCGTGAGCCGAGAGTTCGGCATCGGGGCCCGCTTCGGCTATAGCCTCTAGGACCTTGAGCTTGATTGCATTGACCAACACCATGGTCAATGATGTGGAGGTAACCAATTGCATTGCATAAGTGAAGTGGTCTTCGGAACCCATTTTCACACAACACTTGTCTCCTCTGTGTTTATGTGGTGATATATACTTGATGGCACTTGTATTATCTCTCTTGAGCCGATCCTTTATATAAATATTCCAGGGTGTGCACAGGTTCTCATAAACCGGTCAAACTAGTCAAACAAGATTTATTTTACTAGTTTTATTAGTCTATCCGTCCTGTAATAAAATTATAATTTCTATTTTCACACAACTTTTTTATAGATAGTTAGCAGTGAGATATTGATAATAATTTTAATTAAAATATAAGGTAGTTTATATAAAGAAAATCATTCCTTAAAAAAAATATTTTAAGAGAAAATGGAAACTTTATTAAGTGAACCCCATTAAATTTGAGAAAATGTGGATTTTATTTGGCACAAAAAATTTAAGGGGAAATTGGAAATTCAATATGGGACGGGGGAGTATTAACCAGTGATTTAAAAACTCGGTTTAACCGTACGGGCGAATAGGGTGGACTGGGGCACGGGTAGGTAAACGGTCTGACCAACATGGGAAGGTAGACGCTCGGAGAGAGCCGGTTAGATCAATAAGTATAACTTAGCCGGAACCGGCTGGATGAACATAAAAACCCTCGCTGTAACAACTTGGCAAACTGGAAAACCCATTTAAATTTAGTTGAAAAATAAATTTTGAAATTTTTACGATTTTTAATGTATTTGTTTTGTATGTTTTTTAGCTTTTTTTTCATTCATACATAATTAGAAATTGAGTATTATTATATATTAATATGTATATTATCATATTAATTAATAGGAAAATGATAATGACAGCCATTAGGGCTGTCATTAAGAAGACAAAATACACAAAAGAAAACCCCCCTGAATTTTAGGCATATTATTTTTTTAATCAATGTACAAGTTTTTTATGCATGTTAGGGCTGTCATTAGCAAAACCCTAATTAATATACCATTAGCTAAGTTTGAAATTAATTTTTTTTTTCAAGAGAGAACGTGTTATTTTTTGGAATTGAAATAGTTTTAAAATTTTGAACGATGATAAGAATTGAAAGACGCATGTTAAATATGCCCTTTGAGTGGGTGGGTACATACACCATGTCATTATATCGTCCTAATAATATTTTTTTAACGGCGAAAATGATTTTGTTTGTCTACTTGCTTCACGTGATTACATTTTTTTTTCTTTTTTTAGCAACCTAAAAGGTATATTCTTTTTCAACGGCAGATTTGAACCTACTATTAAATACCAAATATATTTATAACGAGATTTGAATCTCTAAATATAAATATATAGATAAAAATTATATTGCTATGCTAAATGTTATTTGGTTCCTAAAATCTAATAATTGGACCCACTAGTTTCACACGCGTGAGCTCCACACACTTACATCTCAGCAATATTTTTCATGCTATATATTGGTTGGTTTCGGGTGGCTTTTGGCTAAAACGATAACCCAAACCGAGATTCTGGTTTTCTGAAAATGTCATCATTGGAGTTTGATTTTTGGCGGGTTATGGGTTTGGTTTTTTCGGTTTACAATTGTCAGGATCGAATAACCAAAACAAGTTATTGCCAACTCAGATCTACTAATAACAAGAAGTTGCAGCGGATCAACACTTGTATTAATATAATAAGAACAATAGAATACTGTATATTGAACGAACAATGAACAATAATATTAAGAACACAGTGATTCACAAAAAGCTTCAATGTATATTATTGATTAACAATACACGCGTACGTTTACAATTCGTAAGGAATTACTTATAGCAGTCCTTGAAGCCTAACTATTTACCCTAGTTATTCTAGGACTTGATTTACATCGAATTATAAAAGATATACATTGAATAACATTCTATAACTAACTCTGTGAAGATCTCGGACTTGATTTGCTTCCAAATACGCGTATCAGTAGTAACTGCAATCACCAGTAGTAAATATGTATCATCAGTAGTAAATGTGATGATCAGTAGTAACTCTGATAATCAGTAGTAAGTCAAAAACCAACGTCAGTAGTAACTACTAATGATCAGTAGTATCTTCAATATGTGCATGATCAGTAGTAAGTTAGTCATAGTCTTCACCAGTATCAACTCATCAGTATCAAGTGTTTCTGCCCCATCAGTAGTAACCATAGTCTTCATCAGTAGTAACCATGATCAGTACTAACTGCAACATCAATAATAAGTTGAACTGTGATTTGTTATAACAACAATTGAATTTTTGGTTCTGAATACGCTGGGATTGTTTATATATACAAGATATGATCCAAAACAAGAAAAATGCTAATACGAGGAGAGAAAAAAGTGAAAATACAAAATAAATATAGCTTAAGATAAAACAACATAATAAGTTAATAACTTCATATACTTCCTCCGATTCAAAATAAGTGATACACTTGGGGTTTCACGGTTTTTGAGGCAAAATATTATAATGATGGTTAAATTAGATTAATTGGATGGTTAGTGGAGAATGGGTCCCACACCTTTTGAATAAAGTAAGGTTAATGATGTTTAAAAGTAAAAAGTAAGGGTAAAGGGGTAATTTCACTTTGTTAAAGTAGATAGTTAGTGGGTGTGGGTCCCATTTTTTATGCCAAATAAGGAAACTTTTCAAAGTGTATCACTTATTTTAAATCACCCCAAAAAGAAAAGTGTATCACTTATTTTGAATCGGAGGAAGTATATAATCTAGGTAAATAAAAGAGAGATATCAAATATAGAATAGAGTAAATTACATGGAAGGTTCCTGTGGTTTGCCACTTATTACAGTCACAGTCCCTAAATTTCATGTTATTACAATGAACGTCCCTGGTGTATACAATTTGTTACACCCATGGTCCCTATTGCCCTTAACTTTTTCTAAATGACGAAAATACCCTTTGGCCTTTTGTAATAAAGCGAAGATAAGAGATTGTGAATGTAATAAGTGATAAACTACATGGACCATCTATGAAATTTACTCCATTAATTGATTTTTTTTTCTTTTCTCTATTTAATTCATGTTATTCCGCTACATTCAGGCTCACCACCCACCTATATCTCTTTGAATTCAAACATCAATCAATAGCCATTATCGTCGCACCACCAAATCCCGTGAAAAGTTGATCCATCACTAACCACTGTCTCCAGTTGCCTTCTCCAGTTGTTCTGCCACCTGTGACATTCTATCGACCCGAATTGATTTAGACGAATGATGCACGTCACCATAGGAGTTTGTGGTTTGCACACGCGGTGATTCAGACAATTGATGCACGTCGCCAGAGGAGTTGGTGCTTTGCATACTAAGGTCGATTGAGGTTTAAATCCAAAGAGAAAGATGTGGGTGGTGAGTTTGAATGTGGCGGAAGAATATGAATTAAAGAGGAAAAAAATCACTTTTTTTTTAACAGCAAACACACACACCCTCTACACTACTCCTAATTCTACACCATTGTCCACAACGGGACTCGAACCCTTGACCACATGCCAAAGGGAAACACCTTCAAACACCTTATACCGCTAAGCTACAAGCCCTTTGGTGGAAAAAAATCACTTAATAGAGTAAATTTCACGGATGGTCAATGTGGTTTATCACTTATTACATTCACGGTCCCTTATCTTCTCTTTATTACAAAAGAACAAAAGGGTATTTGTGTCATTTAAAAAAAAATTAAGGGCCATAGGAACCATGTGTGTAACAAATTGTATACACCAGGGACGTCTGGTGTAATAAACGAAGTTTAGAGACTGTGACTGCAATAAATGGTAAACCATAAGGACCTTCCGTGTAATTTACCCTATAGAATATGGGGGTTTGAAAATCAAAAATTAAAATAGAAATACCTAAAGTACGTATTATATAATATAAAAAATATATAAAATTAATTATGCTATAAAATGGGATGATTCGGTTTTTTTGGTTTTGTATTATAGAGGTACCCAATATCTGAACCACTTTTTTGGTTTTCTAAAATACGAAACCATGAAAGTTGGCTTTTGGTTTGGGACGCGTTTTGGATCGCTTTATAATACTTCATCCGTTTCAAAATAAGTGATATAAATTAATTTTTACGTTCTTTGATGTAAAAGATTGTAATGAAGGTTAAATTTGATTAAATTGAATAGTTAGTGAGTGATGGATCCCACATATGATGATTAAAGTAAGTTTCACGATGTTTAAAAGTAAAAGTAAGGGTAAATGAGTCATTTTACTTTATTAAAGGAGATAGTTAGTGGGTATGAGACCCACTATATTTTACCAAATAAGAAAATTTTTAAAGTGTATCACTTATTTTGAAACACCACAAAATGAAAAGTGTATCACTTATTTTGAAACGGAGGAAGTAGGATTTTATGATTTTTGGTTTAGCTTTGCGCGCCTGATACGTAATCACAAAAGGTATTCTTTTTGTTTATAGTAACATGCCAACGGTGTGTCATGGTCGGCACTAACTTTTACCCCGTCAGGGGGTGACACCGTTGGCACGGCGGCAGCGTGGGGCGCGTCAGTAGAGAGGCGTCGGGGTGGCGACGGGTTGAGGAAAGGTGTCGTGGGGCTTGTGAGGGGGTGGGGTGTTTGTGTAATATTTTAATAATTTTATAGGTGGAGATGAGTTAGTGATGTGTTATTGTTGGCACGACCTTATCAGTAACCCGTCGGTAGAGTTATGTTTAGTGATATATTTAGTGACACTTAGGGTTGCGGATTACATGTGACAGTTACAAGAATGGTGGGGAAGTTAACAGTACCCGTCGACATTCATGGATGGATGTAGACCCATCGGAAGCTGGAATCTTTTGAAAGTTTCAATCTTTCATAAGATTACATTATAAAAAAAAAGGGTAATAATTATATACAGTTCTTCACTAAAACATGATGCGCATTTGATGATATATTTTGTACATTCATTTAAGTTAGGTTAATAATGAAGACATGGTGGGCCTAAGTTTAATCATTCATTTTGAGTTAGGTGTTGTTTGTTTCTCATAAGGTTTTTCTGTAAAATCTGAAAAAGTTATATTTTTAATAATAATGATATCTACTAAAAAAAATACAAGATTTTTTTATAAGTAATGGTATTTAGTCATATATTTGATCTATTCATATTCATAGTTATACTAAGATATTTGTCAAACTCAAAGGTTAATATTAAGAAATAATATTAGTGGATAAAGTATAACTAAGGCTATGGGGTATGGGCCTCACCTTAATACCATTTTTTCTGCCACATCATCTGCCACCTCAGCAACTCCACTACACCACACCACACCACTTTATCCAGGAAATACCCACCACACAACACCACACCATTTTTTTTTCCAACTCATCATTTATTTTCTATTTATTTTAATAAAAGAGATTTAAATTATAGTTTTAAAAATAATTACCATTTATTATTACTTAATCTTAAAACAAACTATTTAATTTATATATTCATGTAAATTTTCTGTAATAAAAAATATGTCCAGAGGCCCAAAATAAAATGTTTGTCCAAAGTTTTAATAATAGTCCAAAAAAAAGCAAAGGCCCAAACTAAAAAAGCCATAATAGAAAAGCCATAAAATATTAAAAAACCCTAAATTGTCTTCTCCTCTCCTTGTCTTCTCCAAAACGTACAGAGCAGCCATGGCAATACCAGGTAAGTTTTTTTTTTATGTATAAATTTCCCTTCCAACGGTCGAAAAAGCTTGCAACGGTCAAAAAAGCCACACCCCACGCCCGTTAAAGCCCGTGCTCGTTACCACCATCATCCACCACCCCCCCCCCCCCACGCCGTGTAGGGGGGGCGGTGTTCGTTCTTCCCAGCACGCCGTGGCCCTAGGCCACCTCAGCACCACGCCAACGGCCTTTGGCCCATACCGATCGGTCTAACGAGTGGGTGAACAACTAAAGCCTGCACATATAGCATGTGTCCAATCTCACACTTAATTTCTGGAAACCGGTAGTTATACTTTATGTACGCTGGGTTGAATAATATACCATGACAACCATGTATACATCAAATGTCATTTAAGCCTTCCAACCATATAAAATATTATTCAGATTTTTTATGGGAACCAGATAAAATTCATTATAGCAAGACGCTATTACCTTGAGGATAATAATATAGGCGTACTCAATTCCAAGGTTTGAGTTCTATTCTATCTCGATTCCAAATGGGTATAGGGCCGGATAAAGTGAGGTGGAATCTTGGGGATTGTTCAGATTTTTCGGTAGCACATGTTCGGTCTCATATTGATGGTATTTTGTACACATATCATCCTGATCAAGTGGGTAGAACTATGAGTATGACCAAATTGTAGGATTAAATATTATTTATTTTTTATGAGAATTAATTCTTGCAACACATCTATTTGATTTATATATCACAACGTACAAATATACTGCAAAGTGTATAAACATATAAAACAAAGTTTGTGATATATACATTAAAAAGTAAGGTGCATAAATCACTTTTTTTAATTTTTCTTTTGCATCTAAAAGGTGGCTGGGGTCCATTTTTCAATCATCTCCAGAAAATTTGAAAGGCGGAAGTTAGTTACAATGAGATAGACCGATCCATAATATGAGATACGAATAATCTAAGTGTCATTATATTATTTATTTTCATGATAGTTGCAACTAGACCTAGAACGTGTTTAAAGCAATTTTAACCTTAATCTACTAATCTAGACATTACAATTACAATACATAATATGAGATACGAATAATCTGACGGTGCCATCATAATGCAATGTTGTTTTTATTTTAAATTCCGACTATAAAAGTGTCTAAAAAACAAACACCCAAAAATTAAAATTTTCAAATTACGAACTTAAATCTAAACCTAAAATTGAACTTAAATTAAACTTCTAATCCCAAAATCAATGAAATTCCTAGATATCTTCCATTTTTCAAGGTTTCCCCTTTCTCTCTACACTCGCCCCTTCCCCTTTTCGAGATTTCTTCCATTCACTTTCAGTGACTTAATTGGCATTTGGGCTGAAATATGAACAACTCGAACCTAAACATTGAAAATGGGTTGATAATATTAATGGCCCCTTCAGTTTAGTGGGCCCTTGTTTATACTATCATTATTGACAAGGGGGTGATTTTTGCACCACATCTTTTAATGTTCATACCACAATGATTGCTTTATTCACTTGTACAGTGTGCAGTTATACTTGTAAGTGTGGTATATGCATTAATTTTTGTGGTATAATAATTA
This sequence comes from Calendula officinalis, assembly GCA_963853835.1. NCBI lineage: Eukaryota > Viridiplantae > Streptophyta > Magnoliopsida > Asterales > Asteraceae > Calendula > Calendula officinalis. The sequence continues at coordinate 35,318,665 of OY970825.1, forward strand.
ATTCCCTTATTGACAATTTAATTGCATAATTGCTATTTCTAGAAGAATTTTATCATTTAATATAGTACATAATCACTAATCATACTTACGTTCAAAAAAATTACTTATCACTCATGAATTTTAACAAGTTATAACATAGTGTTTAATATGGGAAACATACATGAGATTGGTATTGATATAAAACAAATGTATTATTATATATGAATAATCTCCATTAATGCTTAAACGGGGAGATTAAATAAATCATAAATATGAAAATACAATTTCGTTTTGTCTTTAAAAAATTAGACGTGGGTCGAGTTATAAACGAATCATATCACTATTAATCGGGTTAACATGTGCATGTCGTTAATGGGTAAACGAATAACAAATATGATCCAAACTCATATAATTTTTGCGAGTTCAAATCGAATTAAGGTCAAAATCCACTTCATAACCAGGTCTAGTAGCAACAGTCAAATATAATGTGAACCAGGGGCGGAATTAGAAATTTACGCCAGCAGTAGCACCTTACGAGGATTAAAAGGCGAAGTTCAAGGGAGATGCGCCCCTTTGCGCAGATCCCGCTGACCGCTGATCGGGCGATGTCAGTGGGGGACACCCTCGCGGAGCTCTATGCAGCGTCCCGACCAAAAACAAAATTAATATAAGACACATACTTTATTATTTTATATGAGCTTGGATTATTGCTATACTTGTGTTCTTTTAAATATTATTATGAGTTATTGAGTATGTTTTTAATCTGATAGTACAACCATAATACCAAAAAAACTTCAAAAAATTACGTAATGGAAATTTTTTTGAGTAGGAGCACATGCCACCGTGTGCCATATATTACATTCGCCTCTGATGTGAATATGGTTAAGAACATCTGTAAATATGTATTTTAACCGAAAAATTGAAACCTAACCAGGATCAAAACGAAGAAATGATAGAACGAAATGGGTTGGTTGCCTAAAGGGCTAGCAGCAATCCGTTGTTAGAAACTTATAGAAGTACTTAAAAGTTATCATTTTCATTTCATAAGAATGATGTGTTACAATTGATACAAAATTTTAAAACACCTCTTATTTAGTAGGACAAAATATCTTTCAAGATGAGAATAATCATTCCAAGTTGAATATGAATTTCACTATTATTTTACTAAATCAGTGATAGTAGCCTAGTAGGTGGAATCATGTGCGTTATTATTTTTTAATTGAAAATTTTCATTTTTTACCATCCATGTGATCCACCTACTACATTTTTAATTGTTCGGAAATCCAGGAAATTTACCAATGTGATTGACTAGGCGTGTTTTGAGTTTGTCATCGTATAGTTAATTGCCTTTTCTTAACATGTTAAGTAGGTTTTCTATCTAATTTTTTTTTTTTCGCGTTATTCTCCATTTAACTCAAAATAGCGTGACATTTCTACCAAGACAAGTGCATTATTACTAAACTACCCCTAAAAGTCGGAGGAGAATTAGACTATTTAGTTGTGTAATTGATATAAATATTATCTCGTTTTCATCTCCAAAGCTTGAAAATGAGAAGTTCATTTTTATTAGAAAAAGTTAACAAAAGGAAATATTGGAATTACGGTTGTGTCAATTTCTAAACCACAAAATTAATTAGTACCAAAGAAGATGAGGATAAGGGAGGATAGGAGGCAATGTTCAGAAAAGATTTATTCGTATCTTTTAGCTGCTTCAGAGAGGAAACACATGTGTGTTAAAAATTAACAAACTATGTACACCTTCCACCCTTAGAGTATTACACTCTATTACATTTCAGCCCTTATGGTTTTTATAGTTGCACTCTACAAGATACTTCTACATGTAGAATTCCATAACCCACAAGTTACAAACAAAACATTCTTTTCTAATCCCTGAGAATCCACCCGCTTTAGCTAGGGCAAGAAACTCATCCTCGGTCCGCTCCTTTCCACCCGGACTTAGAATCATCATAATTGCATCCAATTGGATGGCGGCTTTGGCTGAAGAGCTCGTCTCCGGCAAAAAAGGAAGAATATTGTCTACCACAATCACCTTTCCGCGGCATGGCAAACTCTTGTAGCAGTTTTTTAACAACTTTATACAATGCTCATCACTCCAGTCATGTAGTATAAACTGTTCCATAATCCATATTCATTATTCAGAAAGATGTTCAATTGTTTAAAAAAAAAGTGATTTTGACGCCACAAAAAATATGTATGTTTTTGTATACTTAAAGTGGTGAGAGGTATAGTTTTTATGGTGTAGGTATAAGCCATTTCACTTTTAAAATCCAAATAGGATCATGCCATTACCTTCATAAAAATGGCCTCAGCTTGTGGAATCTCTTGAAACATATCTCCTCCAACATGTTTCACACCTACACTTATACTATATCAATATATATATATATATATATATATATATATATATATATATATATATATATATATATATATATATATATATATATATATAGTCCGGATCCGGTGAGGACTCTTTTCCTCGCGAGGACTGTGAGGACTCCAAAAAAAACTCTAAAAATGATCCAAAACAAATTTTTTTCAAAAAATTCCTTTTTTAAACATTAAAATCGCTATGTATAAGATCCAAAAAATAAAAATAAAAATCCAAAAATGATCAAAAAAAAATATGGATCATAATAATGATCCACAAAAAAAATCTGGATCATTGTTATGTTTCGCTAAAAAAAGTGGATCATAAGTTTTTTTTTGAATTTTTTTTTTGTCAAATGTAGTAATAATCATGGTGGGTTATATATATTTTTCTCGGAATTTTTTGAAATTTTTATGAGGTGTCCTCGCGAGTCCTCACCGAAAAAAGAGTCCTCACAGGATCCCACTTATATATATATATATATATATATATATATATATATATATATATATATATATATATATATATATATATATATGACAATTTTGACTTTTATAAAAAAAAACAAAAACATAATCATCTGGTCACCTAGTTGTAAGGGCCCCGAATATATTCTAGAAGTCACGAGTTCAATCTTTATCTGAGTAAACATAATTCGGGGAGCCCTTATAACGATAGTACCTTCTAAGAAAATACATACCAGTATATTGTGGTGCATGTCGTATAACATGTGGCAAATCAAAATTGATGCCTTGAATTTTCGGATGTTTGGATACAATCATATTGGTTGCTATTCCTAAACCACCCCCAACATCGACCACACTTTTGACGTAATCGAATCCATCATAGCACTCGAGAATTTTCGTCATCGCAACGATACTATGATCCACCATGGCTCTGTTTAAATCGCGGTTAAACCGAGCATCTAACCCTAAATATTCAAATACATGTTTTCCGTAAACCTTATCAAATGACACACCTCCTTCAACCACTGAATCTTTAAGCTTAAACCTTTAATTTCCATATAAGAATAAAAAATATATATATAAACGTCTATAAATTAAATCAACCATATATATAAAAGTGTCTCAATGTTTAAAACTTACCAACTTTCTATGTAGATCCTGTCATTATGCAACTCCATCATTGCAGCCAAGGACCCACCGTCTTCGTTCGGGATAAAGTATTTTGCAACCGGAGCGAGTCCATAAACCCGAGCCGGTTTTGATTCATGGTCCCGTTTGGTGCAAGTGACAATTGAATGGCTTGCAAGCAACCGAAGCATCTGGTCAAGCATGTTGGGAGCATCTTGGTTCGGAATCGATAAACGAGACGCGATCTCCTGAGCCGAAAGTTGGGCATCGGGCCCCGCATCGGCAATAGCGTCAAGGACCTTGAGCTTGATCGCATTGACCAAAACCATGGTCAATGATGTGGAGGTAACAAGTTCCATTGCATATGTGAAATGCTCTTCATTGGAACTCATTTTCACACAACACTTTCTTGTTCCTTTCTTTATTGGTGAAAACTAAAGGGTTGCACCTTATTCCTCTAGCTCTTAATTTTTCCAATCCTTTATATAATATATGCTAGAGTGGTTTAGCCCAGACTAGTAAAGTAGGGATAACATGAGTGGTTTGGTTAACTTTAAAGTTAATTAACTAATTATTCACAAGAGATGGATAACTTTAAAGTAGGGCTTGCATGATTGGTTTCCATTTTGATATTACAAGTGTCAAATTAAATGTTAGAGATTAAGATAAAGAATTTCACGTGGGTAGAGGGGTTCGACAAGGAGATCCGTTAGCTCCTTTTCTTTTCATTTTGGTGGCGGAAGCTTTGAACGTTGTTGTAACATCCTAAAACCGACCTAGTTGTTTTAGGTATATATTGATATTTGAAAAATATCTATTTGACCCTATATGGAATAAATTGATTAAATGTTAAATGAATTGTTTGACCTTTTGTTCTTTTGTGATATTTAATCAAGGGATTAAAATATCCGGTTTCTGAAATGTTTAAAGGATTGTATGATTTTTATATCTTTGGATTTTCCTTTTAATATCGTTTCCGAATACATTTTCGTGGCGAAAAACAGAGTCCGTTTGGTATTTTAAATAAATTAACTACGAACGAGACTTTTTAGATTGTATTGCTAAAAATGGAAAAAACACCAAGAGTGGGCCCCACCCCCATGGTGGACGGTTTTTTTTGGGAGTCAGGGACTCCCTCCTTTGGTCAGTTCTCACTTCTCGGCCATCTCTCTCTCTCTCTACGTGATCTCTCTCTCTCTCTGTCTACCCTCTCTCTAAAAATCTCCATCATCTTCTTCAAGTTCTTGAGTTCATTTTGAAGATCCCTAGCTCGTTTCTTGGTCAATCATTAATCCGAACTTGTTTTTGAGTAGCTCTTGAGGTAAGCTTCGACATATATGTGTTGGTTTCGAAGTTCTTGAGTTTTGGTGAAACTAGGGTTTGTGATTGTTAGTGTTTTGTGGTTAAATCTTGTTATGGATGTTGTAGTAAATGTTATTACAAGCTTATACATGAAATGTATGGTTGATGGTTGATGGAAGACAAGGTTTGGTGAAAATCACCTTCAAACTCCATTAATGGTGGATGTTGAAGGTGGGTTTTGACAAACCTTGAATTTCTTGTTGTTTAAATGCTTGGAATTGTTCATTAGGTTGAGGAAAAATGTTTAGTAAGTTATGGATGTTGAGAAATCAAGTATTGTATGTTTTGATGGATTAACTAGTTAGTATTTGGGTCAAATGGGTGAACTAGTGATTGTGTAAGTAAAATACTTGGAATGGTTAATTATGAACTTGATGAATTGCTAAATGGTTGTGAATTGCTAGTGTGGAGATTATGTGATAGTTGATGGCAATGTGGAAGTGTTATAGTCATGTTCGGTTTTGACCCGTTTGGGCCATTTGGTAGTAAAATGACTAAGGAATTCGGATTGTGAAACTATAAGTATTTTGTTAGTTTTATGTGTTGGAAAGGTTATTGATGACACTTAGAGGTTGTTAAGTTGTCATGTATTTTGGTGAAATGTAAGTTGATGATACGATTGTAGTTGTAGGATGTATTATTGATTAATAATCCGGTTTTGACCCGTTCGGGTGATTAAGTGGTGGAATGACTCAATTGTTGAATTGTGTATGTATAAGTGGTTTTAATATGCTTATGTGTTAGAAATGGTATTTATAACACTTGGTTGAAAGTTAGTGTTTATTATTGTCAATATTGGTGATTATTGATAAGTACCGGTTATTAACTCGGTATTCTTTGGTGTACAGGATCTGAGGAGGAAACTCAGTGATATTAGCTCATTGAGTTACGGGAATTGAAGGTTACGATGAGTGGATTTAACCTCCAACTTGTGTTTGGTTACAATCGGTTCGGTATTGCATGTTTGGCAGGAAAGATGCAGGAAAATACAGGAAAAATGCAGGAAACGTCCCCTGTCGTGAGTTCACGATCGTGAACTCTAGTTCACGTCGTGAACTATAGTTCACATTCGTGAACTATTGTTCACGATCGTGAACTTCAGATTGCAGGTTTTCGGGTTGTTTTTCGGGCGCGAATCTTTGACAATTTGCTTGTTTGGTACCTGTTTGACCGGGTTAAGCGAAATAGGATATGTGCACATAGATTAAGGGTTTCTACTTGAATGGTAGCAACAACTCGGTTTGAACTTGGTGACCGAGGTAGGGATGAGGCCAGTGTCGGAAGGATATCGGTTGAGCATAGTGTATCGACTAACAAGGTATTCAACCTTACCTGTATACGTTGCACGATTAGGGGGGGTTTACCCGGGGTGTTGGATACAGGCTATCGGTTACCGTGGATTTGGCCAACCATGGTTTAAGGCCCGCAAAGCCACCGATCCTCTCAAATAATGATTACCCAACGCGGAGATGTAGTAATACTTTCGTGTTTAGCAATCGAAGATGTAGAGTTACTTCCGAGGTTAGTAGGCGGAGATGTAGAATTACTTATGTGCTTAGTGATTAGACAGTTACTGGTTACTGGTTCAGTGGAACAGTGGTTCAGTGGAACAGTGGTTAAGTGGTTACGAGGAGTAACGATCGTGGAGATGTTGGTGCTTGCTTGTTGAGCTTTATATAATTTGTATATTATGTTCATTCACTTAGCTTTGTGCTAATCCCTCTTCGTTGACTCCTTTCAGGTTGATCGGTGCTTTGGACGGAATGGGTGACCAAGCTCAAATGGATATGTTTTGTAAAACGAGTCATGTCGTTAAGTGACACCGTTTAATTATTATTGTTTTGGAGTTTATTTTGGGACGTTTGGTTTGTAAACCTAAACCTAAACTATTTATTATCTTTATGCTTCCGCACGCCCTTTAAAAAAAACATTTTCTAAATTTTGCGGTGTTACAGTTGTTATGATTGAAGCCTCCGAGAAAGGAGTTTTTCACGGTGTTAAACTGCCCAATTCAGGCCCATGTATCACTCACTTACAATTTGCGGATGATATCATTTTTGCAGGTAATTGGTTGACCCAAAATGCTCAAAACTTAATTCGGCTGTTGCGATGCTTCCAAGTAGCTTCGGGTCTTAAAATCAATTTGGCCAAAAGCTGTGTGATGGGAATTGCGGTTAGTGATAATGCGATTCAACAGTTGGCTGCTCGCGTTAATTGTCGGGTTGGAAATTTCCCCTTTTCTTACCTTGGCCTTCCGATCGGGAGTTCGAGTAATAGAACTGAATTCTGGGCTGCGATAATTAACAAATTTAGTGCTAAACTCTCTGCTTGGAAATCTAAAACTCTTTCTTTTGGTGGGCGTTTGCTCCTAACAAAATCGGTGCTCGGAAGTCTTGGTTTGTACTTCTTTTCTTTATTTAAAGCGCCGAAGAAGATTATTAGTAAACTGGAAAGCATACGGCTCAATTTTTTCTGGGGTTCTAACGGCAGAAGTAGGAAAATATCTTGGATTAACTGGCAGACGGCGATGGCAGACAAATCATAAGGGGGTTTGGGAATAGGCAGCCTTAAAGGTCTTAATTTAGCTTTGCTTATTAAATGGTATTGGAGATTTCACAAAGATGATGGCACTCTTTGGAAGCAGGTCATTACTTCTCTTCATAGATCTGATGGCGGCTTGTCAAATGCTAACAAAGGCGGTAGTTTTCCGGGCATCTGGAGAAACATTATCAAAGCCCAGAAAGAGTTCTACAAGCTTATATGCCGGTAAATGATTGGATCCGGGTTGATGTTTCTTCCGGTTCTCGGGTTTTATCGTGGGCCCTTGATAATAACGGGTTCTCTGCGGCCTCTCTTCGTGCTGCTTATGATGACTTATCTTTAGAGGTGGCGGGCAACATGTCGCTTTGTTGGGTTAACTGGGTCCCGGCTAAGATTAATGTTCTCATCTGGCGCATAATTCACAACAGGCTCCCAACTAAACCGAACTTGCTAAAAAGAAATGTTACGTGCCTTTCTCAATTATGCCCGTTATGTGACTTGGTGGATGAGGATATGGACCATATATTTCTGCATTACCCGGTTTCTAGAGGCCTCTTAGTGTTTGGTACATTTACCTTTGGATTATTTGGAGGCATCGGAACGACAAAATCTTTAGATCTTCGGAGGATTTTAAAAACTCGTCTAATGGTGGATACCTTCAAGCTATTTCGTATTTTTGGATTAAGAATAGAGCTCCTAATTGTAATATTACTAATAGGTGGTTTATGTAGTGTACTGATCCTCTTTCTTGTTTTTGATGTTGTTTGTTGTTTTGTTCGCCTAGCGCCTTGCTAAGCGTTTTTCTTTTTAATGAATGCCGTTCAACAAAAAAAAAGATTAAGATAAAGAATTAGTGGATTATCTTTGTCAATAATTTTATAGGTATAATCATTTTATAGGTATGAAGATTATATATAAATATTTTGTTGGAAGCAAAGCAATACAAATTTTCAATTCACAAACCAAGGTTTACTTATTTAACCTATATTCATATATTAAAAAAATAATGTTAGGAGAGATCACCAGATCAACTTTGACAGAAGAACATTAATATGTTATTACAAAGTCATATGCAAATGGCATTTTCATCTCATAAAAACACATGTTTAAATTGACATATAATTTATTTAAATGTACGTTCTATTTAAATTTGGATACTTAAACACCTCTTAGCAAACAAATAATCCAAATATATGGTAGTAAATTGAAGAACATGTCTTATAAAACATCTTTTGTGGTGGTTAATACACGAATTCCTGAGTTCGAGATAAAATCTTTGTTAAAAGATCGTATTTTTTATAACTGAAGTTTTTTTTTTTTTTTTTTGTTATATTTTGAGACGTCTTCTTTATCTCTTCTTATCTTTAACTGAAAATAAATTGTTATAGTAGTATTAAATTAAGTTTGCTTTAATGTATCATACTAAACTTTACACCAATTAATTTCTAATTGATTTAAATAATGGAAACAATAAAAAAAGATACCTTATATTAGTGTATTTTATTTACTATTAATGAATAAAGTTTATTATGACGAATAGTGTTACAGCAACAAAATTTGGTGTAATTTAGACTACATGTAAGGAGAAGTCGCATGGTGCGTACTCCTGCGTCCCTTCAGTTTAGACGCGTTTTAACCCTTACGTCATTTCTTCTGAGCCGTGTCCCCAAGCGTCAATGGTCGTTTAAGCAACCGTTATGGGTCGCCATTTTTCAAGGGAGAAGTAAGTGTTTTTTAAAAGGGAGTGAGTTTGGTCGCTTGCTACACAGGATTAGTCATGATTTTTTATATATTTAGTCGCAAGAGAAAAAATTAATGTATAAATAAGGTGGCGGACGTGACCAGTACTATTAAGTAGTCACCACTTACACTTTCTTATAAGCATGGAAGATATAACTTTATTATAGTTATCAAAATATGTAAAGATGAAATTCGTGCTTCTAGAAGAGTACAATAAAAAATTCAAGTATTCAATGAAGTTGTGTCAAATTGTCCTCAAATTTTGTAATTGATTGTGTCCCTTTACTTTGATAAGTCATATAAGTGCTGATTCACTTATTTTGTTTTAAAAGGATATTAATATGTATGTATTGTGTTTTATATTATAAAATACAAATATTATTACGAGGAATATGGATCAGGAAAGAAGTATCCTTATTTAAAAAAGTTAGAAAAGAGTTGCATTTTCGTAAAATATACATATAAATATACATATACATACATATATGTACATATACATAAATATTTAGACCATAGATATATATATATATATTTTTACATGTATACCCTCTATATGTATATATATACACACACGGAAGTGGGATCCTGTGAGGACTCTTTTTTCGGTGAGTACTCGCGAGGACACCTCATAAAAATTTCAAAAAATCCCGAAAAAAATATATATAACCCACCATGATTATTACTACATTTGACAAAAAAAAATAAAAAAAAAAATTATGATCCACTTTTTTTAGCGAATCATAACAATGATCCAGATTTTTTTTGTGGATCATTATTATGATCCATATTTTTTTTTTTGGATCATTTTTGGAAAAAAAAAATTTGGATCTTATACATAGCGATTTTAATGTTTAAAAAATGAATTTTTTGGAAAAAGTTTGTTTTGGATTATTTTTAGAGTTTTTTTTTTAGTCCTCACAGTCCTCGTGAGGAAAAGAGTCCTCACCGGATCCGGACCCTATACACACATATATATTTATATGATATGTATATGCATTTTATGCAAATGCAAGTTACGTAAAATGCATGTTGTATATATGTGTATATATACATATATATAGGGCATGAATATGCATATATATAATATATATGGTCTAATTATATATGTATATATACATATATGTTTGTATATGCATACATATATGTATAAGTTACGAAAATGCAACATTTTTCTAGCTTTTTCAAATAAGGACATTTTTATATGGATCATTACCCTTATTATGAGTTGTAGAATTATTAAAAATATATCATGGTAGTAAAGGCCTCTAAGACCCGTTGTTAAATGTTGACCTTTTGACTCTTAAATATTGTTTCAGTCTATTGCTCCATTATACTTTTTTAAAGACAAACATTTTACACAAATAAATACTACATAGTGGAATGCCAACAAATTACTGTCATGTAAACGTTTAAGGAACTATTCACATTTTTCATAAAAATTAGAACAGATAATCAAATGATATATAACTCTGTTTGGTTCTGCGGCTTTAGTTGGTTCTCGATCCAATTTGTACATGCCTAGTATATATACATAAGTCAACCTGAAAATGACCTAATCTGTAAACGATTGGACGAGTCGACTTGTTTTTAACCCGAACTCATGGAGGCGACAAACTTGATTATTAAAGTGTAAGTACTATTATAGAATAAAGAAAATGAAATAAAAACGTTATTAAACGTACCAAGATATAGGGGAGCATGTTGAATTACATGTGGCAGATCGAAATTAATCCCCTTAATTGTGGGATATTTCGATACAATCATATTGAGATTGATTCCCAGACCACCTCCAACGTCGACCAAACATTTGAGGTTGTTGAAATTAACCATCGTAGCATTCAAGAATTTTCTTCATTACTATAGCAGTATTATTTACCATAGAATTATTGAAAACCTCTCGTTGAATCGTGCATGTGATGCCTGTTCAAATGAGTGTTTCCCATGAACTCTACTAAATGGAATACCTCCTTCAACAACTGAATTTTTAAGTTCGAACCTGGTTCCACATAATAAATGAATGTAGGGTAAATGTTATAAATGATAGTAAATATTAAGGTGACGTTTGTTTTTTGCAAAAAGTCTTTTTGAGATCTTATGTCTGCAGACGGGAAGACATTTTTGAAAAAGACTGTTTGTTTTTTGGAAGTCAGTAGATATGTAAAAGTCTTTTTGAGGTCTGCATGGAGAAGACTGCAGACGTTTGGTCTAAATCTTCTCCGCATATGTGTTTCGCAGACTGCAGACCTTCTACCTATTAAAAAACAAACAACACCTAAATGTATTCCAAGACCCTGCGTGAGTTAGTATCATTGTTATTCAGACTCTGTATGTTTTACAATATCCATGAATAAAAGTTTTCTTTATTCAAAAAGATATAAATCCGTGAGTACTCGTCTTGGTGGGAACCTCGATGGGACGTTAACGTCATCGCGGTATTTGGTGGTAGATTCGAAGTTCTTCGAAGATAGCTACACAAGTTTTGTGTATACCAAATATCGGTGATATTCTGTTGGAGGCTCAACGAATATTGGATTGACCACCGTGACAATACTTCGTGGTTGAAAAGATCAAAAGTATTGTTCACTAGGATTGTCCTTAAGCCTGAGGTATTTGGTTTAGGATACAATGACTAATGTGTTTTGGTTCGTCTTAGACAATTCTGAAAAATATTTGTCATACGACGCGATACTGGGTAGAAAGGAAGTTGTATTTTGAATCGAAATATAACAAGATGGCAATTGCGCCTCCTCTTTAGGAGAGATATTTATGGGTCCTTTGACATGATGAGATAACTGGAAAGTACATGACCATGCCCAAACGAACTGATTTGTTCTTTGTCGTTTATCACAACAGTTTGAATCAAGAAGTCATGAAATGATTTCGAATACAGGAGTTGATAATTTCTACCATGCTCGTATCCGTCATCACAAATATCGTGCTGCAAGGGATGAACCAAACAACGTTACACAAGAAGTAAAGACAGAGTGTTCTTTACTAGGAGACGCTATTAAGAGTTTTTCACAAAACTATACCAGGGTTACATAAGCTGTTTTTATGGGGTTGGTTACCTACATGCCCATCTAGAAGGCCACTGTAGCTCGTATCATTAAGACAAAGGTTACGAACTTGCACAAGTGGGAGTCTGAAGGATCTATGTGCACAGTTAATCAACCTATGATGATACATCCATGCCTACGAAACACTTAAGGATCACACCGGTGAGTGCATGTAATACGAGCAAAATATGCAATGATACTACGAAGAGGAATGATTCATAATAGTCATTATAAATCAGTTAAGTATTAAGTTAAGTTTAACTTATTACTAGATTAGTTTAACTAACTAATTAATACAAGTAGTTGTACATTTACTAGTTGAGTAAATATACAATGTGTTAATTATAGATTATCCATAATATGATTTAAAGCCATTAAATCATATAATAATTGGATAATATTGTTGTATAAATTATATAAAGGTTATTATATAATTAATTATTAAAAGTATAAATACAAGTATATAATTCGTGTATATGGGTACCGAATTATTAGTGTATTAATACTAGACATTTAGTAGTTAAGTGCAACAATAATAAACTAGTTAAACTATAAGGGGTGGAAGTGTAAAATGATAAGTTTAATTAAGAGATTAATCTTAATTAAACTAGAAGGGTTCTAAGTGTAAGATCTTCTATTATAAATAGAAGGCTTATGGCTTAAACCTAATGTTGATCTTTGCCTCCTTACACACGAAATTCCCTCCCCTTTCTCCCCTTTGATCGGCCGAGCACAACACCAAGAACACAAGTCTTGTGTTCTTCGCGTTCTTCATTCGTTCTTCGTGTTCTTCGAGTTTCGAAGATCAGGGATCGTTGCAAGTGATCATCTATAGGATCGCCCGTCGTGTTCATCATCGTTGGATCTATCTTAAGCACTAACTAAGGTATGTTTCATGGAACACTCTTCCTCGTCTCCCTCTTGTTCGAAGTCGAACCAAGAACCCTAGGGTTCTTGGTAGTAGTCGACGAACACACACAAGTATGTGTGTGTGTGTGTGTTCAAGTTTTCGTACAAGGTTTCTTTCTTGTTAATCTAATCTAGATTTCCAACATCCCAATCCTTTAGGGTTTAAGGATTAGGTTTAATCCCACTTCCGCTTTTATGGATTAAATCAGCTAGTTGGTTATAATCGGTCAAGAACAAGTTCATATTCTTGATCAGTATGGTCGAACCAAGCATACTAGGTGGTCGGACCTATGGGTCAATCAGGTTACAATGAAACCCTTCACCTCTTACACTATACACCTCTTACACTCAGCTACTTATAATTTTCAACTAAACTTTTTTTAAGGATAATAATATGTACACCACCAAATACTAATTCCCTCACTATACTATACAATTATTAAAGTAGATTGTGCAAGTATATATAAACATAGGTTGTGGTATCAGAATAAGTTTTTTGTGCTGTAAATATTACTTCCAGTTTTATTAAGGCCAAAATGCTTTTTAGTACTATGAACTTGGTTGACTGGATTATCTATTATATCTTCAATTACATTAAAAGTGCAATATGGTACCATAAACTTCCAAATATAGTCAATTTACTACCTTGAATCACTAATTTGGTCGTCTTTTCATACATCATTTAGTTCTCTTATAACATTTGACGAATTAAATATACATGCTCATTTTAATATATTATAATTTAAAGCAGTGAGAATTTAAGATCAAATTAGTGAGTAAAGGTAGTAAATTGACTATTTTTGTAAGTTTAATGTACAATGTTACATACTTCCTCCGATTCAAAATAAGTGCTACACTTTTACTTTCACGCTTTTTGATCCAAAACATTGTAATAGAGATTATGATAGATTAAAGGGGATAATTAGTGAGGAAGGGTTCCACAATAAGGTTGGGAATGACAAATTAATGATGTTTAATAAAGTTAAGTAAGGATAAAATAATACTTTTAGATACAAAAATTTACCAAATAAGGAAAGTGTAGCACTTATTTTGAATCACCCATATAAGAAAAGTGTAGCACTTATTTTGAATCACCCATATAAGAAAAGTGTAGCACTTATTTTGAATCCGTGGAAGTATTTAACAATTTAGTTAGTAGGTGACTCAGACAACAAAGTTATAAGTACTAAAATACGCATTTTATTAATAACAATTGAAACCATCAATTTGGGCTGGGCTGTCCTATATGTCAATTAATATGGGCTTTTTCGAATGTTGTGCTTAGTGCTTACTAGCCTTTCCCAGTTATAGTTTTTTACCCTGCAATAAAGCCCAGCCCATCATGTAATGTCAAGAATCATCCTTTAATCTCTTCCTAAAATTATTTGGCATAATATAGCTTCTCATTTTGTCAAATATTAATGTTTATATGAAAAATTTGAAGCCTGCTTTTCTTTGTTTTAGTAATTGTTTGGGTATAAATACGAATTTTATATTCGTTTGATTTCTGAACCACTTACTCATGATGCATCTTTAGCATTATGCATGCTAGAAACACACGTTTCAATTAATGTTTATTTTGAGAATGGCACCAAAGATTGCATGGAACAATGGTCGCAAGTCTTGTCCACGAATGAAAATAATAGGATCATAAAATAATTAAAATAATATTATAATATGAATAATATGATTAATACAAAATTATCACTAGTGAAAAAGATAAATTTCATATAAAAATATTGAAAAGAATAAAAGCTAATGATAAATAATTCAATATTATGTAGATTTGTTTTTGTTAACGGCATGTTTGTAAGTTATATAATACTTGTTATAATTCATGTTAAGTTATATAAGAATATTTATTCTACTAATTTTTCCTTTTTAATAACAAGCGAATCATGTTTTAAGAAGGATATAATATAAATTTTTATGCTCTATTTCATTATTTATGCACGTATCACTATATCCCCCCATCTCTAGGGGTGGACATCTGCCCACCCTAAAAGTTTTCCAATTAATATAAATTTTTTTATGTATCAACTTATTTTTTTGCTTTTGCTTATAATGTATGAGCACTAACTAGTCCACGTTGTATATTATATTAGTGGTTAACTCATATATCTGAAACATATAACATTAAGTTCAAGTCCCTTTTATAAGACCCGTGCCAACGGCACGTCGGGGGAGCCCGTCGAGGGTTTTTTTTGCCGTCGCCCCACGACGCCGTTGGCACCGGGCCGTCGTGGGTGCCGTCGTGAGGAAGCTGTCGGGGTGAGGACGGGAGGAGAGAGGCGTCGGGAGGGTTGTGCAGGCGTGGGGAAGGGTAGGGGAGAAGGTTTTGGGGAAGGAAAAGGTATTTGGGTTGTACTTGTACAAAATATATTTTTTGTTTCTTTTTTGTTTTTTTAATAGTATTATAAAGAATATATTTTTTATTATTTGTTATAAATTTTATTTTAAGTTTTTAATAATATATTAAATTTATATTTAATTAAAAATGGTGATGTGGCATAAAGATGGTTTAGTGATGGGTTAGTGATGAGTAGGGTTGGCACAACCGTGTCAGTAGCGTGTCAGTAAGGATGTGCTGACGTGGCGCTACTGACGGGTTTAGTGATGGGTAAGGGTTGGGAGAGGCCTAAGCATTTTTTTTATTTTTTTTTTCCTTATTTCCTTTTTAATGTTTTTTTCCGTATTTTTCACTAAAATTTTCTTTTCTTATATCTAATTTCCCTCATTTTTGTCCACATCATTCATATATAAAAACTTTAAAGAATTTAATTCAATGTTATAAAAAAATTTATGATAAGACTAATTTAATTCTTGAATTAACTAACAAGCAAATTTTTATTTTGACTGATTTAACTTATGATTAGAGTTTGATCAAACTAACATTGATCATTTGATTTTGTTTATAATTTAACCTTAAAAAATATCACTAGTAACCTAACTTCTACTCTAAAATTTCGCCCACCTATGAAAATTTTCCTGGTACCGCCACTGCCCCCATCACATTGTAAATGTAACGACCGAATTTTTGTAAGTAAATAAATTTTATAAAAATAAGATAAATAAGTAGGGGTGCTTATCGGGCCAAAACTGAACCGAACCGAACCGATAGAACCGATAACCGATAACGATGGATTTTCAAAACCGAAACCGAACCGATAACATGTTATCGGTTTCGGTTCGGTTCGGTATCGGTTCGGTCCGGTTTCGGTTCGGTTATTTTAGGCAAATGTTCATCCTTTTCCGAAAACCGAACCGAACCGAACCGATAGAACCGATAACGATGAATTTTCAAAACCGAAACCGAACCGATAACATGTTATCGGTTTCGGTTCGGTTCGGTTTCGGTCGGTTATCGGTTCGGTTCGGTTTTTTCGGTCAAAATGCTCACCCCTATAAATAAGGATAAATCGTTTAAAGAACGTAGGAATTGGTTTCATGTCATTTGGACATCGTATGAGAAAGTTATGGGCGAAATCGGGTCGAGACAAGGACCGAAAAATGCAGCCTTGCTGCATAGAGTAGTTCGCGGTGCGAACTGTATGTTCACGTTTGTGAACATTGGACAGAGAGTTGGGGGTTTTTGACGATCGAAGTTCACGGCTGGCTCACGATCGGGAAGAGTTCGCGACGCGCATAGTTCACAATCGCGAACTAGTTCACGGTGCGAACTCCGTCAGACACCAGCATTAAAGTCGGGTTTTGGTCATATATGCAGTCCACAAACCCTAATTTTCTTCGTTTGGCGATTTTTGAGTGCAAGGGTAGTTCTTTGACGATTTCTTCACTAAAACTTGGAAGATTTCACTTCTAGTTGAAGATTAAAGGTAAATCTTCACTCTTTGATCTTTGTAGCTCTAGATCTATGGATCTTGAAGTATGGGTTTGAAACCCTAGTTCTTGGGGTTATGGTTAATGGTGAAATAAATGATGTATACAATTAATAGATGATATTTTAACAAAGGAAACAAGTGTATACTTAAGATTTGCAAGAATCTTAAGGGTTGGTTAAACCTAGGGTTTTGTAAATCATCAAAATTGGGGGAAAGTGTTAGTAAATGGTATCTACAGATAAATGGACATATTATTAGTAGTATGTGATGTTGAACAACTTGTGATTGTTATATTAAGCTTTTGGTGAAGTCTCGGAAAGGTGATCAATTGTTGAAGCAAAGGGATTGTGTGTGAAGAACACGGTTGGAGCATATTTGCTAAGGTGAGTACGTGTGGAATATACTGAGTGCATAGCCTTTGTAAAACATTTTTACTTACTTGTGTTACGGTCTATTTGCTTAATTGTGTAGACTTATAGTTGTCTGGTTAGTTTTATATTATTGATAATATGGAACTAACTTGTTTGATGATTGATGTGATAGCCAAGGACTTTGATTGAAATAACTGTTGAGTTATAGTAAGGATGAGACATTGTGATGATGCGGGGGATCCCCGGTCATGAGGATATGGAATGGGGAGCATTTGGGCGGATCCCCATCGTCTCATTCCATGATAGTAGTCTTGCTAACTGGAAGTAGTCCGGCGAGTAAGGCAGATATAGGTAGATTGGGCGATTCCCTCTTGCCTTTACCTTGAAGCTTATTAATGTGGGGGATCCCCGGTTAATAAGTTAAAGGTGATTCTAGTTAGTTCGTGTAACACCTCAATTTTTAAAACACCTTTTAAATCATATTTTTAAATAAAAATATTACAAGTCCAACATTCCCAAAATACGGTTTAACAAAAACCAATAAGAGTTTATCAGAGTATTAAAACCGGTGTTACAATGCAATATCATAACCATAGGATAAACGAGAACTACCTACGAGCTCTCGAGCTAATCAACACAAGGCCACTTCTAACGCGACCCTCTAATCCATCGATCCTGAATCCTGAGTACATAGCCAAAAACAAAGTAGTACGTGAGACAAAATAGTCTCGTGAGATACATGGGTTTTAGACCCGATAAACAATTAGTCATATAATATCATTTAATCTTAAAATAATATTACTAAGTTTGTTTTGGGTCACTTTATCACTTTCATCATTGGCCAATGTCAAGATAATCGGAATGCCTCCAATCTATCAAGACCATCATATTCACGGTAACCGGAATGCCTCCAATCTACCGGGACTCATAGGTATTGGGTAATCGGAATGCCTCCAATCTACCACTAACCTTAAGGTACCGTAGTAACCGGAATGCCTCCAATCTACTACGGCCCTAGGGACATCATCATCATCATCATCATCATTACTTATCTTTTATCGTTATGAGCTCATAGCTCCATCATTTCTCAATCAATCAATCATTTCGTTATCAAACAAGCAATTCATCATAAATCACATAAATGACTAAATTACTTAAAGACTCGACAAAATCATTAGATCATAAAAACATTTACTAGCTATGTACCCAGTTTAAAAGTCACATGTACTCACCTTAGCCAAGCTAACTCCAAATCGTGTCTATTCAACACGAATCCTTGCTTCCCAACTTGTGAAATGTCACCAATCTTTAGGTCTTCTTGACCTTTGATGTTTAGATCCTTCAAGATGGTGAAGATTTGAGCTCAAGAACACCAAGATCGCCCCCTTTCTCTCTCTAAAACGGCTGCACAAGTGTTGGGTGGAAAATGAAGAAACCCTAGCTCAAACCCGTTTTAATACTGCTCGACCAGACTTCGCGGCGTGAACTTGTTCGCGTCGCTAACTTTGCACCTCGCTCGCATACTTCGCGATCGTTAAGTGGTCGTGAACTACTTCACGCTCGATGGTGACAATCGCTGTTGACAGTTCCCGATCGGGAACTATAGTTCGCGTCGCGAACTTCTTAAGGCAGCAGGGCTGCACTTTTTCATCTTTGCCCCGACCCGGTTTCGCCCATAACTTTCTCGTACGGTCTCTAAACGACACGAAACCAATTCCTACGTTCTTTAAACGATTTATCCCTTTTTATCGTATTTTTATACAATTTATTTAATACCAAATTTCGGGTCGTTACAACTATCCACCCCTTAAAAGGATTCCGTCCTCGGAATCACTCAAAAATTTCAAATCCCCATTCTACCGAGCATCCATTCTCATTCTCCCATGGTTATTACCATCAACATTTTCTCGTTTCAATCTAGCCAACCACATGCATATAAACACTCACTTAACTCTGTTAGATCCGAACGGGTCAAAAGAATCAATTTTAGGCCCTTAATACCCAAACGGGTCAAGATGCCACAATTTGACCATAACGCTTCATATCCTTTAACCGATCATTCTATTCACAAAACAATAACATGACATAACCATTACAATTATTTGATTGAATAATAAAATAAATCTAGCTTCGACCAAGTCGATATAATCCAACCTTGTCTAACCCTTGACTTAAGAACAAAGTCAACTATACTTTAACATTTTCCCTCCTCGCTAAAGGATCCCATAAATCTTCCTTTCCTTCACAATTTACCCTTAGTTTATGATCTATCTACAATTATATACTCGATTCCCCAAATTCAATCTTGACAACACTCAAACAGGTCAAAGTTTCATGATTCGACCCTAACACACCCAATCATTTAACCAAACTCTTTGTACCCATTGGGATGATATGACCCGATCATTACTAATAACCAATTGACCAAAATGATAGTCAGTGCCTAGCCTTGACCAAATTGTCAATATCATTCCATCTTTGACTTAAGCACAAGTCAACCATATCTTGACAATTTCTTACCCACCAGTGGTTCCATTTATCATCAATTCCTTAACAATCGACTTTACATTCATGGTCCGACAACAATCATACCCGATTCCTAAATTCAACCCGAAGTACCCGGCGGTCGAAGTCGTACTCTTTGACTACTATTATTTCCATTAATCCATTAACCACTATTATACCCATGTAGATGATATATTATGCCTTTACCCTTGGCTAACCATTTTAAACGAAAGTCAAAACCCAATTTTGACTAAATTCAACAATCTACTAGTTGACTAACCTTGACTTTATGAATAAGGTCAACTTACCTTGCTAAATTCCACATATTCTTTATTACTAAGGCATCGCTTCCCAAGCTTTTCATTCCCGATTTCCTATTTAGATTTCCTTTCTCAATTGTTCCCTTTTTTTCTTCGATTTCGATTTCCACAATCGATTAACAACTTCCATTTAAATCAATACCAAATCTCTATTACTTTTTAACTTTCATCCAATTACTTATACCTTTTATAATTTCCTTCAAGCATCCTCATACCATACTTGGATTTCCCGATTACCGGCTCTAGAGCCTCAATCATATCCAATTGTGGCCTAACCACCCGATATACATCTTTCACCACTCATTGGTTACTAACCACTGTGCTTTCTAAAACATTCCTTTTTCATGAACCATTAATTTGTAGGTATCCCCTACTCATAATTCTACTTAAACACGACCCGCGTTTTCAACACAATTTCTCATTTTTCATAAAATTATAATGATAATTAACCATAAAGTTCTACATACAACAGATATAACCTCACATTCCTGATACATCAAATCATACTTAATTATGCCACTGAGATGATCGGAAAGCCTCCAATCTATTCAGGGCCCAAACTGTCACAATGATCGGGAAGCCTCCAATCCAAAGTGACTCATACAAAACTATTCCGACTTGCATACAATTCATGTATGCATTATTACACTTAGCATCATGTTATCATTTTCTTTCACAATTTACTTTCAATTTTCCTACTTATACATCATACCACACGGTATACACCTAATCATTTCTAGCGCTTCCCACCAATCTACTCATTTATCAACCGTCCTTATTTGATCCATTCTATTACTACTAAAACTTCTAACTTTTATTTCACCCGGTCATCATGAGTCAACCAATCACAAATTGATAAATCTTGACTTTTGCATAAAGTCAACCATACTTCTCCCAACTAACAATTTCTCTACTCACGAGGTACTACCCGCAATTTATCGCTTCCGGTTTTACTCATCATTATTTCCTTAATAATTGTTCCCGTTTCCTTTTTACTTAAGGTCCTCCCCAAATAATCCGAGAGTCGCACCTTTACTTAAAGGTCACACTAACATTTACCGTTTCTTGACCTTCATTTGGTCACTCATACTATCACTTAGTATTCCTTCAACCATCTTTGTACCCCACCGATCAACTTCATAACTTTTTATTCTCAAACATCGGTATTAGATCCTCTACCGCAACACATTCTACCATTTTTTCATGAAATTTTACCATATCTTGGTTACCAAGTAATAAGTTGGTCTCTAGGGGTTCTCTTTCCTCATATTCTATAAACCGTAGGCATCTCCTACCCATACATGACCTAATGCAACCCGCACTAGCAAACCAATTTCTTATATAACACGAAGAACTATAACAATACAAATCAACCACATGGTCCTACATTCATCTCATTAATACATAAACATTATCATACGGACATAACAATCCGTAATTCAACTATCACATCAAGATGACTGGAAAGCCTCCAATCCATCAAGATCCAAGCTGTCACAGTGATTGGAACATCTCCAATCTCGGAATGGAACCATTGGGATTCGCCCAGCCAATTCCACCCCCAAACATCATAGTAGCCGGGGATCCCCCGAGCTAATCTCATCATTTCTTTCTTATTCTACCATGCATACTTCACTAGTATACACCTTTTCACATCCCTTACTTTACCCCTATCTTACCCTTTTAATCGTCCATTTATTCACCATGCAATTCAGCACATTTTCATAACATCGCGCTATCATTTTCTTCCATATTCACACATTTCTCGTCGGACATACTACTTAATACGTTTCATATAACATTACCTTTTTGTAACACCCAAAATTTACAAGATTTTTAAAATTTTTGAAAATAAAATTATAATCAAAAGGTCCCATAATTAAATCTCAGATATTAATATTTAACATTTAAAACGTATTTATTGCGGAAATAGTTAAGATAAAGTAAAGTGTTTTAAAATATTAAATGATGTCCACATCAGTAATGAAAAGATACAGCGGTCAACCGTCCACCTTCTCCTTTCCTTTGCTGGTACCTGAAACAATGTGGGGGAAAGTTTGGGTCAGCTGGGGAAGCTGAGTGAATAATTCTCAAAATGCAAACAATCATAACATACAACACATGAGGGCACCTCGGTGTACTCCTAGTCAGAAACTACTCGATTAATTACTCAGATTTATTTCTCAGATTTTATTACTCAGATTTTAATTTATATAGCGCGCTTGTGTGATTTGGGACGAGAGATCAACCTCGCCCCTCCTCACACCTCAGATAGGCATAAGCCAAAAAACTCAGACGGGAGTGATCCCAAAACTCAGACGGGAATAATCCCAAAACTCAGACGGGAGGTGATCCCAGGCATATAGCCAAAAACTCAGATGTGTGTTATTATGTTGTTATCTCTTTAACATAATTATCTCAGATGCCCTACCAAGTAGTAGCACAGATACTCAGAAAAGTAAAATAAAATCAGATGCTCGGATACTCAGATAATAGATCAAAACTCAGATAGCAAATATAGTGCAAGTAATGAAACATATAAGTCATGTATGTATAACGTTATAACTGAATACACGGTGAGAATACTCACCTCGAGAAATGTAAGCTCCAAAGAATTCCCGACAGTCAAAAGTACAGCACGTTATCACCTAGACGGTCCTAGAACCAAAAACGAAACCCTGAATTAAAATTCTACCCGAAGGCTTATTTCAGAAAACTGGCAGCACCCGTCAGTCTCACGGAAACTGCCATAACTCCTAAACGGCTCATTAGATTTTTCCCATCTTTTTACCACTACAACTAGACAATCAGAACTACAATTTACTGTGAGACGGTCACTGGCCAAAACAGACTCTAAGTGTCTCAAAACAGTGATGCAAGACAGACATGCTGCACAGGTCATTTTCCTAACAGCAGCATACTAAATTGACTATAACTTTTAAACCGTAATTCGGATTGACGAGAGGGTTACGGTTTTGGAAAGCTAACTCAAAAACCAAGGTCCCAGCACGGGCCAAAAACTCAAAAGATTATTTTAGGTATCTCAAAACAGGGTGGAACAGTAAGGCAGATTCTGCCAGAAAATATTGATTTAAACAAATCGATTTAGCAACCCGACCCGTCACCGAAAACCCGAGCATTAGAATTCATTACCCGACAGCCTTTCTACATCACAGTTATAAAGGTTTAAACTCTGATTTGTATAAAAACTAGACGTTACAATTTCCCGGTTTAATTTGTAAAAATTTTCTCGAGCGGGAAACCGAGAACCATACGGGTTCGGTTTCCCCTTTGGTTATAATCTTCCGATTTTATGAAAACGCTTTAGACAGCCCAACCCTCCAGGACAACCAGAGGCTTAGCCTCGAGCTTCTGATTCACAGGTATCTACCCGGTCTCAAAACGATAACGATTCTAAGATAATCTAAGCCAATTGTAAACAACAAAACGATTAGAAAAGGAGACAGCAAAAACTAACTTCACAACTAAACTGATCCCAACTCGGGTTCGGTATCAAACCATCAAAACACGTAGCCCTTAAACCCTTATTAGTCAGAAAAGGTTAGTCACGGGATCACTAGATTAAAATCAGAAACAAACAAAAAGGTTTATAAACGAGTATAACAATAGCCTATAACATCACTGCGGCATCTTACTGTTTGGACCGTAACTCCCAAACCATAAACCCGTTTAACGAGTGTTCGGTCAATTTGGAAAGCTAACTCAGAGGGCTACAAATCTCTGTGAGACGGCCCTCTCCCAATTCTTCCTCTAAGACGTCTAGAAACGGACCGCAACATTAACCAATTAGCACAATTGGGAATTGAGAATTACAAGGAATTCCAGATACGAAATAGAAATATAAACCTTACCGAACTAACACCCCGACTCGATCAAAACACCACACCTCTTCGTTGCTCGATATCTAGGTTGCTTCTTCCCTGCTTGAATTCGAATTGGACACACACAAGGTACCGGTCTCTGCTTGCTTCTGCTCGGTGTCAGGAAGGAGAAAAATCACGATTGGAGATGCTCTTCACAGCTGCACGAATTTGGGGGATGAGAGAACAAGATACGGCTGAATAGGGTTGAGGATTAGGGGCGTGAAAGAGGGTTTAGGTTCTTAATGATTTTCCTAATTGATTTGAGGCCTCAAGCCCAGAAGTCTTACACTTCGGGCCAATCACAAGTCTGCTCACATAATTCCCAAACTTGGACAAGGCTTGGACCGGGATTGGGCTACTACACTCAAGATCATACCACCCGAGACGAGAAGGAAGAAAAGAAAGAGGAAGAAAGAAGGAAAATAAATGGCTCGACCCGGGCATTTGGCCGGCCTCGCCACTTGCTCGAGAATATAAAAAAAACATTTACACGAGTAGGAAGCACACACAAAAGAACTTAAGCTCGGGATAAAATATGTCGCCTAAAAGAATTAACGTATATTAATTAAATACAGAATATATTATTTCATTGGTAATTTAATTCACACATAAAACGCCTTAATCATAAAATGTCATCCCTAATTAAATTTCACACATAATTTATAATCCTCGAAACGTCACACATTTATTACAAAGTAATTTAATATAATAACTCGATAATTAAATACATAACGATACACCTTCGTCACATAAGGAGTGAATAGATAACTAACACGTAATTCAAATTAATATAAATTATTATTTAATTCCCTGAAATTTCAGGGCGTTACACTTTTTCATTATCACATGCCTTTAAGGCCATCATATTATGCACAAGCATCGTACCTCGCGGGTAACCACTAAAATTTCTGATTCCCATTTACCGTCTCACTCACACACTAATCTCCCTTAAACGATTCATTCCCCTATTAATCAACTTTCCAAATCCTTTGTCACCACCGGGGTAACTATCAATCTATTCCTTCAACCATAGTCCACCGGTCAACCCGGTCATCTTAAGTCGACCAATCGACTCCGGTCCACATTTGTAACTCATGACTTGGCACACATTGGCCCAACTTTCCATACTCTCGTCTTTATACCTCGCGATACTTAAAATTCTTATTTTCCATTCGTAGTCTCACACTACCCCATGCCCCATACCGTCATGCCATTACCATGACATGTAATCAATAATTGTTTTCCTACCGTTGATATCGACTTCATCGTTATTGTCACAAAACTTGACATGGCTATATGCCACATAGTAATAATTCTTATCAAGACTTAGTACTTCATTGTACTACTACATTTCCGTAAGAAAATACTCACCATATCTCGTGTCTCATCCTTTTTACATATTAGTATCAACCCTTATATCCTTACTATATGCGACACACTTGTCTGTAGTCTTTTCCAATACATGCTTCCACACACACCACTAACCGGGAAGACCATTCCCAAAATAAATCCCCATGTCGTACGACTCGTCTCCAATTTCTAAAAGCACCAATTCGTGCAACAACCAAACAATTAAGCCATAATCACATAACATCAATCTTCACCTAAGATCTCCGAGGCTGCATCATGAACCCCTCTCTAGATTTCCTTCCGGGAAGACTTCCCCTTTCAACTCACTCGTGAGTTCCTTTCACAACATATTGTACCGCACTCTCTTTCCAAAAGTTTCATACTACACATTCCCCCGTGTCGACGCCTCACCCTTTAATTATATGGATGCCAAACTTATCATATCTTTCTTTCTTCGCTTGCTACTCTCTAGCACTTGCTCAATCCACCGAATCCACCAATCGTGACCTCCGGTTCAGAACTTCCGATTTACCCCACGGTCTTACATGCTATGACAACCTTATACAACATCCTTCCATTTCTTCCGACTAGGTCTGGCTACCTCTTTATGTAGCTACTTCTCACTACGGGCTTCGCCATTCGATGACTCTTCCTTCATACGGGTATTGGAATCATTCCTCCTACCCTTAATCATACGGTCATCAATAGTCTAGTTCACATTCTCATTCATAACTCTTCCCAATTTAGTGGAGCTCGTCCACTTTTCACATTCATTCTTTCGCCATACCAACGTATTCAACAAACAAGATTCAAACGGTCAGCTCAACAGTCAAAAACAACACGATTAGATCAAAACATGGCACTTATCATAGGGGCCGACCCTATCATACTAATGCCCTACGGTCTCAAAAGACTCATATTGCACCCTACATAACAACTTCCATATGTCCCCTAAGTTCAACCCTAAACTTAACATAAAGTCTCAAGGTCAACCTATCGATCTCAAGGAATCTTACATTCCTATTGCTACAGTCTAAGACTAGGATGAACATCCAACCTAATTCACTTAAACAATAGCTCTGATACCAAGTTGTAACACCTCAATTTTTAAAACACCTTTTAAATCATATTTTTAAATAAAAATATTACAAGTCCAACATTCCCAAAATACGGTTTAACAAAAACCAATAAGAGTTTATCAGAGTATTAAAACCGGTGTTACAATGCAATATCATAACCATAGGATAAACGAGAACTACCTACGAGCTCTCGAGCTAATCAACACAAGGCCACTTCTAACGCGACCCTCTAATCCATCGATCCTGAATCCTGAGTACATAGCCAAAAACAAAGTAGTACGTGAGACAAAATAGTCTCGTGAGATACATGGGTTTTAGACCCGATAAACAATTAGTCATATAATATCATTTAATCTTAAAATAATATTACTAAGTTTGTTTTGGGTCACTTTATCACTTTCATCATTGGCCAATGTCAAGATAATCGGAATGCCTCCAATCTATCAAGACCATCATATTCACGGTAACTGGAATGCCTCCAATCTACCGGGACTCATAGGTATTGGTAATCGGAATGCCTCCAATCTACCACTAACCTTAAGGTACCGTAGTAACCGGAATGCCTCCAATCTACTACGGCCCTAGGGACATCATCATCATCGTTATCAAACAAGCAATTCATCATAAATCACATAAATGACTAAATTACTTAAAGACTCGACAAAATCATTAGATCATAAAAACATTTACTAGCTATGTACCCAGTTTAAAAGTCACATGTACTCACCTTAGCCAAGCTAACTCCAAATCGTGTCTATTCAACACGAATCCTTGCTTCCCAACTTGTGAAATGTCACCAATCTTTAGGTCTTCTTGGCCTTTGATGTTTAGATCCTTCAAGATGGTGAAGATTTGAGCTCAAGAACACCAAGATCGCCCCCTTTCTCTCTCTAAAACGGCTGCACAAGTGTTGGGTGGAAAATGAAGAAACCCTAGCTCAAACCCGTTTTAATACTGCTCGACCAGACTTCGCGGCGTGAACTTGTTCGCGTCGCTAACTTTGCACCTCGCTCGCATACTTCGCGATCGTTAAGTGGTCGTGAACTACTTCACGCTCGATGGTGACAATCGCTGTTGACAGTTCCCGATCGGGAACTATAGTTCGCGTCGCGAACTTCTTAAGGCAGCAGGGCTGCACTTTTTCATCTTTGCCCCGACCCGGTTTCGCCCATAACTTTCTCGTACGGTCTCCAAACGACACGAAACCAATTCCTACGTTCTTTAAACGATTTATCCCTTTTTATCGTATTTTTATACAATTTATTTAATACCAAATTTCGGGTCGTTACAGTTCGAGGGCATCCCGATAACTAGATATGATTGCTAGGAAAGCAAGGATTATAGTGTCACAACAGAGTGACTAGATAGATGGACGAATTACTTGTTTATTTGTTTATTTGTTTATGATTCTTATTATCATCGGGGTCTAAACCCATGTAGCTCACTAAACTTTTATCTCACGTACTCCTTGTTGTTTTGCTATGTACTCAGGTTCGGGATCGAAGATTTAGGTACACATGGATAAAGATGCGGGACCTAGAGTAGAAGAACACTAGAACGGATTTAGACTTAGCTTTGGTTTTGATATATTTTGTAACACCAATCTTGTACTCTGATTTCATACCAAAAGTTTTTGTAAATCCGTATTTTGGGATAGTTCTCCTCTTTATTAAATGATATATTTTGGCCAAATGTTTTGTTTTAATAATTGAGGTGTTACACTAAATGCGTATCACATTTTCCTTCTAACCATTGTTTGCCATGACGAAGGGAATGGGTGTAGGACGGTTCAAAAACCGAAAGCAAATCGTTTGAAATCGAACCAATAAAATAATTTTCAGTCTCATTGGAGGCCGGAACCGAACTGCGAATAAAAAAAGTATATTTGACTTTTTTAGGGTTTTTTTTTTTGTTCTGGACCGAATTAAACCGAACCGAATCGGACTAGTATATCTTGATTCAATTCGATGATGTTCGGTTCTGCATCAAAACCGAAACACAGATGAGGAATCAAGAATGCATTTAGACCGGAAAAACAGACGTGCCCAGAGGCCAAAGGCGAATCCGTTCACAGTCCGTAGGACCACCATTCGAGGGTGGGCGCTGACTAGGGTTGGAAGCTAAATTCAGTCTTCGCCATAACATAAGAAAGTCGTGGAGTGCATATGCCCCTTTAGAGAACCGAACCGAAAACCGACCGAAACAAACCGAAAACATGTAATCGGCTCGGTATCGGTTTTGCAAATTCATCTTTTTTGGTTTCCGTTTTATCGATTACGGTTCGATTCATAGGATGAGCATTTAGGCTAAAAACCGAACATAAATTGAACCGAACCAAAACCGATAACATTTAATAGGTTCGGTTTCGATTTAAAAATTCGTCCTCTTCAGTTTTAGTTCGGTAATTTCTAGATCATGCTCACTCTAAATGACATAGTAAATATACTTCCTCCGATTCAAAATAAGTGATACACTTTGGGTTTCATGCTTTTTGAGGCAAAATTTTATAATGGGGGTTATATTAGATTAATTGGATGGTTAGTGGAGAATGGTTTCCACACTTTTTGAATAAAGTAAAGTTAATGATGTTTAAAAAAAGTAAGGGTAAAGGGGTCATTTTATTGTATTAAAGTAGGTAGTTAGTGGGTGTGGGGTCCCACTACTTTTTACCAAATAAAGTAAATTTTCAAAGTGTATCACTTATTTTGATACACCCAAATATGAAAAGTGTATCACTTATTTTGAATCGGAGGAAGTATATTAAATTCACTCATACAGAATTTTATTATAGGAAAAAGACAAACAAAATGCAAATTTTTTATAATCAAACCAAAACTATCATTTCATAGAAAATAAAAATAAAGCGTAGAAGAACCAAAATTCCTTTTGGTTCAACTCTGAAGAAGAACAAAGAATTCAGAGGTGAATGATCGATGGCTCTTTCACGACTCCGACAACATCCGGTGATATCACGAGCACCATCACTAATTAGGGCACGCTTCCTTTCTTCTACCTCCAGATCCCTTTTCCGGTGATTATTAATTCCTTAATTCCTCTATTTTTCGATCCATTTCATTCTTTATTCATCTATTTTAATTTGAATTTTTAGTTCTATCATACACAGAAGTTCTGTGAATTGCGTAAGTTTTTTTCGTTTTATTTGAATTCATGAATCGTATAGGTAATTTTGTATGTTGTATATACTGCTTTTGATTATGTTGTTATTAATGCGAGTTAAGATCTGAACGAGGCTGATCTAACATCATTATCATATGTTTGATAAGAATTAACAAACTGTTGTTTAGTAGAACTTGTTTAATGAAACTGATTGATAGTTTTATGAAAATTTTAATTGAACTGGTACTTTGAATTTGTTCAATGTGTTTCAGTATGCTTGAACACATTCTGTTTATAGCTATGGTTAATTGGTTATTAGGATCTAATTTTGCATTTTTGTATAGTAATAAATTTGATGAATATAATGGACCTATTCTTTGTGCAGCAATTCCAGATTGCAGAATTCTATTGTTGATGATGGTGGCACTTTGTTAAGGTCTAACTTTACTTGCTATCTGCTACCTTTTTCAACATACTAATGTTACATTTATGATTTATGCATAAGTTCATATTCATATATTAATTGCATCATTATTAATCTGACAATGAGGTTTGTTCAGGCCCAAATTTTTGTCTCCATTTAATGGTGTCTATGATCAATCTAAACCACAGGTTAGTAGTTATAAATTTGCTTTATAATTGTTTTTCCTTGTACATAATATCTATCCTGATTAATGATTGTTTGTTTACAGTTGTTGAGTGGTATCAGATGTTTCTCATCTGCAGGTATGATTCTTTTGGTTTAAATACCCTAGTTTGATGATTAGTCGTAGATAAATAAGTTAAATTGAATTTTCCTGCATTTTATATTAAAACATTTATATAATTCTTCCATATGCAGAACCTACACATATAGTCATTGGAATGCCAGCTCTGTCACCTACAATGGTAAGTTGTAACAAGGACCTGATTAAATTTTTATCTTTTTATTTAGGTTTAAAATATTTAATTTGCTTTTATTTTTCTCTTCATAACTTTGCATATTTATTTATTCTTCTTTTGCTCTAATAT
The DNA here is from genome assembly GCA_963853835.1 of Calendula officinalis. Lineage (NCBI taxonomy): Eukaryota > Viridiplantae > Streptophyta > Magnoliopsida > Asterales > Asteraceae > Calendula > Calendula officinalis. Next base: position 35,349,217 of record OY970825.1, read on the forward strand.
AGACTCAAGGTAACATTGCAACATGGAGGAAGAAAGAAGGAGATAAGGTTTATTTTACTTTATTTTATTCTCGGTAATTATGGTTGAATATCTGTGTTTGATTGATTATGTGTTTGATCTAATAGATAGAAGTTGGTGATATCATTTGTGAAATTGAGACGGATAAAGCTACCCTTGAATTTGAATGTCTTGAAGAAGGGTATTTTTGTCTTTTTCCCTGATTAAATCTTTGATTTGCACTACAGTTGTTACTCTGATTTTCATAAATTTTATGAAACGACCCTTGATTGTTTTTTTTTATACCATGAAATGTAGGTATTTAGCAAAGATATTAGTGCCAGATGGTGCAAAGGATGTGCCAGTTGGACAGCCAATTGCAATTACAGTAAACTTATTTCAATACTTCACACACACACACACACATATATATATATATGCATATATGTATATAATTATTTGTATTAATTGAGACATGGAAGAACATTTTTATTCTTAAAACTGATGTATACACATGTACTAGGTCGAAGACTTAGACGAGATAAAAAATATCCCTGGTAGTGTTCTTGGCGGGTCAGAAGTCAAAGAGTCAAAGTCAACCCAAACTGATGTAAAAACTGAAGACACAAAACAAGGGTCAACTTCGGTCAAAGTCGATTCATCTAAACTTCCTCCACATCTCTTTATTGATATGCCAGCATTATCACCAACTATGGTACGTTAATTTAACCGGAAAATTCATATATATATATCCTTATAAAAGTTCAAAATTGCATATATATATCCTTGCAAATTTAACAATATTATATTTGTCCTTCCAATATATTAAAATACTCATACTTGTACTACATAATTCAATATATAAATAAAATATGACTTAATGAACAATATAATTACAATCAAAGTTATAAAGTTTGTGCATAGATGTCAATAAACAAGTGGTATATTTATTGGTAAATATTTGTTAAATTTGTTCCGTTGATGTCAAAATTGATTATTATTTTTTTGTTAAATATTTATACATAATATATTTGGTGAATTTGCAGGACCAAGGGAATATAGCAAGGTGGATAAAAAAGGAAGGTGATAAGGTTAGTCATATATAACCTAGTATCTGCGAAAATGCACTTGAGATTTATTTTCATTAAATTTGAGATTTAATCATAAATTAAATTACAATTTACAAATCTGAATTATTTTTCTTTTGTTTTAAACTAACTTTATTTGATAGATTGAAGTTGGTGACATCATATGTGAGATAGAGACTGATAAAGCTACCCTTGAATTTGAATGTCTTGAAGAAGGGTACATTTCTGGTTTTTTATTTATTTATTATTTTTTAAACTTTTTATAGTCTTTTAAATAATGGAAAAAAGGTATTTTTTATCATTACTTAAATTCTTAATGGAATACAACTGCAGATACTTAGCAAAAATATTGGCACCTGAAGGCTCAAAAGATGTTGCAGTTGGACAACCCATTGCAATAACAGTAATTATTTGTTATTTTTTGTTGTTATTAAATTAAAGTAAAACATACTAATTATCAAGACTGATTTCATAATATTACAATTTCACTGTTTTGCAAGGTTGAGGATGCAGCTGATATTGAAACAGTAAAATCATCCGTCAGTGGTAAATCAACAACCAATGAATCAACGCCAGCTCAGCATACCATCCATAATGAAGAAGTCAAAGTAGAACAAAAGTCAACCTTTTCTAGAATCAGTCCATCTGCAAAGTTACTAATTGCGCAACATAAATTGGATGCTTCATCAATAAATGCATCTGGTCCACATGGTACTCTGTTGAAATCTGATGTTTTAGATGCAATTAAATCTGGAAAAAGTGTCGCGAAAAGTCCATCATCTGAATTTAAAGCTCCAGCAAGTCAGCCCGATACACATACTTCTTTATCATTATCATCACAAATTCAGCAGTCGGATTCTTATCAAGATATACCAAATACCCAAATTCGTAAGGTATATTATTATTATTATTATTATTATTATTTAAATCTAGAATTTATTAATGCTTACATAACCCTATTAACTATTTATACCCAAAGTGTATTTTGGACGATGCATTTATTAATTTTTTTTAATTATTATGATAATAATGTACTTTTTGTAATTATTCATGACATGCTAATTATGTATAAATAAATTAAATATATGGACAAAAAAGTGTTTCAGGTCAACCGGTACTCAACCTGCTTGACCTGCCCATTTTGCATCCTTTCACTATATATTTCTACGGTCCTTGTAGTCAAACCTTAATAAATAAAATATCTGTAATACTAATTACTAGCAATTTTCTATTATTTATTTGTTTACAGCCATTTTAAGTAGATTAGAATATACTTTGCCATTAACAAAGGATGTAATTAGGAATTTTTATTTTATTTTTATATTTAATTTTTAGTGGTAGATAATATATTGTGTTATACACTTTATACTTTCTTTGCAGATCATTGCAAAAAGGTTGCTAGAATCAAAACAGAACACACCTCATTTATATTTAACCGCAGGTCTTATAAGTTTTTAAATTGAGTTTTTTTATTGTATAAATCAATGAATTTGTTATTTAAAAATATTTAATAATTTCTGACAGATGTTATACTGGACCCTCTACTATCTTTTAGAAAGGAACTTAAAGGTATGATTTAGTTTTTTATTTATTTTTTGAATCAAACTTTTTTCAGTACCTGAATACATGCATTATTTATCATTTTGTGCAGATAAATTTGGTGTCAAAGTCTCGGTTAATGACATTGTTATTAAAACCGTTGCAATTGCCTTAAGAAATGTTCCAAAAGCTAATGGTAAATTTTCTCTAAATAATTTATGCTTTAAATATTATAATAATGATTAAAAAAATACGATATATTGTTTTAGGATATATGCATTCAGAAACGTAACGCAAATCAACCTGTTTATTTTTTGGCTAAAATTTTTATTTTATATTTGACTCATGAGAGATAGAACATAAATTCAAGTCAACTCATTGACTAATAAAGGGGTCAAAAATTTTGGCAGCTTTCTGGGATGATAATAAAGGAGAAATTGTATTATGCGATTCTGTTGATATATCAATTGCTGTTGCTACTGAGAAGGTATTAGTTTCTTATACATATTTTTTCTATTTAATTATTTATGTTATTTATATCTTTTTTTTTTCCTTCATATTACAGGGATTGATGACTCCAATTGTGAAAAATGCTGATCATAAATCCATATCTTCTATTTCATCGGAGGTATTATTTGGGTTATGTTTTATCTTTAATTAATTGGTCAAACAAAAGGTCAAATGTGTGAAAGTCAATCCGATGTGTATTTAAATTATTTCCTAATTTGTGTTATTCAACACACTAATTATATATAATAATATTAAGTCATATTTTCTTCAGTTATAAAATAATTTTTGCTAATTAACATGTTTTGAATCTTCACAAGATCAAGGAACTTGCTGAGAAGGCACGAGCAGGGAAGCTTACACCAAATGAGTTCCAAGGTGGCACTTTCAGGTAAAGTTTTTATTTTATTTTATCTTTTTTGCATTATTCAGCTTAATATTGAAATTTCTTTTATCTCAAAGTGTATGTTTATGTTTTTATTTTCCATTCTTTTACAGTATATCAAATTTGGGTATGTTTCCAGTGGACCAATTTTGTGCAATTATAAATCCACCTCAGGTATTTGAACTCCTCCAATTTTCAAATAATCTTTAAATTTATTTCTGTTAATTACTCAGAAAACGTGACTAATTCTTTCATTTCTGCAGTCTGGTATTCTTGCTGTTGGTAGAGGCATCCAGGTGGTTGAACCAGTTTTTGACAATGATGGTAAACTATCTTTTGACTTTTTCTTGATTTGGAAAACGGGCGGGTCGGGTAACATGCCAAAATGGGCCGGGTCGGATCTTGTTGGGCCGGCCACCATCACTTTTTGCCTTTCTTCTTTTTCTTTTTTTTTCTATACAAAGTTTGTTACAAAATATTACAGGCAAATGTTATTAAATAGCAATATACTTTAGATGATGATATTTTATGTCATTTTTATTAAAAACTGTTTTCTTCTATATAGAAGATCGTAAACATTTGAATACCTGTTTAGTGACTTTTGACCCGTTACGTTTTTACTATTTTTTTTAATATTTGACCTGTAATCAATTAATATAACCCAAATTGACCCGTTTTATATGCTATTTCAAATTTCAATATTATCTTACTAAGATTTGATTTTCCATTAAACTTTTATTTATTCTTACAGGTGTCGAGAAACCCGGTGTTGTTACAAAAATGAACGTAACATTATCAGCTGATCATCGTGTATTTGATGGAGAAGTTGCAGGTGTGTGGTCCCCATTAGTTATATTTAGGGCAAACTATACACGTTTTATTATAATATGTATCATTATTTCAAAACTTATTTTATAACGTATTAAATTTCCAAAATCTACTATAGTATGTATCGGAAAACCATTGATACATATTTTAGTAGGTTTTGAAAAGTTTAGTGAATCAATAGCTAATAAAAAATGTCGTAAAATAGGATTATACTTTAGGCGGTGCTCCTTTTTGGTAATTATAACCTTTTCAGATCCATTTTAGTAATTACAAGTTTTTTATCCTGCTTACTTTAGTAATTAATATTGCGATTTTTAACGCTATAAATACCAAAGTAGACCTGATCAAAAACTTATAATTCAAAACAGACCTAAGGTTATCTTTATTTTATGACATTTACCCTATATTTATATATAAAAAAATGAGTGTTTACTAGTTAATATTATTTTTACAGGGGCTTTCCTTGGATCTTTGAAGTCAAACTTCAGTGATATACGGAGACTATTAATCTAATTAAAAATGGGAAACACCCTCAAGAAGAAGAACAAATTGTTGGTGTCATTCTTTTGATAATTGCAACTGGAAATTTCCAAGCTGTGACATTTGAGCTTGTTATTTGCAGTATGTACAATTTTAATAGTTTTCTTTGATTATTTCGGCTGATTTTTTTTAAGAAGCGAGTCGGTCAACAAAATGGCTGGTAATAACGAGGTCTGACTAGGGTTTTGACCATTTTCTTGAGGTATCATCTTTGTAAAAAGAAACAATGTAAGCATTGCGTGTAATAAACAATTTCTTTGGCTTGAACGGTTCACATTGAAGATGACACATTGTTAGACCGTGCGTAACGCGTGACCCGACCAACGGTCGCGACCGGCCACCTCAGCCTCGGCGACGCGTCGCCGCCGTTACGGACTCGAATCTCCGACGCGTCGGGGTGCTCCAACGGTCGACTATTCGACCGTTCGAGTCGACCGTTCAACGGCTCAATTCCTCTTCCAACGGCATTAAATCTTCAAACAAACACCTACTTTTTTACCCTATAAATACCCAATTCTTCTACCAAATAATTCACAACTTTTATTTCTCTCTAAAACTCAAACACACACTCATTTCTTTCAATCATCATCTCTAAAAATGTCTTCCTCCAAGAACAAAGGAAAGGCTACAAAATCTCGGCGCGAAGCACCCTCTACTACACCCTCTCAATCACCCTCGATCAACTTTCGACCACCCGGTTTCGTACACCAAACTAGTCACCAAATCCCACAAGGTTATCAAAATAATCCATTTGCTCCCCCCTACTTCCCACAACCATACCGACCACAACAACAACCACCACAATATCAACAAGTACCACAACAAGGTTATCAAAATTATTTTGGTGGGGACCAATACGACCACCAAAATTTTGATCCTTTCGCCGGGCTCGACCAATACGACTACCAACCACGAACACAAAGTGGTTCCCCCGCCACTCCAGCCGCGCCCCTCGACGTCGAGTCTTCCGAGTCGTCCGACGAGCCCGAGCCCGTTGTAGCGCCAAAAAAGGTACCAAAAAGGCGTCAACCACCGACAAAGGGGGTGACCGGCGGAAGCGCGTCATGGACGAAGCTTGAAGAGATAGGGTTATGCAAGGCTTGGATCGACACTTCCGAAAATGTCATCAAGACGAACTCCAGGGCTAAATGTGGATTTTGGCAGGATGTGTTAGTTCGCTTTGCGAGCGAAATGGGTGGGACGAACCGAACATACGACTCCCTCAATTGCAAGTGGAAGAGTAGGCTTCGTCCTAAAATTACAAACTTTTGTGCGATCTATGACAACCTCGTACAAAGAAACCCAAGTGGGGCGAACGACCAAATTTTGTACGAGCGGGCTTGTGGTGAATTTAGTGCTGAACATGCAGGGGAGTTCACAGAGGTGGAGTGCTGGAGAATTTTGAAGGACCATCCAAAGTGGAAGGATGTTGAATACCCAAAACAGTTGGCGATGTTCGCGAAGGCTAGGGGGAAAAAATCAAGGACTTCGTCATCATCAGCTGCACAAGGTTCAGTGGTTGGTCCAGAAGAGGAGGATCAATATGATGAAGAAGTGGAAGTTCCACCCCCTCGACCAATGGGGCGGGACAAGGCGAAGAAGAAAGCAGCGGCATCGTCATCAGCTGCTCAAAGTTCAGATTACGGTGCCCCCCCGCCATCATCGGCTCAGGAATTAGTCGGGCATTGGAAGGAGGCCACGGACGAATTTTTTGACTTCCGCAAAGCGAACATATCTGATTTCATGGAGATACAAAAGGATACCCAAGAGCTCAAGCACATGGAATTCTACAATTCGTCCCATGATCACCTCACCGGCAGAAATCTTGAGTGGGTTTTGGCAAAGAAGGCGAAAATCAGGGCCAAATATAATTTGGACTGATAGTTTATTTTTTTTTAGTATTTCATGTAATGTTATTTTTATTTATGTTTTTTTTTAATTATTAATGTAATGTTTTTTTTTATAATTAATGTATTTGTTTTTAATTATTAATGAAATTTAAATTAAAAAAAAATAAAAAAAATCCGAACGGTCACCCATTACGGGCATTTGGTCGCTGTCTGGTCGTGTGTTTGATCAGGAGAGAGAAAGCTGATGTGGCGCAGATGTGGCAGGGGTGACCGAACTGCGAACGGTCACCCATTACGCACAGTCTTAAGCAACAAGGAATGTTATACCCCGCGCGTTGCAGCGGGATTTTAAATTTATTTTTTGAACTAACTATTTTGACGTAAAGAGTCAATTCTTATTTCAGTCGTTTTGATAGATGTGATTTATTGTGATTCAAATTAAAATAAAATTTGATTGGTCTAATAAAAAACAATAATAATAGTAACATATATCATTGTTATAAATATAGGAGGAATATGTTGATATTTCATATAAATTTAAGAATGATTTAATAAGGATTTTATATAAGTTCAAATATGATGAGCGAGATTTTAAAATTTACCAATAAAAGATATAATATGGATATACTAAGTGGTTAGAAAGTATAATTTTTTTAATTCAATATAAAATTAATTCAATAATCAGTCCTATAAAAAAGGAAGATGATTTATGTACCACATAAATTACTTCTTTCATCACAATCTGTGCTTTGGTATGTTTGTACTGCCTACTTTAAGTTTTGTAAATTGTGGTGAGTGAAACTTATGTGGTACATAAATCATCACCCTATAAAAAAGCATGTTGGAGAGTAGGGAAGAATATAGGTCTTACTCATAGAAAGTTATGCCTTTGCCTTCCACATCAATCTATAGCCACTAAAGACATGTTAAATTTTGATAACATATTAATATATATTATGAATTCTAATTCCATTTCATCATGAATTATAGTATATGTCATTTTAATTTATAAGTTATGTTAAAAAAAATATTTATAATAAATATTGTAATATTGAGCTCATTCAGAACGTATTTCAGTAAACTTTTTAATGATATACTTTTTAAAAATTAAATATTTCATTTGGTTCAAGTATATGTTAAATTAAAATAGCAGTTATAATACTGTTGCCATTAATGAATAGTTTAAGGTTTAAAAACTAAAATTTTATAAGTATTTACAAATATAGCCCTATTGTAAGGGTTATTTTAAAACTTTTGTATTTTATAGAGTAATTTCATTTGCAGTTAGGGGGTTAGTGGGTTCATTACCGTAAATCTCATTTGTAGTTAGTGGTTTCATTCCGTTTTTTCTTAAACACGGTTTTGCAGCACTTTTGATATTAATGAATAGTACATTCTCTATGCTAAATGTATATATAGAGGAATAGCTAACAAAACTTACAATCCTATTTATTGTATTATCTTAATTTACACCCATTATATTATCAGCTAAATATATCTTATATCCACATATATATTTTTAGTAATAAATGGTTAGAAAGTTTTTGACTAATCAACTTTATATACCATCAGCTCGCAGAGCCCAATGAAGATTGTAAATAAGTATATTACGGGATCTGAAAGCAACATTTTTAAAGACTCAGCTACCACACGAATCATACATTAATAGGTGTTCTACATCTTTGATATACACTTTGAATATGAATTCTTTCAAAATCATCTAAACGTAAACTATAAATTGTGTAAGATATCTAGTTTGATTATTCATGAATTGTTTCAATATTTAGAATTTTGTCAACACAACCGTAGGCTTGAAATATCAAATTTAGAAAGTGTTAAACATGATTTATGTTTCTATCCAGATTTTGAAACGAGCCTTATAAACCAGCAATAACTGTGTTCAAATCATAAATGCATAAATAGGAAAATATCATGACTGATCTAGTTAGATATATCATAGGTATCACATATGGGTGTCAGTCTATCGAGATCGTGAAGCTGCCGAGCAACGTTTATTGGATGACTACTTTGGTGGGAATCCTAAGTACCCTGAGACGGTTTTCCGGCGTCGATTTCGTATGAGCAGGAGATTATTCTTAGAAATAGTTGAAGGTATTTCTAACTATACTGCTGAACCTCATCCCTACCATTTTGAATTTTTTAAAGTACGACCGGATGCCACCGGTCTAATGGGTTTAGTGTTATAATGAAATGCACACCTGATTCACTTGATGAATTTACAAATTGGTGAACATTGTGCACGTGATTGTCTAAATCATTTTACCAAGTGTATTATAGACTTATATACCGCTGAGTATTTAAGGAAACCCGACATCCATGACGTTCAAAACTTATATACAAAACACGAGAACGCTCATGGGTTTCCTGGAATGCTTGGTAGTATAGATTGTATGCATTGGGAGTGGACCAACTGTCCAAAAGCATGACACGGCCAATATGGTAGGGGTGATAAAAAAATACCCAACTATAATACTAGAGGTTGTCGCCTCGCAAGATTTGTGGATTTGGCGCGCATTTTTTGGGGTTGCGGGTGACAATAACGACCTCAGTGTGTTAAATAACTCACCCTTGTTTGATAATCTTCTTAACGATATTGCTCCTTCGGTCCCTTTTGTTGTAAATGGAGTGACTTATCCGAACGGGTATTACTTAGTTGATGGTATTTACCCACAATGGGCAAGCTTTGTCAAATCATTTACTGTTGCACGAGACGAAAAACGTGCTTACTTCAAACAAAGACAAGAAAGTGCAAGAAAAGACGTAGAACGTGCATTTGGTGTCTTACAGGGGCGTTGGGGGATTATTCGCCAACCGGCTCGTTCGTGGAGTGTCAACAAGCTACGTAGAACCATGTACACATGCATCATATTGCATAACATGATTGTAAAAGATCAAAACTTTGCCATAAGCGATATGACCGAGTTGTATGTTACTCCACAACTTAATTTACAACGTACTTGGATCGAGAGAGCCGAAATACAACGACTGAGATAAAGGGAATTACATGATAAACGTACACGCGAATCACTCCAACGAAATATTATGGGTCATATTTGGCAACGATATCAAGAAAATCGTATGTAATTTTCGGGAATTTTTTTTAAAAAAATCGGTAATTTTTATTTTTTTTCGGTTTTTTATTTATTTATTCGGTATTTGTATTTTTTTAATTTGTAGTTTGTATTTGTTGTTTTAATGAAATATTAAGTTGTTTGAAAAAAGGAAAAAGAAAAAAAAAGAGGTGGGGCCCAAATGGCTTAAGTGATGGTAGGGGGGTATTTGGGGGTAGAGATGCACAAAGTCGGGTTTGACCATACCCTAACCGGTCAACGGAACCGAAACCGGTTATGGTCAAACATGTGGAAACCGGTTACTGGAAAAACCGGTTCGGGTAGTACCCGATTTGGTTGCTGGAAAACCGTAACTGGTGGTAACCGGTTACAACCGGTTAGAAATCGGTTCGGGTTGGGTATTCGTAAAAAACCGGTTATGACCGGGTAATTTATAATAGCTTGTATTTTTTTTCCGCAATTCGATTATTTCGATATCAAACACAAACAACTAACGTTTTATAAAAACACAACATTCATTAAACATTAAAACATTCAAATACAAACCATTAAACATAAAATACGAAAGTTCGAAAGTTGAAACAATAAAATTAAAAGCACAAATCATCTTTTTTTTGTCGTAATACGAAATCAAACACTAATACTTGAAGACTTGAAGTGCACAACCATTACTCTTCATCCGATTCCTCTTCCTCTTGTTGTGGATCGTGGTCTTCATATTCATAACCATCGAGCTAGATGCACGGGAGGATTCATCTAGACCGATTTCTTCATCCGTAAGTGATATTGCAAGACCTTCTTGCACTTCCATATCGTGAAGTTGTTATTCAACGTCAAATTCCTTCTCTAGTGTTTGTATGTTTTGAATACGCTCCGCTGCATCCAAGTGATCCTTCAAGCAAATGCACATCTCCAAAGACGCCAGTGTGAGTTGAAGGATTTAAGTGCACACCTAAGTGCACGTGTCACCGTGTCCAATGTTATAAGACACTAAAGGGTCACACCACTACACACCCAATAATGGACAACCGAATAAAGTAAGTTGTGTGGAATAATTAACTAGTTAAATTAATTATAAAGAAGAGAATAAATAATAATAAGTTAATTATTATTTGTGAGGATGGTTAAATATTAGGTTAAGTATTTAACGGACAGTTAATTAATAGTTAATTAATTAACTAGGAAAAGTCCAAGGGTTTAAAGTGTTAATAGGAAGTTTAATTATGAGATTAATCATAATTAAACTCCAAGGACCTAAACCTAACATGTAACCTTATAAATAAGAGGCTTATGTTAAGGGTTTTAGGTTAATCACTTACAACACACTCAAAACCCTAAAGTCCTCTCCCTCTCCCTCTCCTTCGGCCGAAAGAACCCCTTGGGGTTTCGGTTTAGTGTTCGACGAAGAACACACACACACAAGCTCTTGTGTGATACTTTGTTGGTACAACGCGGTCTTGCAGCGTGTTCAGGTGGTGCAGTAGAGGTGGATCACTTCTTTAGCAATCTAAAGGTAATGTTCATCTTCTTCTTTTCTCGTGATCTCATTGATTAGTAGAGATCCAGTAATGTGGTATTCAAGATCCGCCATGTGAATACTACAAGGTTTTCCTACAGTGGTATCAGAGCGATCTACTAATCTCAATGAGATTCGAAGTTTTTTCAATCTAGAAAAGAACCCTAGAATTTTCGGTCAAGAACATTGTTCAAGTTTATGAACAATTGTTTGAATAGGGTTCTAGATAAAAAGAAATTAGGCTTCTTTTTCCTTCCTTGTTTTTCGAAATTCGTATACATATATACATCATATTTAAGTTTTTTTTATCTTAGAAAGAACCCTAGAAAATTTAATCCAAGAAAATTGTTCAAGTTTTGAATAATTGGATTGAATAGGTTTCAAGGTAAAAAGAATTAGGTTTCTTTCTTTTGTTTAGTAAATAAAACCTAGTATGTTTAATCCAAGTAAATTGTTCAAAGTTTTTGAATAATTGGAATAAATGGGTTTTAAGACAAAATTAAGAAAAGGTTATGTTGAATTTTTCGTTTAAAAAGTTTAACAAGTTTATTTGTCTATTATTATTATTATTAACGAAATATATATATATATATATATATATATATATATATATATATATATATATATATATATATATATATATATATATATATATATATATATATATATATATATATAACGGTAGTCAAAACCGAACCAACCGAGACACGGTTGGAGCTCGGTTCGATGACCGAGTGGTCGACCAAAACCGAGGCCACCGAGTCTCGGTTGGATGGTGTTTCTTGGAGACCAAGGCATCTTTTTTATTTTAGTCCAAGATATGGTCTAAATCAAGGAATAAGATCTACAAGTTATTATGTAAGATTTTATATTTAAAAGTCAATCTATAAGTATTTTAGATTGACTAGTTTATTTATTTATTTTATTTTTCGTCTAAATAATAATAATTAATATCAACATTTAAATAAACCAAATGATTTTAAACAGTTAGTTTAAGATCAAGATAATTATGAAATTAAGGAGGAAATAAGAAACCGGTTTATGGGTAATTTAATAATTATTATTTTGGTAATTTAAATTATCAGTTTATTTAGTTAATGAGAATGACATAACCCAAAAGAAGTGATATTGTGTTTACCTTTAAAAGTTTCGGAATTATTTTTCATTTTTCGGAAAATTACATAAAGTTTTTTTTTTAATATACAAAACACAAAAACCAAGTCTTTGAGGTTATGCCATGGCAATTTTTTGAAATTGCAAGTATTTGTTTATTTTTTGTTTATTTATTATAACATAAAATAATAATATGGTGATTATAAACAGTTTGTTTAGAAAACCAAGATTTAATTATAAGATGGTTATTATAAACAGTTTGTTTAGAAAACCAAGGTACAAATTAATAAGATGGTAATTATAAACAGTTTGTTTAGAAAACCAAGTTTTAAAATTAATAATGGTAAAGTAAACAGTTTGTTTATAAACCAAGTTTTATGAAACAAATTAAAAAAATTGGAATTTATAAACAGTTGGTTTATAAAAACCAAGTAATTAAAAAACTGGCTAACTTTTCGAACAAAGGAAAATCCTTTTTAGAAAATCTTAGATCAGAGTGCAACCCATCTAATGGAACACCTCACTTGTTCAACGATATTCACATTGTAAGGAGGAAGAACCTTAGATGTGGATTCAAATCATTGCGAGTGTTAGGGTGCGTAGGGTCTTGTGATAATCGGGAGTCCCGGCGCAAGGCATCGCACTGTCTTAGATGGTACGATCTATTTTGGTGATAATCGGGAGTCCTGGCCCAAAATGCACTAGAGGGATTAAAACATGTACAAGTTTGTTGTTCAACTTGATATCCCGAGGATCTAGGAATCGTTTCTAGTCTAGAGGCGATCGGTATGGCTATACCTACCAGAAATAGCGTGGCTCTAATGGGAAGTGCCCAAACCTTGCATTAGAGAGCGTGAAATATGGGTCCTAGTCTAACAATTATTATTAAAAGGTAATAATGTTAGAAGTTATTTATTTTATCTAATCTTACTAACCGTTTGTTTGTTTTTCTTATAGATGTCTGTACTGTCAGAAATTCCATTTTATTCACCAGTCGAATCGCAAAAGTTCATTACTGGAAAATGGAAGCTTACTGGCCCAAACTACAAAGTTTGGAGGGTGCATTTTAGGAGTTACCTAAAAGCACAGAATCTACTGTACGTAATAGACGAGGTGCCCAAGGGACAACCAGGGCAAGATGTCCAGGATGATGAGCTTGACGCTTATTATCAGTATCTGGCAGATGAATCACAAGTTATGTCGATTCTTGTTCTTACTTCATTATCAGAGCTTACTGATAATCTACGTAAGAAACCATGCTATGAGTTTGTCCAGTATCTTGAGGAGACGTTTAAAGATAGTACTGAAGATAGCAAGCAGTTCATTTTGCAAGAAATCATTTCGTCGAAAATGACAGATGATCAACCACTGAGTGACCACCTTATCAACATAAGGAGGTTACTAGATTGTCTCACCCTAGTTACTGGCACATCAAACGAGCATGAAAAAGTCTTGTTCTTGTTTGGATCTCTCACTCAATACTATCAGGACAAGGTAGTACGTATGATCGGGAATTTTGATTTGAGTGTCGCAGGTCTACACGAGAATCTCTTGTGTATACGCGATGTTCAAAGGCTGGAGGAAGAATCTCTCCCCGAGATTCAGTAGGATGAGTTCTATGATTGGTTGAATGACTTTGCTGATTTGTGTTGCCCAACTTGTGGCAGCAAGGATATTTGCGAGCACACGTCGGACGTGGGGCTGTTGGACGCTGACTTTGTCAGCAATTCAGGTATCTTTATGATTGATTGTCGCGTTACTTCTAGTGAATCCTGGGTATTGGATACCGGATGTGGTCATCACATTTGCAATCATTTGCAGGGATTAAAGAAAAACAGGAGGCTGGGACGAGGGGATGTTGAACTACGAGTAGGCGAAGGTTCCAAGGTTGGAGCTGAAGCCGTAGGGACATATCTTCTCAAGTTGCCTTCAGGAAGAGTTTTGGAACTTAAAGATTGTTATTATGTTCCCAGACTTATTAAAAATGGTATTTCTTTTGATTTACTTATATACAGTGGTTTTTTATTATGAGTTTTATGGAAAAACTATTTCGTGTTTAAAAGATGATATTTTATATTTTAACGCAAATTCTCATAATGGTCTATACACGTTAAATCTAAATAACATAGAACGAGACGTTTATCATATAAGTAAAAGATCCAAGAGTAACTTGAATCAAACTTATCTTTGGCATTGTCGTTTAGGTCATATAAACGAGACTCGCATTAAGAAGCTCCACGATGATGGAATTCTAGAGCCATTTGATTTGGAATCATATGCAATATGCGAAGCTTGTTTTTCTGGCAAGATGACAAAAGACCCTTTCAATCATTACAATGAAAGGGCAGGCGAGTTGTTAGGGATTATACACACAGATGTGTGTGGACCCTTCACTCCAGAAGCTAGAGGAGGATACCGCTACTTCATTACCTTTACTGACGACTTCAGTAGGTATGGTTATGTCTTTCTTATGAGACTAAAGTCTGAAAGCTTTGACAAGTTCAAAGAATATCAAAGGGAAGTAGAAAACCAACTAGGCAAGAAAATTAAGTCACTTCGGTCTGACCGAGGAGGCGAATATTTGAGCCAAGAGTTCGACGATCATTTGAAGGAATGTGGGATTGTTTCACAACTCACACCTCCGTATACGCCTCAGATGAATGGCGTATCAGAAAGGAGGAATCGCACCTTGTTAGACATGGTACGTTCAATGATGTGTCGCGCCCCACTACCATTATCATTTTGGGGACATGCACTCGAGACTGCAGCATTCACAATGAATAGGGTTCCGACCAAGTCAGTAGAAAAGACTCCATTCGAGCACTGGACGGGGAGAAAACCTAAGATATCTTTTCTCAATATTTGGGGTTGTGAAGCATACGTTAGACGTAACTTCACAGACAAACTAAACCCCAAGTAAGACAAGTGTATCTTCGTTGGATATCCAAGGGAAACCTTAGGATACTATTTCTATCATCAAGAAGACAACAAAGTCTTTGTTGCTCGGAAATGTGTCTTCTTGGAGGAGAAGTTTCTAGGAACTGAAACTCCAAGAAAAGAAATAGAGCTTCAAGAAATTGAAGAGAACGAAGAACCACCGACGACTTCAGTCGAACCAGTAGTTCAACAAAGAATTGTTGATCCCCAACCAGACCTACCGGTTGAGGAAGAAGAGACACGCAATCTGCGTAGGTCCAGTAGACCACGTCAAGAACCAGATAGGTATCTTGGATTCATGATCGATGAAGATGATGGAAGTCTACTAGAACCATTAACCTACAGCGAAGTTGCTGACGGCATAGAGTCTGAAAGATGGCTCGAGGCTATGCAAGCAGAGATGCAATCCATGTATGACAACCAAGTTTGGGTGTTATCAGACTTGCCACCACAGTCTCGTGCTGTTGGGTGCAAGTGGGTTTTCAAGAAGAAAACCGACATGGATGGAAAAGTACATACTTACAAAGCACGACTCGTCGCGAAGGGTTTCACGCAGACACATGGCGTTGATTATTCTGAAACCTACTCGCCAGTCGCCATGCTTAAGTCTATTAGAATTCTTATGGCCATATCAGCATATTACGACTATGAGATATGGCAGATGGGTGTTAAAACCGCCTTCCTTAATGGGGAGTTGAATGAGGATGTATTCATGATACAACCGGATGGCTTTACTGATCCAAAGAATCCTAATAAAGTATGTAAATTGCTAAAATCCATTTATGGATTGAAGCAAGCATCTAGAAGTTGGAACTTACACTTTGACAAAAAGATCAAAGAATTTGGTTTTGTCAAGAGTGAGTTCGAGGCGTGTGTCTATACAAAATTCAGTGGGAGCGTAGTAATCTTCCTAGTCTTGTATGTTGATGACATACTGCTCAT
Source organism: Calendula officinalis (assembly GCA_963853835.1). Taxonomy (NCBI): domain Eukaryota; kingdom Viridiplantae; phylum Streptophyta; class Magnoliopsida; order Asterales; family Asteraceae; genus Calendula; species Calendula officinalis. Next base: position 35,365,551 of record OY970825.1, read on the forward strand.
AGGAAACGATATACCAGCATTACAAGGAGTAAAATCATGGTTAGGTAAATATTTCCAGATGAAAGACTTGGGAGAAGCCGCATTTATACTAGGTATAAAGATCTATAGGGATAGATCTAGGCGGCTTATTGGACTTAGTCAAAGTACATACATTGACAAAGTACTGAAGAGATTCAGTATGAGTGATTCCAAGAGAGGAATCATTCCGATGTCACATGGCATTACACTGAGCAAAGCTCAGAGTCCCACATCTAGCAAGGAAATAGCTAGGATGAGTTTGATACCATATGCTTCGGCAATTGGATCAATCATGTATGCCATGTTATGTACTAGGCCCGATATTGCTTACTCCATAAGTCTCACGAGCAGATATCAAAAGAATCCTGGTGAACCCCATTGGGTGGCTGTCAAGAACATTCTCAAGTATTTGAGAAGGATGAAAGAATGTTCTTGGTTTTTGGAGGTTCGATGAAAGAACTGCGTGTAACTGGTTACACAGATGCAAGCTTCCAAACCGACAGAGACGATTACAAATCTCAATCGGGATTTGTATTCACACTAAACGGAGGAGCTATATCTTGGAAGAGTCAGAAACAAGATACGATAGCAGATTCGACTACAGAGGCTGAGTACATTGCCGCAAATGATGTTGGGAAAGAAGCCATTTGGCTTAAGAATTTTATCGAGGATGTAACACCACAATCTTAGAGCCATTTTTTTTTAATATGCATACGGAAGCGATTTTAGAAAACTATAAACCCTATTTATTACATATTATAAAGGCCATTTACATATTAACCAAAATATATAAAACATTTATAGGTGTTACTAAAAACAGGCTCGACCCGGTTTACAAAATCAGAGTACGGTCAGACTTCCAAAACCCGACTCTAGTCAAGCCAAATCCACAACCTGAAAAGAGTCAACAAATGAGGGATTAGCACAAAGCTAAGTGAATAGAATTAAACGTCAATTTGCATAACCTCAACAAATTAGAAACCAAGAGAAATCAATCGGAAAACCCGTCCAAACTTCCACAAGTAATTGGACGTTATAAGAGGATCGGCGGTCGGGCGAGGACCTCTGACTGTTGTCGGCCTAACAACAGTCTACCGATGGCTCCTTTACTATTGGCACGGTGATCCCTCCTTACGTAACGAATTCGAAGGAGTCTGATCGCCCCCATCCAATAGTAACGAAGCGTAGCCAAAACCCACTATAGCTAACCTCTAGAAAACATGTGCACATACTACCATTAACAATCCCACAATTAATGGCACAACTGAAAATCAAAAAATGTCAAAAAAATTGCATTATCTCAAAAATCAGCCAAAATAGCGCCGCTATCTAAGATAGCGCCGCTATTTTGAGATAGCATCCGCTATTTCGAGTTTATGTTCGATTGTTTCCCAAAACCAGCCAAGATAGCGCCGCTATCTTAAAGATAGCGCCGCTATCTTCCCAGATCAGCCAAAATCCTGCAATTTTTCATGTAACTTTACCATTCCATAATTTTTGCAAATTACACAAGAAGGAAGGTTAAATCCACTCACCTTAGCTTCCTTATTGTGCCGAGCTCAGTAATCTTATATCACTGAGGCTCCTTCCCTTTTCCTGTACAAGACGAACACCGAATTAGTTACCCGAAATTACTAATTTTACAACAAGTATGCCATAACCTAAACACCATAATTTGTGAACAACCAAATGACAACTTAACACTTGCATTTCAACACATATCACTTACAATGTCTAGAATTCCATCAAGTCAATTCTAAACAATTCATAAAACATTTTAATCAACTTGCACACATTAGGCCCAAACGGGTCAAACACATGATCGAGTCCAAACTTGCAATTTACAAACTTCACACTGACAAGCTACCCAACTAATATCAATTTAAGCAATTTACACACTACTTTCCCTACCTATGCAAGCTTAACCATCTTTGACCTAATTGAGGTCTATTAGTACAAATTGGCAACCAAACGGGTCAAAATCGAAACTAACAAAATCATACTTCCCCATTAGACAACTAGCACATCAATGACATGAACTTGATAATTAAAGTTTGCAAGACATACAAGACCAAAGTCAACTTCCAGGTTTGACTAAAGTCAACAATTCATGAATTTACCAGTTTATCACCAATTTCTTACTTAGCCAAACACTACCATCAATTGTCAATTTCACTACAATTTTAACTAGAAATCTTCACAACTAACAACTATCATTCTAACATGATTTATAATTCAACAACACTTCAAGAACATCAAATTATACAATTCATCAAATTGGGAAGAACTCCATCTTCTTCCCAAGAACTCCATTGATGGAGCTTTTATGGAAGCTTCACCAAGTGGGTTATAATTAACAACAATTCATGTAATACTTGCAAGAACACAAATAAACACCAAATCAAGCATCAATTTCGGATTATGACTAAGATTCAACAAAACTCCATAAAAACCCATAAACAAGACAACCCTAGTTCATCTAATGCTCAATACTATGAAACCCTAGGTTAAGAAGGAAGGAAACTTACTTATTCTAGCTTTAAAATCCGAAAATCACAAGGAGGAGGCAATAATTCAAGCAACAATCTTCAATTAGGAAGGAAAACTTCAAGAGTGTGTGTGTGTGTGAGTGTGTGTTTTTTTTTTTTTGGTCATGGCTGGCAAGGAGAAAGAAAGAGAAAGGGAAGTTTGACACATAACCCCCCCCCCCCTCATGCCACGCACCCCCACCCCCAACACAGTCAATTTCATTTAAAACACAGCACGGATATTAACTTCGCAGATAATTTAAATAGACCTAACTAACTCCAATTTTAACAACGAAGATATTTTTGGTACCCGGGTTCAAAGGTGAACCCAAATATATAAAAATCACTTAAATGTCTAAATATTTTAGATTTACTAATTTTTAACCCCATTGTTAAAAATACAAATAATTCAATTAAATCAAATAAAAATTATAAAATAATAAACACTAAAGTATTTTTTACCGGAAATAATAAAATTCTAGGCCGGGTCTCGGGATGTTACAAATCTCCCCTCCTTAGGGAGATTCCGTCCCCGGAATCTCAACACATACAAACAAACGTAACAAAAAAATATTTTCTCAAAATTATTAATAAAGTATCATCTTTCTCGCTATTTTATTATCCCCTAACTCAGTAATTATTTCAACTCGCATCAACTAAATATTATCTGTAATTCTCCTTTTTTTTTAATTCAAAGCATAGGCATTACAATATATTTTTCTAATTAACAATCAAATTTTCACATTATAAAACTCTCTAATACATTCTAATCCTCAATTTATCGAAATTACATACACTTTTACAATTAATTTGTCTCCAAATTCACAATCTTGGATTTTCGCTAGCAAATATACGGTCATAATCCATTAATTTAAAAAAAAATACACCTTTCAAGTTCTAAGTTCTCATCTATCTTATCAGATAATTGTGTCCAATCTAAGTATTTTAAAATTTATCTTCAAAAATTTCATTATCCAATTTACAATGGTCAAATAAACTTGGTTCCTTGTGTCAGTTTTTCAGTTTTCACATTTAGCATAGGAGGAAATTTAAGTAAATTCTTCAAATAATATTTCAGGCGATTCAAAAATTATCCAAATATTTATATCTTGTCTATCAATTCCGACATCCATAGCAAATGCAAAATTCAATTCACTCATATTAGTCAAATAGTTTCGGCTTACACTTAACGAGTCACTACATGTGACTTGATAGGTCACGGCAATAAGTTATCTTTTCTTAAATTAAGTAGCAACCATACACAAGACTACTCATTCTATGCCTAAGGTTATATCAATCTAATTATAGGCATTACATTAACGGACGATTACAACAATCATTTATCAAAACAATTTCAGTTCATCACATAATTCATAATCCCAAATAAGCAATTTGTTTCAATACAATTAACATACATATAAGTAAATAGTTTATCAAAAACATACCCGTGATATCATCATCAGTGGAGGTAGTATCTTCCACAATCATCTGAAATGACCTACCCTCGGGTGGAGGGTGATTCTTCCTCTTCTGGCCTGTTGAAGATAACGACCCAGTCGTCGACCCCGACCCTGAACCCAATTTCCTCTCTGAAGGACAATCACCGACCCTGTGACCCTCTTTCTGACAATTCCAACATACACTTCGCGGGAACCTACAATCATTCCACTCGTGCCCGAACTGACCACACTTGACACATCGCATAGTCTGAATTGTACAACCACCCGTGTGAGAAGATCTGCACCTAGCACACCATTGTGCCTTCTGACCCGAACTACCTCCTCATTGTATATGATTCGAGTTTCCATGATTTTGATTTCCCTGCCCTTTCTTATTCTTTTTGGAATCCGATTGTGCAGACTTAAAATTTTGATACTCTGACCTATCCCTGATCACCCAATCTTGAGTATTCAAATCACCTTATACTGTTTTGGCCAAATCGAACGCTTGTGACAAAGTGGTTGCGAGCCTCGCTGTAGTTCGGTATTCGGGTCGTAAAGCTCCAATAAAATGTTTTATTTTTGAAGACTCATCAGGCACCCACTGTTGTACAAATCTTAATTTTTCATTGAACTACTCGATCAAATCATCTACCGTCATCCCCCCTGTCATCCACAAATTTATAAATTCTGATCGAATTCTATCCATTTCGAACGAATTACAATAACGCTTACACACTTGTTCTCTAAATTGATCCCATGTTATACTATTTTTAACTTCTTTGGGTAAATGTTCAATCAGGGTGTCCCACCAATTCATTGCACCACCTATTAATTTTCGTGTAGCATACATCACCCGGTATTTATCATCACAATTGCAAGCATCTAAAGTTCTCTCCATTTCCCTCAACCAATTCATTGTGACATTAGGGTATCTACTTCCACTGAATTCAGGGGGTTTACAATCTAGGAATTGTTTGAAAGTGCAATTCGGTTTCATACCGAATGGATAAGGTTGGTTTGTGAATTGATATTGGGGCAAACCTTGGCTTGGGTTAACATAGTAGTATTGTGGTTGTGACATTACAGGATGAGGTTCGGATGAGGTTGACATCAAGGGAACCGTCATTGTAAAGGCTGGAGTTGTGGGAATTTGCATAGTAGGGGCGGATAATATAGGAGTAAACATGTGAGGGATGTTTAGTGGTTGGTTATTCTGATTCTGATTCATGATATCAACAAGATTCTGGAGATGTTCCAATCGACTTTCCATTCTCAAAATATAATCCTCTCTATCTGCATTTTCATTTCTAGATGTACCAATGATTTCCGGTTCGGGGTTCGACGGGATTACCAACGGGTTGGGATCGTTATCGGCCATACCTGTAACAAACACAACATCTCACAAACTCTTAGTTTAAATCGTTAGTACCTATTATACTAACTACTACTAAACCACAATTCATATTCACTCTACTAATCCACTCCAAAATTAAAGAAGTTTGACCAACTCGAGCCAAGATTTGGGAATGGTACACCTAAATGTGCAACCATCGCCAAACCAAGGCTCTGATACCAAATTGTAACACCACAATCTTAGAGCCATTTTTTTTTTTAATATGCATACGGAAGCGATTTTAGAAAACTATAAACCCTATTTATTACATATTATAAAGGCCATTTACATATTAACCAAAATATATTAAACATTTATAGGTGTTACTAAAAACAGGCTCGACCCGGTTTACAAAATCAGAGTACGGTCAGACTTCCAAAACCCGACTCTAGTCAAGCCAAATCCACAACCTGAAAAGAGTCAACAAATGAGGGATTAGCACAAAGCTAAGTGAATAGAATTAAACGTCAATTTGCATAACCTCAACAAATTAGAAACCAAGAGAAATCAATCGGAAAACCCGTCCAAACTTCCACAAGTAATTGGACGTTATAAGAGGATCGGCGGTCGGGCGAGGACCTCTGACTGTTGTCGGCCTAACAACAGTCTACCGATGGCTCCTTTACTATTGGCACGGTGATCCCTCCTTACGTAACGAATTCGAAGGAGTCTGATCGCCCCCATCCAATAGTAACGAAGCGTAGCCAAAACCCACTATAGCTAACCTCTAGAAAACATGTGCACATACTACCATTAACAATCCCACAATTAATGGCACAACTGAAAATCAAAAAATGTCAAAAAAATTGCATTATCTCAAAAATCAGCCAAAATAGCGCCGCTATCTAAGATAGCGCCGCTATTTTGAGATAGCATCCGCTATTTCGAGTTTCTGTTCGATTGTTTCCCAAAACCAGCCAAGATAGCGCCGCTATCTTAAAGATAGCGCCGCTATCTTCCCAGATCAGCCAAAATCCTGCAATTTTTCATGTAACTCTACCATTCCATAATTTTTGCAAATTACACAAGAAGGAAGGTTAAATCCACTCACCTTAGCTTCCTTATTGTGCCGAGCTCAGTAATCTTATATCACTGAGGCTCCTTCCCTTTTCCTGTACAAGACGAACACCGAATTAGTTACCCGAAATTACTAATTTTACAACAAGTATGCCATAACCTAAACACCATAATTTGTGAACAACCAAATGACAACTTAACACTTGCATTTCAACACATATCACTTACAATGTCTAGAATTCCATCAAGTCAATTCTAAACAATTCATAAAACATTTTAATCAACTTGCACACATTAGGCCCAAACGGGTCAAACACATGATCGAGTCCAAACTTGCAATTTACAAACTTCACACTGACAAGCTACCCAACTAATATCAATTTAAGCAATTTACACACTACTTTCCCTACCTATGCAAGCTTAACCATCTTTGACCTAATTGAGGTCTATTAGTACAAATTGGCAACCAAACGGGTCAAAATCGAAACTAACAAAATCATACTTCCCCATTAGACAACTAGCACATCAATGACATGAACTTGATAATTAAAGTTTGCAAGACATACAAGACCAAAGTCAACTTCCAGGTTTGACTAAAGTCAACAATTCATGAATTTACCAGTTTATCACCAATTTCTTGCTTAGCCAAACACTACCATCAATTGTCAATTTCACTACAATTTTAACTAGAAATCTTCACAACTAACAACTATCATTATAACATGATTTATAATTCAACAACACTTCAAGAACATCAAATTATACAATTCATCAAATTGGGAAGAACTCCATCTTCTTCCCAAGAACTCCATTGATGGAGCTTTTATGGAAGCTTCACCAAGTGGGTTATAATTAACAACAATTCATGTAATACTTGCAAGAACACAAATAAACACCAAATCAAGCATCAATTTCGGATTATGATTAAGATTCAACAAAACTCCATAAAAACTCATAAACAAGACAACCCTAGTTCATCTAATGCTCAATACTATGAAACCCTAGGTTAAGAAGGAAGGAAACTTACTTATTCTAGCTTCAAAATCCGAAAATCACAAGGAGGAGGCAATAATTCAAGCAACAATCTTCAATTAGGAAGGAAAACTTCAAGAGTGTGTGTGTGTGTGTGTGTGTGTGTGTGTGTTTTGGTCGTGGCTGGCAAGGAGAAAGAAAGAGAAAGGGAAGTTTGACACATAACCCCCCCCCCCCTCATGCCACGCACCCCCACCCCCAACACAGTCAATTTCATTTAAAACACAGCACGGATATTAACTTCGCAGATAATTTAAATAGACCTAACTAACTCCAATTTTAACAACGAAGATATTTTTGGTACCCGGGTTCAAAGGTGAACCCAAATATATAAAAATCACTTAAATGTCTAAATATTTTAGATTTACTAATTTTTAACCCCATTGTTAAAAATACAAATAATTCAATTAAATCAAATAAAAATTATAAAATAATAAACACTAAAGTATTTTTTACCGGAAGTAATAAAATTCTAGGCCGGGTCTCGGGATGTTACAGAGGATCTTAGAGTTATTGCCAGTATCTCTAGACCCATCGAAATATTCTGTGATAACAGTGGGGCAATAGCGCAAGCTGTTGAACCAAGAGAGCATCAAAAGACCAGGCATGTACGCAGGAAATATCACCTGATACGCGAGTATGTTAGAGAGGGTGATATTATAATTAAGAAAATACCAACGGATGACAACGTCGCTGACCCGTTGACAAAACCACTAGTTGGACCAAAGCATGAGAAACATGCGCACGCTATAGGCATGCAGTACCTAAATACTGGTAGCTAGTATTTTTTATTAGATTCATAGACATGTTTGAAATCGATACATTATGTAATAACATTTCGTGGGATTGAAATAGAAAGTTTTACGTAATATTTTCACACTGTCTATTCTTAACATGTTTTAAACATATCCTTGATACGCAAAGTTTTTGAGTATCTAAATAGTCTGTGGTTGCTTGAATTTAGTGGGAGCTAGATTCAAGAGTTAATACCATTATGAATATTTATCTATTTCATAGTTATTGAATAGAGAAACAAGAGTTGTTAAAAATAAATATTCATAGATGTTTACAGAGTTTGCTAAACATTAGACGTGACCAAAAGATCGATATTACTTCATGGAGCCCAAGCATGAGTAATTTCGAGTAGATGTCCTCTGACCTGAGACATTTTGGTTTGAGACACGATGACTTCTGATCTTTAGCATTTATCTACCGTCACACCGTAAAAGGGTGATCATAAGGAACTTGACTAAGACAGCGGAAGTCGTGGGCAAGATAACGCAAATGTCAAGATGGAATTTGCACCTTCTTTAACTAGAAGAGATATTTCATGGCCGCTCGACGATTAAGACTACTGAAATGCGTGGCCGCGCTCGGAGAATGATTAGATCATTTGGTAATCCGTTACTGCAGAAAGTCGAAATCAGAGTCGAGAAAATTCGAGTATATAGAACAAGATCCCTGCTCCATGTCTATTACTCAAATTAAGAAATATCGTGATGCGAAAGGAAAATCTGTTAGTGTTATTCATTTTATGAATATTATCTCTGGATGTAAGAGTTCTTATGACCTGGTTATCCTAAATGTCTGGCTAGGGACCGCTTTAGGCCAACGATGATCAGAAAGTGTTTCTTAACTTGCACAAGTGGGAGTCTGAAGGATTTATGTGCACAGCTAAGTACACGTGTCACCGTGTCCAATGTTATAAGACACTAAAGGGTCACACCACTACACACCCAATAATGGACAACCGAATAAAGTAAGTTGTGTGGAATAATTAACTAGTTAAGTTAATTATAAAGAAGAGAATAAATAATAATAAGTTAATTATTATTTGTGAGGATGGTTAAATATTAGGTTAAGTATTTAACGGACAGTTAATTAATAGTTAATTAATTAACTGGTAAAAGTCCAAGGGTTTAAAGTGTTAATAGGAAGTTTAATTATGAGATTAATCATAATTAAACTCCAAGGACCTAAACGTAACATGTAACCTTATAAATAAGAGGCTTATGTTAAGGGTTTTAGGTTAATCACTTACAACACACTCAAAACCCTAAAGTCCTCTCCCTCTCCCTCTCCTTCGGCCGAAGTCGACCGAAAGAACCCCTTGGGGTTTCGGTTTAGTGTTTGACGAAGAACACACACACATACACAAGCTCTTGTGTGATACTTTGTTTGTACAATGCGGTCTTGCAGCGTGTTCAGGTGGTGCAGTAGAGGTGGATCACTTCTTTAGCAATCTAAAGGTAATGTTCATCTTCTTTTCTCGTGATCTCATTGATTAGTAGAGATCCAGTAATGTGGTATTCAAGTTCCGCCATGTGAATACTACAAGGTTTTCCTACATGAGTCTTGTTCTCCGAATAGATAATATCCTGCCACTAAGAGAAAAAGCCGATTCCGAAGCTACCGTAGAAGCTTGGACACTTAGTAAATCTCTGGCCATGGCGCTTAGAATGGGAAATTGAGGTTCCCGTTCTTTCCACCAAGCCAATATATCAAACTTTTCGACTTCTTGAGGGGTCATATTGCCCAAAAAGTTGGTTCCTACATATCTCGCCAATTCACTATTCGCGGATTGTTCACTACTCTCACCCCTAGCCCGTTTAGTCGTTTCTTGTCTTATAGTGTTATATAAATTGGCTAATGGGTCTTCAGAAATTTCATAGGAACCAAAAATTAGGGCAAATGAACTTGAAGATGCATTAGGTGAACCATGTTTTTCAAAATAAACCCTAAACAAAGATGTAAAATTTTCCCAAAACTTAGTTTGTTGTCTAGAAACATATGTAGGTTTTCCCACATGTAAATCCAAATCAAGACAAATTCTTTCAATAAGGGTTTCGACCCCAATTTTATTTAAACAAGGGTTTAACATGGCGGCACACGTAATTGCCAAAGGTATATGTTTGAAATATTTTCTAATCTTTTCTTTCATTGGTTCGACCATAAATAAAAACCGACCACCTTCTAATTCAATAGCCCCAATTTTGTTACACATTAAAAAAAGTTGTTTTAGTACCAAATGAGTTGTTGGATAGTAAACGCCCGATAATAAAACCGTAGCGTCTTTAAAAACTTTGAGCAAATCGGTTAGCTTTCGAATAACCTCCCATTTAGTGTCATCATATTTTGGGTTTCGAACACGCCTCTTTGTAACAAGGGCATCGTGAAAAAATTGTAAAGTACCACGTTGACGAAGACCACATACGAACATGTCATATGTAGAGTTCCATCGAGTAGTAACATCCCAATTTGGTGATAAAAAAAGTGAATTTGTTTGCTTACACAATCTCATATATTTTTTATATCGTCTTTTACCTTTTCTAAAAACATCCACTAACATTTTAACAAAACCATTCGTTATTTCATAAATTTGCGGCTCCGCTAGTCCGTCTCGCACAATTAAATTTATAATGTGTGCGATACAACGACTATGGTAGAAAACACCATTCATGGGAGGTTTGTAAGCTAGTATTAGTTTTGAAACCGCATTTGTATTATTAGAGGCGTTATCAAACGAGATTGTAAAAACTTTTTCACTTAATTGAAAGTAATTTATTACATTTTGAAGCATATAAAATAAATTTTGACCCGTATGGGGATATGGAAATTCTTCAAACGCTATCGTACGCTTCATCATTTGCCATGAGTTTGGATCAATCCAATGTGCGGTAACACAAAGGTACGAACCGGGCAAACCATGAGGAGCCGACCAAACGTCCGTTGTTAGGTTTACACTTGTTTTTAGATCTAAAAAACCGTTTACTAGATCCAATTTTGCCGTTTTCCAAAGTTTTAAATAATCTCGCCTAAGAGTAGTACGACTTACATGTTTATAACGTGGTTGAAGAGTTTCTTGTATGACCCTCGTCAAGCGAGGGTTGTCAAAGTGGTTGAAAGGCAAACCTTGTTGAATCACGAACTTTGCCATCTCTAGTCGACAACGTTCCGCTTGGTACGAAAACACACCACCGTCTCGTCCCATAGAAGCTTGACCCTCTTCTTGTGAGTGTTTGAGTGACTCGCAATGTTTTTCAAAATGTTGCCTCAACGTCGTGTTAGATTGATATCCAATCAATTTTGAACATTTTCTACATTGACCCTTCAATGAACCATCGCTCATCTTCACGAGCCAAAAGTGTTGCCAAATCTCGGGATTTCGTTTCGTTTCTATAACTTCAACAACCGTGGGTAATGTTCCTTCATTTGTAGAACCGACCCCGGTGTTACCTTGACTACTTTGGGTTGTCATTAGCACTTTTTTGTATTTTTGAGAGTGTTTTGAGGAGTGCTTGAGTGTTGTGAATCAACCAAATACAACATACATATATATAGGGATGTTTAGGGGGGTAAAATAGTCCAAAAAAACAAAAAAATTTAGCAAGTCCCGAGCTCCAACGATCATATGACCGTTCTGCCTGTTTTTCCCGTCCAAAACCGGTTACAAACCGGTTATTTTAACCGGGTACAACGGCTATTTTCGGGTTTGGGTTCTAGTAACCGGTTATCGTCGGGTATAACGGCTATAATCAATAATCGGGTCCTAACCGGCCGGGTACATAATAACCGAACCGGTTATGATCGGGTTAGGTTACGGGTGCATTTTCGGGTTCGGGTCGGGTAACCGGGTACGATGTGCATCTCTATTTGGGGGTTTTGAATGTGAAATGTGAAATGGTGATGTGGCGCAGGGGTGACATCCGACTTAAGGTTACCACACCCATTGCTCACTGTAATACGTTAAAAGATCAGGGGGGTAGAAGCTCATAGTGAAAAATCTTAATGGCCTTAATTCAATTCTAGCAAAGACTGGGGTTTGTTCCGTATAAATCGAATGTTATAAATTATCGCCTTTGTGCATTTCTTAAAACCCTAGCAAGGATCAACTCATTCGTGAAATTAGCGGCGGCGAAAATGGTGAAATTTCTAAAGCCAAACAAAGCAGTGGTGGTGCTGAACGGCCGATTCGCCGGCCGGAAAGCCGTGATCGTTAGACAGTTCGATGACGGAACCCGTGACCGTCCCTATGGCCACTGTCTCGTTGCCGGAATCGCAAAGTACCCGAAGAAAGTGATCCGAAAGGATTCCGCTAAGAAAACCGCGAAGAAATCACGTGTGAAGGCATTCATCAAGCTCGTGAACTACAACCACATCATGCCGACGAGGTACACTCTCGACGTCGATCTCAAGGATGTCGTCACCGTCGATGTACTCCAGTCACGTGACAAGAAGGTGACCGCATGTAAGGAGACGAAAGCTCGTTTGGAGGAGAGGTTCAAGACCGGGAAGAACAGGTGGTTCTTCTCGAAGCTTCGATTCTGAGGAAATGATAAGGTTTTTTACGTTTTGGTTTTTTGTTTGTTTTTTTCTCTGGATTTTCAGCTGATTAATGTTGATGTTAGACTGTTTATCTTATTGCGCCTTTGATTTTGATATATATCTTACAATCTACCTCTTTCGGTATTAATTTCGTGTTATGTTCGTTATTGTCTGCATCAGTTAATTGATTTCAGATTCTAGTTTCTGGTCTCGATTTTTCAGCTGATGAATGGTGCTGTTAGACTGTTATTGATCTTAATACACTTTTGATTCTGAAATATATCTTGCAACTGCGTTTGTTAGTATCTGACTTGATGTTTATGAAGTAATTTGCTGCATCAGTTCAATCGATTATATATTTCTGAGTTTTTAGTTACTTACTAACCTTAACTATGCTGATTTTAGTGTAAATTTGTTGGTTTCAATTTGGTTCTGTGATAACAATAAGATTATGATTGAGACGGATACTAATCACAAATGCATGTTTACTCTGAGTAGTGAGTTTCACAAGATTAACTGAATAGACTGTGCTTATGATCACATAATTGTAAGGTTTGAATAATATTCGTTTTATGACTTCTATCATGTAGATTTTCAACATACAAATTTAGGGGTTATTTGGGAAAACTTATTTAAGCGGCTTATAAACTTGCACTTAATTGCAAACCTTCTTTTACTCTTTATTGATTTTGTAACTTCGACCAAACCCATGTAAGGGGAGGGACACATTGTGGTGTGGGTGACCAACCCTGGGACGGAACTGATTACATCTCGGATCTAACAGAGGATTGACGGAACTGATTACGTTTTGGATCTAACAGGATTGAGAACCGAGTTATTCCGATTTCTTTTGACCTTTGTGGTGCCGAGAACCAGTTTTGCATATAGCTCGGTTTTGTCCGGTTCTGATCTAATCTACTGCATGATCTGCATCTGGTTCTTGGTCCGGTTTGCATGTCTATGAAGAAATGCTTTAAGGGTGGTGTTAGTAGTAAACTTTGGTATCCAAAAAATGGCGAATTACAAGGTAGCCATTTGTGGCCACTGAGGTTAACGCGCCGACTTTGTGCTAACCAAAAAGCGAGTGGTTATTCTGGAATTAAGGCATATTTGGGAAAGCTTATTAAGGGAGTTGTAGCTTATTAAATCTAAATAAGCTTAAAAATGGCTTAATAAACTAAAAACCCACTTTAATAAGCTTTCCCCCTTAGTTTGGAGTCTGAAACCAATTTACTGATAAATGCTATGAATTATTTGGCTTATTCTTTGTGGCCCCAAATTGAAATTGTTGAAGTATGGGTTTGAGTACATCGCGCATAGCCAAGTACATAAATAGTAAAAAACGAGATTTTCTTCAGATTTTTAAACCATACAAAATTTCCCAACACCCTTGTGGTTGCGTTTTTGTTATTTTAAAAATCTAACTACGATGAGCTGTAAGTACGTCATCCATATCTTATTCACTAACATCCATATAGGGATGATCACAGTGCTAAAGTCGGGCTGAAACGGAAACCATAAACGATTTCAAATCTTAAAACTTAAAAATCAAACTAATCTTAACTAAGCTACAATTTGTTTTTCCGTTAGTATATTTCTCATTCAACCAGACTGCATAACTATATATCGTGAATAATGTTAAGTTTGAGATCTACACATCCAAAATGACAAACTACTTTATAAATAGAAAACAAGTCAAGATTGTGAAAGACTAGAAGGAGGGGCTAGGGTATGAGGGGTGTGGTAACTAGTGAAACTCTAAGTCGGACGTCACCTCAGCTTTCGACACAAGCCACCACACCGCAAGTTGGGTGAGTGAGGCCCCAAGTCGGATGGGTGGCGTAGCCCACGAACCAATAGGAGGAAAGATGGTGTTTTTAGACCAATGGGAGGAGAGAGGTTATTATTTTCTTAATGGTTTTTATTTTTTAAAGGAGTATTATTGGTTAGTGATGGTAGAGGGGGTATTTAGGGGTTTTGAATGTGAAATGTGATATAATGATGTGGCGCCTAGGTGGCGCGGAGGTGGCATCCGACCCCAAGCCACCACACCTAATGTTGTGCATCAATGAAGAAATACTAAGAGCATTAGGTGTGGTAACACAAGTCGGGATGCCACATCTGAGCCACCTAAGCGTCACATTATTATTTCATATTTCACATTCAAAACCCCAAATACCCCATCTACTATCACTAACCAATAATACTCATTTGAGACTCACCAAAATTACCTCTTACTCACAAAATATACCATTAAAAAAAATTAAGTACTTTCTCTCTCCTTAGCCAAATGTTCGACATTTTGCTTCACTCACCTCACATGAGGTATGGTGGCTTAATGATGTGGATGTAAAAAACATGACACCTAGGCAATTATGAGGTGGGTCAAGGAAGGAATTGGAATCCGTCAGGAATTTGAATCCAATTCCATAGTCTGTTTGGTTGGCATGGAAGGGAATTGGAATCCAATTTAATATTCTGTTTGGTTGACATGAATTGGAATTGGAATTATCTAAAATGACGAATTTACCCTTATTACTAGTAGTGGTTGGTTGGTGGTGGTGGGTGGTGGTGGTGATCGTGGGTGGTGGCAGCGGTGGTGGCGAAGGCGCCGGTGGGTAGTGGTGGTAACGGTATAGGTGGTGGTGGCGGTTGGTGGCGACGATGGGTGGTGGTGGCGAGGGTGGCGGTGATGGGTGGTGGTGGCGAGGGTGGCGGCGGCGGGTGGTGGTGAAGGGTGGTGGTGGTGGTAGGTGGTGGTGGTGGTGGTCGCGGTAGGTGGTGGTGGCTGCGGCGGGTGGTGGTGGTGGCGGCGGCGGTGGATGGTGGCGGTGGCGGTAGGTGGTGGTGGCGGTAGGTGGTGGTGGCTGTGGCGGGTGGTGGCGGTGGCTGTGGCGGGTGGTGGCGGTGGGTGGTGGCGGTGGGTGGTGGTGGTGGTTGCGGCGGCGGGTAGAGGCGGCGGGTGGTGGCGGTGGTGGCGGCGGTGGGTGGTGGTGGAGGGTGGTGGTGGCGGTGACGATAGGTGGTGGATGGTGGCGGTGGCGGTAGGTGGTGGTGGTGGTGACGGTGGTGGTAGGTGATGGTGGTGGTGGCGATAGGTGGTGGTGGCTGTGGCGGGTGGTGGCGGTGGCGGTAGGTGGTGGTGGCGGTGGTAGGTGGTGGTGTGGCGGGTGGCGGCGGCGGCGAGTGGTGGCGGCGGCGAGTGGTGGCGGCGACGGCGGTGGTGATGGTGGTTGTGGTGTTGGATAAAGGGTATAAATGTAAAAAGAACATTTCATCCAACCTAGGAATTCAATTCCATCCACATTTGGATGGAATTGAGATTCCTTCGTTTGGTGGAATGTTTCCATCATTTAGGAATCCAATTCCATTCATTTTTTTGAACCAAACACTGGAATCTGATGGAATTGGATTCCAATTCCCTCAGATTCCATTACATTCCAGCGAACTAAACAGCACCTAAGCATTAACATCACCTTGATTGTTTGACCGATTGTGAAGACTGGAATACTAAGGTTATGTGTGTGTAAAAATGTAAAATTGTGGATTTATCGAGTGTCAAACTTTACGACCTATGGGCTTTTTAGGATAACGTAATTAAATTAAGGGTTTTAATAATGACAGCCCTAATAAGTACATAAAAAGTTGTATATTTTTCTATGAAGGAAGTACTTCTTAAAATACAAGGGTCGGTTACAATTAATGTACAAGTTTATTTTGCATGTTTTTGGACAACCCCATTATCAAAACCTTAAATTAATTGATTTTTTTTTTTTTTACCATTATGGGCTTATGAATTTGTGGGCTTGTAGTAAGTAACTAAATAAACTGAATAAACAAATACGAAGTAAAATGCATATACTATAGGCAAAACGTAGGAAAACATATACGTAGTATTGAATATTACTAAAATGATAAAAAAAACATTTGATTTGTACGTAAATAAATGCTAAAATAATTCAATAAAACTTCTTTATAAACAACATTGTGGTTGAGTTTGTGTAATTGTCATCTTTGTCGCAACGGATAACATTTAAGTCTTTCTCACTTTTACTCTTAATACAACGATATATAGTTTAGCCATATGATAACACCGTCACCGTCTTTGTTGAAACAAACCATCATGCACCATTATTTGTCATTGACTTTTACTAAAATTGCATTGTTTTCATTACCAGTATCTGCATTACTTGTTTGTAAAAAATCATTAAGTTTTTAGAAAGAAAAAAAAATGAATAGTATTTGAATATGGAGGCTACTGCAGTTTGCTTTAGAAACCTAGAATACTACTACGTATTTGAAATTACATACCACTTCAAATCCGCAACGGTTTTGGTTTGTTTTGAAACTACATATGTATTTAATACGATTTATCTTTTTTCAAATTTAGATGATAGAGAAACGTTCAAGGAGGTCCATCATCTTTATAAAGTCTCAAGGAACAAATCTCAACCATTGATCAATAAGATCTAATGGTCAAGATTAATCACATATTTTATATATTGAAGGGTATTTTGGTCATTTGGCACTAAAAAAAATTATTTTATTTTATTTTATTTTTTATTTTTTATTTTAAAATTTTTTATTTTTTATTTATTTTTTATTTTTTATTTTTTATTATGAAGGGGTATTTTGGTCATTTGGCACTTAAAAAAAATTTCAATTTTTTTTATTTTTTATTTTAAAATTTTTTTATTTTTTTTATTTTTTTTTTATTTTTTTATTAATTTTTTTAATTAACAAATATTTATTTGATAATTACGTGTATTACTTAATCACATATGATTTTAGTGTAAAATCACATGTGATTTTAGTGTAAATCACATGTGATTTTAGTGTAAAATCAGGTTTTAGTTAAATCACATGTGATTCAGAATGCAATCACATGTGATTCACTATGGAATAACATTATGTGTCATTAATGAAAATTTAATAATTTTTAAAAAAATAATTTTTTTAAAAAAAAATAATTTTTTTTAAAAAAATTAAAAATTTTAAAATAAAAAATAAAAAAAAATATTTTTTTCAAAATGACCAAAATACCCCTCAGTTAAAAATTAAAAATAAAAAAATAAAAAATAATAAAATTTTAAAATAAAAAATAAAAAATAAAATAAAATAAAATAATTTTTTTTTAGTGCCAAATGACCAAAATACCCCTCTATGTATAAAATATGTGATTAATCTTGATCATTTGATCATATTGATCAATGGTTGAGATTTGTTCCTTGGGACTTTGTAAAAATCATGGAGCTCCTTGAACGCAACTCTTAGATGATAATAATAAATAAGTTACCAAATTAACAAACATTCTTATATATTGGCCCGGGAATTATAGTCCATAAGAGCAATAATTTGAAACATTTAAAATAAATAGACCCTATAATTGAGCATATTTATTTAGTTACAGTCATAATATTTTTTTATTATAATATTTTCTGATAATAATAATTTTAGATCATTATATTTTGAATCATAGGGATTTTTTATTCGTAACATGTTTAAATCATGCCATTTATTTCTAAATGTTTCGTATTAAGAAAGTTAACAACACAAGATGTAAACACAAAGATAAAAGATATCTTACTACTATATAAAGCATTTAGGTCTACCCCATTAGGCAAATTTAAGGAGCTCCTTAAACTTGATTTTAAGGACCTTTCCACTTTTGTTAGTTAGTTCTCTACCTTAAAAAAAATTTAAATCGCGGCTAATAAGATTCGAACCCAAGACCTCTCCTAACTTATCACTATGTGTTAACCACTTGCTATACATTACACTTTGGTAACACCACCCACACTTAATAACAAAAGTCTGTTACTCGAAAACCATTTTACCCAATAACATTAAATATACGACGCTGTAAATCAACTCTTACCAAAATCCACATTTCCGTTTAATTATTTATTTCTAGCAACAATTATTACCGTGTAAACGAACAACACTTGCTCGCCACGAAATATGGTTTCTGGGTACCCGCCGCCGCATTGCGCGGGTACCCTGCTAGTTTTTTTAAAGGACTTTTAAATATAGGGGGTGATTTTCATACCACATCTTTTAAGCATTATACCACAATATGTGCATTATAAGCTTGTACAATTTGCAGGAATAGTTGTACACTGTGGTAGGGGTATCAAAAATTGTGGTAGGAAAACTAATTCCCTTTAAATATACTCTAATTTTGTATATAATATCATGTATTTCTTTTCATACCGTGTACCGTACCAATTACACTTGGTACATTAATTTAGCTATCAATACTGTACCATGTATACTTGGTACCAAGTTGCTTGGCTACCAACAATTTTGATTGATACAAATTGGTAATAATACAATACATACATGATTACAAACTAATACGGAGTTAAAAAAGCTACTAAAACTAAGAGATGTTCCATATTATGATATTTTATCATCATCCACTAATAAAATATATTATCTAATTTTCCGAACTTGAACACTATATATATAAGCAATAGAGAAACGTTCAAGTAGGTCTATCATTTTTAAGAAGTCCCAAGGAACGAATCTCAACCATTGATCAATAGGATTCAATGATTAAGATTAATCACATATTTTATATATTGAGGGGTATTTTGGTCATTTTTTAAAAAATAAAAATATATTTTTTATTTTTTTTATTTTTTATTTTAAAATTTTTATTATTTTTAAAATTTGTATTTTTTATTATGAAGGGGTATTTTGGTCATTTGGCACTTAAAAAAATTTCAATTTTTTTTATTTTTTATTTTAATTTTTTTTTATTTTTTTATTTTTTTATTAAATTTTTCATTAAAAAATAATATTTATTTTATAATTACGTGTATAACTTAATCACATGTGATTTTATTGTAAAATCATGTTTTAGTTAAATCACATGTGATTCACTATGCAATAACATTATGTGTTATTAATGAAAAATTAATAATTTTTAAAAAATAATAATAAATAAATAATTTTTAAAAAAAAATAATTTTAAAAAAAACTAAAATTTTAAAATAAAAAAAAATAATTTTTTTCAAAATGACCAAAAAACCCCTCAATTAAAAATTAAAAAAATAAATAAATAAATAAAATAAATTTTTTTTAGTGCCAAATGACCAAACTACCCTCCACGTATAAAAGTATGTGATTAATCTTGACCTTTAGATCATATTGATCATTGATTGAGATTTGTTCCTCGGGACTTTGTAAAAATCATGGACGTCCTTGAACGCAACTCATAAGCAATATGATAGATGTATCTTAAGTGTTATATAAACATTATTTACGATAAAGTAAAAAAGGATGTGACATTTTTGTTATAATACACTAGTTTGTAGAATTCTCGCCAAATTCACACCCTTGATTATAAACAATATTTACAAAACAAAATAACAAAAATGTAATATATTAATCGACTAGTCTAAAAAGTCGTTACTTAAATATTTTCATGTTGTGATATGTTAACTTTTAGTCTAAAAAATTATACACATGTAGCTTACATTTCTTTGATCTAATTCATAGTAAAGCTTTAAGTCATCTTCACATAAGTTGAAGTTAACATGAGAGACACATAAAATTTGATCTTATATTTCAGTTAGATAACGATTATAAGGCTTTTATGTATTATAATACACATCGATTGGTATAGTACAATTATGGTATTTAAAATTTTGTACCATTATCATAACATAAATATTCAATTGGTACGGTACTACCAATCAAATATGTTGGCTCCCAAACATATTGACTACCAACATTTTTTGTTCGGTTGGTATTATTTTGGTTCGTTTTATTTGGTACAAATTTGACACCCTAATGACTATAAATTATGGACAAACACTAATACCAATATGCTATAAATCTGAGAAAGATAAGATTTATTGACTGGGTATATATATGTTTTTGAAAGTCAATTAATTTACAGCTTATCTTTTTAATTAATGATAAAATTCTTTATAGTATTTTATTCCTTATATTTCTACTTTTGATCCCTTTAAAGTTATAAAATTAATCCATGTTGATAGCAATTGAAAAATTACTAGCGTTTGAAATAATCACGTGCAAGATATGTACATTGATATGTGGTATGAACACGTAAGTATGGTCAAAATGACGTTTTGTAACGGAAATTTAATAATTTTGTTTCAAATAAAGTGAAGTAAATTTAATAAAGTAAATTTTATTTTAACAACGGTTCATGAACACAAGGAAACTTGTCCCTCTTGTTTCTTTATGAATTCGTAAATTCTATGAAATTTTATAAATTTTGTTTCCAAACTTTATTATTTTGTTTCCGACTTTTATAATTTTGTTTCCAAAAAACAAAAGTAAATTCAATGAAGTAAGCTTTTTAATTTTAGTAAACGTTCATGTAACAAGGAAACTAGTCCCTCTTCTAGTCATAAATAAAGACTATATATATACATATATATGAATGAGATCAATAATATACTCGATCATACTTTTGTTTTTGAGCATTGCGCATTGAAAATCGATCGAGTTTTGAAAGAAGAAACAATATGAAGGAAGAAACCGTTGTTGTGATAGTGGGAGCAGGACCCGCTGGAATTGCAACATCCGCGTGTCTCAATCGTCTCTCGATCCCGAACATTGTTCTCGAACGAGAAGATTGTTATGCCTCATTATGGCAAAAAAAGGCGTATGATCGTTTAAAGCTTCACTTAGCGAAAAACTTTTGTGAGCTCCCTCACATGCCATTCCCTCCTACTGCCCCAACATTTGTTCCAAAAAACATGTTTGTTGAATACTTACATAATTATGTCCGTGAGTTTGGTGTAGACCCGTTGTACCAACGTAGTGTCGAGAGTGCGTGCTATGACAAAAGTGCCGGAAAATGGTCGGTTATCACCAAGAATGGTATTTCGGGTTTGGTGGAAGAGTACGTGGGACAGTTTCTTGTGGTGGCAACAAGTGAAAATGGTCAAGGGTATGTTCCAAGTGTTGATGGTTTAGATGGCTTCAAAGGGTTGGCCATACACTCTCTTGAATACGGAAACGGGAAGAAATTTGCCGATAAGAGTGTGCTTGTCGTTGGTGCCGGAAATTCTGGCATGGAAATCGCATACGATTTGTGTAATTGGGGTGCCCGAACATCCATCGTTGTTCGTAGTCCTGTAAGTTTTCTTCTCTATGTTTCTAACATAATATAAATGTTCTGACGTTATTTTTGAATCTAATAGTTGCCTAGTGGTAAGAGTTCCTGAAAACTTCTTAGAGGTCACGATTTCGATCCATTACTAGGTGAACATTACCAGATGACTATAAGAATGTCCGGAAACGACCACAACAACGATTAGCTCGCGTACATCACGAGCATAAATTCAGTCAATCAGAGATCCTTATAATGGGAATACCCCTAAAAAATATTTTAAACTTTGTTATCACTTGAATTTGGCATTATATATATTAGTCAACTTAATTTTGTTATAGGTACATGTGCTTACCAAGGAGTTAGTGCAACTCGGGATGTATTTATTAAAATATGTCTCATGCAACTTAGTGGACAAACTTGTTTTAACGTTTGCTAAGTTATTGTATGGAGATCTTGGAAAGTATGGGATACATAGACCGACGAAAGGACCATTTTTGCTCAAACAAGAAACAAGGAGGTCTCCGGTCATTGATGTCGGGACAATATCAAAGATTAAAACCGGAGATATTGAGGTAATGGATGCAATCAAGAAGATAAAAGGAGATCAAATCAAGTTTATAGATGGTAAAAAGAGGCAATTTGACGCAATTGTATTCGCTACTGGTTTCAAAAGCACAGTGCGGAACTGGCTTAAGGTAATTTTGAGTCGTGTACGTTTATTTAACCTTTTTACTTTTACTTTTATATATTAATGTTTTTTTTTTTGTTTAATTAGGATGACGGGGGTCTTTTCAATGAACAAGGAATGCCGAAACAGAAAAAGCCGAATCATTGGAAAGGGGAATGTGGTATTTATTGTGTTGGATTTGCGAGTTCTGGATTGTTTGGTATTTCAAGTGATGCCCAAAATGTTGTTAACGATATCTCCCGAACTGTTCTTGGGGACTAGGGATCGCATAAAAATCGAGAGATCAAAATGTACTATTACGTTGTACTTTTCTTTGTAGTGTGTACAACCGAGTGAGTTGATAATATAAATAATCATTTACTTTTATAATATATCTATATAAATTTTGTTCTTAAGGAAGATATATGAAAAAAATAAAGGTATTTTTATTTATATAACTAGTTCTACTGTTCTATAATGTGCAAATCAACATTTTACTTAACCAAACAAAATACAACAAAATAATTGGTTTATCGCATTACCTTTTTCAGACATACCATATATGTATAACAAATATAATTGCATACATATCTAATTGACGAATAATTAACTGAATAACGAATGTTTTAAATAATTGGTCAAATTGGAAAACGAGAAAGTAATTTGTTGGAATAGGCCGATTAGATAAATGATTATAACTTATTTGGAACGACATAAAAACTTGATTAAACCAGCCGGTCGAACCTCAAAAACTAATTTAAAAAAAAAAAACCTTAGATAAATGAAATAAACATATGAATTTTTATATGCGTTTTGAACTAGTAGATGATAAACTAGTTGAACAATGGCTTTTCTATTTTTTCTATTTTATTGTTTATATTTATATTTAATTTACATAATTATTAAGTCATTAACACTCAACAGTATTATATGATCGGCTAATATAATCCAACCAATTAAATCATATTTAGAATATTAAATATGTTTTTTTAGCACTAAATTAGTAAGTTAGTGGTTCGACATCCAAGCGGGCAATATGCATTCCTCAAACATATCTCTTTTTTTTGGGGAATAAACCCCAACTCCTTATTAAGCTCCCGAGGAAAGCCCTCAGCAGGGTTTGAACCCAAGACATCATGAAGACAAACACCCAAGACAACTCTTGGTGGCCAATTGATCTAGACGTATATTAAATAAGTGACTTGCTAACCATAACCTAGGGCAATGATTAAAGAGTAATTTATTAGTTAGACCAGTGTGAACCGTGACGCAAATGATGTCGTTCGTTTTTGTCAAATCAGTGTCACGTCAGCTCACACTTCAACTGAAATTCAATAGACATACACGTGTCATCAGTACTCATTATTTTCAGTTTTTTGGATATCACCAATATAAAATATACACACACGAATTACCAAATGCCCTATTAAGCTACCTTGGGCCCCACACACTCCTCCTCTCCACTATTCGTTGAACAGAAGAGTTAAGTTGATGAGTCGTGCCAATGAGGGGAATAAGAAACTGTCGTCGGTAGGAAGGAGACACTTACCATTAGCATTTGGCAATGTCTTAATGTATATGTTAATGCATAACGAGAAATGATATTTAGTCCTACTATTTAGACCTACTCATAGACATACCCACTTGATAGGATGATATGTGTATTCCACTAATTCTGTCTCTTAATATTATCTCTTGATTTTGACACGTGTCTTCATCTAATGAGTAGGCCTATGAGTAGGTCTAAATTGCAGGCCTAAACACCATTACTCATGCATAACCACTTTTGGGTGGTTAGTGATTTTCAAAAGATCTTAAATTACTAAAGTAAACTAACTTTAATCATTTTTTTAATCATAGCTTTAAAGACAATAATTAATATTTTCTTTAAAATATTGATTAGTTAGAATGCAAAAATCAGTTTTTTAAAAATATTGGGAATAACGGGATTAGAGAAACATTGTCCATCATTTTTGTAAAGTTCTGAGGAATAAATTTAAGCTCTTAATCAATCAATCTCCAAATCACCACCACTACCACTAAAAATGCATGTGATTCAACACATCAACATCATCATCACTCCATGTGTATTAAATCATATGTGATTCAACACCGCGACCACGACCACCAACACCAACCTCTGGCGGCCACCGTCTTAGCACCTTCGGCTGCTTCCAATCACATGTGATTGAGTAACTAATCACATGTGATTGCGGCGGCCAGAGGCGGCGGTGCTCGGCGGTGGTTGGCGGCGGCGGACGACGGCCGGAGGTAGTCGCCTGTATATTGAATCACATGTGATCTGTTGATGATGATGGTTAGAAGATCTTTTGATTCAATAACTAAAATTTATTTGTTGGAATTTAATAAAAATCAGATAATTAATTGAATACGACCTAAACGGGATTATTCAAAATTAATCACCCCGTAAATTTGAGGGTACGCGCGAAACCTGAAAATCCGGTACTTTCAGACGATTTCAATATCCACCGTCAGATTAAATCCCCTCAAAATCCACGGTTCAAATACACTATCCGCGTCAATTGATATCGACCAATCACAACACCTCTTTCCCCTTATATATAAGACACCCAACCTACAACAAAATTCATCAAACAAACAATCCAGTTTCATCAACCACACACACAAAGCACCAAAAAGCTTTTTCAATGGCGCCAAAGGCAGAGAAGAAACCAGTCGCGGAGAAGAAACCGGCAGCCGATAAAGCTCCGGCGGAGAAGAAACCGAGAGCCGAAAAGAAGCTTCCAAAGGACGCATCGTCGACCGATAAGAAGAAGAAGAGAAACAAAAAATCGGTTGAAACCTACAAGATCTACATCTTCAAAGTTCTTAAGCAAGTTCATCCTGATATCGGAATCTCAAGCAAAGCTATGGGGATCATGAATTCGTTTATCAACGATATTTTTGAGAAGCTTGCACAGGAATCTTCGAAGCTTGCGAGATATAATAAGAAACCGACGATTACTTCTCGGGAAATTCAGACCGCCGTGAGACTTGTGCTTCCTGGTGAATTGGCGAAACATGCGGTTTCTGAAGGTACCAAGGCTGTTACGAAGTTTACTAGTTCTTAGAGGTGGTTGATGCGAAAGTTAGGGTTTGGTATTTTGCGGCTTTTTAGATTTAGGGTTTATTTTGTGCGTTTTGTTGTAAAAAAGTTCGCTTGCATTCAAGTATTCGATGTTAAATCTAATTAATTTGAAGTTTAGTAGTTTTGTTTTTCAGTTTATTCAATTTACTTGACCTTATCTGGAGATTTTTGTTTTGTCGAATTTCGCTTGCAAATTTAGTAATTATGTTGGTTTTGCTACAATTCGATTTGAAAATTGTGTATCAGAAAACCTCTTTTAACCGAGTTTAAATATGTATAATTGTATATCGTATTTATATTTTTTTGATCTGTTTTACAGTTAATGTTTGAAATTTTGTATGACATTTAACTTAGTTTGGCGAATTTGCACAAATTATGGTACTGCATTGTCCAATAATAATAGATAATTTGATTATTCGACCATGCCTTAATTTGTGGATTTAGCACAAAATTTGCTTACAAAGATTTGTTTTTTTCTGTGTGTGGTTAAATTGAACTACGGTAAGGGTATTTCTGGCTAAAAGCCTAAAAATGGGTGTTTTGGTAGTTGCTTTCTTGATCATTTTGTGAAATATCCCCAAATTTTGTTTATATAAAAAGTTAGTTTTCTGTTTATGTTGATTTGTTATTACTTTATCTAAAGCATATTCAAACTAATTCACTTCCTCGCTCTTATTTATCCTTGTTGCCCAAAATTGGACTCTGCCATATGAATTTTGTTGGGTTTTTAATATTTTGACAAATCAATCTGCTCAAATTTGTAGATTTTATCCTAACTTTGGTGATAAATAGCTCAGTATTTTTATGTTAGTTTGAACTATGTCATGCTCAACTAAATTTATAAAGTTAGGAGTTCTTAGTTGATATTTTTCACAAATTTTACAAACATAAGCTCTTATTTTCATATTTACCACTCCATACTTTAATTTTGAATCCACCTCTTGGAAGAAAATAATTTTATTGTAATTAAGGCAAAAAAACAAAGTAAAAGTTTACACTATTAGTACTTAACTTTTTTACTTAATCACATTGGGTCCTTAATTGACACATGGAAGCACCCAAGCTTATGTAGGTGCTATTAATTTTGTATCTCTGTTTCTAGAGAAAAACGGTTAGTAGTCAATTCCACTTGATGTTGCTTAATTGAGATTATCCTAAGAACATAGATGGTTAATACGCAAATCAGATGAAGTCACAAGTATTCAAAACATTAGACACAACAAAATCTAACAAAAGAAGTCACATTCATACTAGAGTACAAGATTAACCATCTAATAGAAATCATTACTGTCACTAACTACTCTTCAAGCTCAATAATCTTGACAACAGAATCATCACCAACTTTTTGGCAAACAACAACACGATCATGCGGTTTTATCACACCAATTGTCCTTCCGTGATCCAAAGCCACCTTTAAAACCGTCTCATTTGTAGCACTCGTTGATTCAGCCTGCAAATAACCATTCATTAACCTCACTTTTCAACTTATTGCACATTATTGCTATTGTATGTAGGGGTGGCAATTGCTGACCCGACACGAAACCCGACCTGAAACTGACACGAAAATAAACAGGTTTGGGTTGAGGTAAAAAATAATTGGGTCAGTCTCGGGTTGAGTCAGCTGACCCGTTTATTAAACATGTTAGGTTCGGGTCAATGACAATTTAAATGAGTCGACCCGCCAACCCGTTTAATTATTAAAATATATTTTAAAAAACATATATATTTATACTTAATTTATAGTTTACTAGTTAAAACGTAATTAATAGTTAGATAAAAATTAAAAATGTTACTTAGGAATTTGGTGCTTAGCATTTTGTTATGAATTTGTGTAATAATAACAGCATTTTGACCCGTTTGACCCGTTTAACTTATTTGACCTGATAACCTATTTAACCTGTCTTATTAAATGGGTTATATGGGTTAGGTTTGGGTTGAAGTTAAACAGGTTAGGGTTGAGATATCTGACCCGTTTATATAAACATGTCGGTTTCGGGTTGAACGTTTCTGACCCGCCAACCCGCGAACCCAAACCCGTCAACCCGAACCCGACCTGAATTGCCACCCTTAATTGTATGTATCTGACATCCCATAACCTGTGAACCGACGACGTGGCGCCTTATATGGCTGCCATGTAGGCAATTTTTTCTTTTGATAAAATCTACCAGTTACTTAATAAAAGGCATACATACAATAGCGAAAACTGAAAGTTAACAATATGTGATCAAATACATACATTTCCATGCAATGATAACTTTTAAGAATCCAGCTATATGTTTCTCCGTTTAGGATATTTTAAAAAATCCAGACCTTTTTTTTAAAGCTTTGAGAGTTTTATACTTATATTTATATAATTTATAATTTCGGTTGAAATCTTACAGGGTGTCGAGGATCTGCGAGCATTGGGAAAAGACCTCTAATGATGAGCGATTGCCTTGCCTTTTTACAAAGATCACCAAAAACCACACAAGGATTAGTTACATTCAACAATTAAATCTAACAAACATATTCATATAAAAAATCTATAAATTTATTTGAACTTTAAATTTTGTTAACCACTATTAGTAACATGTTAATTACCCAAAAAAGCCAATATGTTAACCAATTGAACTAAATTTACAACTTTTAATTCCCAAATAAAGTGATTGTTTCTAGATGGATTATTTAAAGATAAATGCTTTACTAATTAAATAATATAGTTTTAATAATTATATTTACCTCAAAAGCACCAGTAAATGTCCAACGAAGTTGGTTTGTTTTGAGACGTGGTATAACAACCGAAAGCACAGGCATTGTAGGCCGATATTTAGCAATTAGCCTGCATATTTTATAACAAAAAATTAAAAATATAATTTATTTTTGTATTAACAAAAAGTTAAAAAAAAATATATATTTAATTTTCTTATTATCACACACAAACACACCTTGCAGCTCTTCCAGATGAAGTAAAGCAAATGATAACGGATGCTTTCACCTTAATTGCAGCACGTACCTAAATAGGATCCAAGAAATTAATAACTCTAATCAATCAATTAAAAAATAATATATTAAAATTTAGTTAAATACCGCAGAGGAAGCAATAGATTCCAAGTGACTCATTGGTTCACCAACGTATTTGACAGTTTTCTTGAAATACATGTCTTGATTGTACACTTTCTCAGACTGTATGCAAACAAATTAAAAATGATATTATGAAAAGAATATAGAAATACATTTTTTATAACCAATTTTGACAATTTGAGAATAAAAAAGTAAATTTGAAAAAATAAATAAAAACCTCGCCACAAATTTTCCCAACAATGGTAATACTTTCAACAGGGTACAATCCGCGCATTGTTTCTGCACCTAGAAGGATTGCATCAGCACCTGAAACAAATATAACAAATAATAAAATTAGTTATTCACTTATGGAATTAATAAATAAAATGATGAAAAAAATATTATATTATTTTTGTGAATATTTTTACCATCTAAAACAGCATTAGCAACATCAGTAGCTTCAGCACGTGTGGGCCTTAAATTATCAGTCATACTATCCACAACACGAGTAACAACAGCCGGTTTTCCAGCCATATTACATTTGTAAACAGCTGCTTTTTGAAACAAAAATACCTGCACATTAATAATCACATTTTTATTTTTATTAGGATAAAAAAAAAAGAAAAAATGAATTAATCAAATATGTAATTTAAAATTTATATTTATACCTTCTCTGGTGGAAGATCTATCCCTAAATTCCCTCTAGCAAGAATAATACCATCTGCTTCTTGAAGGATTTCATCAAAATTTACTAGACCCTGCAGCATATATAATTAAATAAAAATCATAATTTTTTTTTGGTAATTATACCGCTAAAAATGTAAAAAATAATTTAATTACCAAATTTCCAGTTAAACGCTCGTAATTACCAAAAATACCTAAAAAATAATAATTATCTAAACAAACCACCACCTAAAGTATATTGGTATTTTATAACGTTTGTGCATAGTTTTCAGATGATTTTTAACACACCACAATCTATGTTTTGGTATACTTGTACGGTCTGTTTTAAATCTTGTACAATTTGGTGTGTGAATAAATTTTTGTGGTGCATATATCACCTTCCTTTTCATATTGATATAGAAAAAGATTCCAACAAACATCGCACCTCAACATTTTCAATCTTTGCAAAAATCTGAGTTTGACTGAGATCGCCTAATTTAGAAAGATATTCACGAGCCTGCAAAAAAACAAAAATTAGAAACTCGTGCATGCAATTTAGAAAAAAAGAATTAAAATATGTAATTCCATACTTGTCGAATGTCTTGCCCACTGCGAGTATGTGACACAGAAAGAAAGTCAACATTGTTTTTGACTCCCCATGTGCTAATAACCTACAATTAATCATAAATCATAAATTTTCAATAACTGAATAAACATAATGAACCTTTTTTCCAAATTAACGAAGATTAATTTGTGAAAATTGAAATGTTTTACCTCTTTATCTTTATCGGGTAGCGTAGGTAGATCAATATGAACTTGAGAAACATGTAATGTGTATAATGTTCCAGCAAGAATTGCAGAGTTTTTTATTATACATACAACATCATCACCTTGTACTTCCTTAACCTACATTAGCATAAAAAAAATTATAAAAAAAATTATAAAAAATCCGATATAGTACGTTGAATTTTCTTGGAAATTATATATTATGTTTATTATTATTATTTATTAATTATTATTATTATGTTTTTTTTTCCAACTTACCTCTAGCCAAACAGATGTTGTCTCACTTCCTGTAAACAAGTATTGACCAAGAAAAATAGTGTCACCACATTTTACAGCCTGCAAAAACAAAGATATACTTTAAATTGAATTCAAAGTGGATAATATAATGTAAAATAATCATATTTACACAAGTTAGTTGTATATTAAATTTAGTGTAAATTTTGCGTCGATATAGTAATCACCCGAATTAATTATAAGTTATTATTATTACCTTAGCTAATCCACCAAAATTAATTGGCAGTAAATTTGAAGTTGCTTCTTTTTCTTGATCTGGTGTTAAAACAACAAAGGAGTCTGCTTCAAGAGGTATAGGTTGATCACCTTTGTTGACAACAAGGAGTTCGGGCCCAATTGTATCTAACATAACCTAGAAATATATATAATACAAGGAAATATTTATTGCTTCTATAACATTATATAAAATAAATTACATTTTATACTCTAAAAACAGAATAGTAATGGAACTTACAGCACATAATTTCTTCGTTTTTTTAATGGCAATTTTCAGGTTTTCCAATGTTTCCTGGTGATACTCAGCATCACCCCATGTAAAATCAAATCGTGCAACTACAAACAAAAAAATAAATAAATATCAAATAGAATAAGAACGGTGAAGGAATGCAATTCATTTAGTAATATATAGTTGTCCGATTCAGCAAGTTACCAATTTCAGTATTCAAAAAAGCAGTAAACATGTATAATTATTCCAAAGTCAACCTAACAATATATATGCCCAATTTGGCCAAGAATAAAAATTCAGTTACATTTCCCTTTTGAAAACAGCCATAAACAGAGGTCAATTTCCTTGTTTTCTTAGTAAACATAAGTTGAAAACCATCACTATCTCCTTGAATTATTCAACATAAAGTCAAACAATTAACCAAACAGTCACTCAACAAACAAATTCTATCTAATAATACTTTAATTTCAGAAATTATATACATAACATAAAATAACTCCAGATCCATAATTAAGTAACTGAAAACAAAACTTAAAATAAAATTACCAGACATTCCGGCCATGAGACATCGAGAAATAACTTCCACAGATCTCGATTTCGGTCCGAGAGTACCAACGATCTTCGTCATTGACGGAAAATAACTCTACAGAAATAAGATCATGAAGCAAATTAACACAACAAATTACAAACCGATACGTAATTAAAAAAAAAAAAGATTAAACAAACTTACAGGTCTGGATGGTTCGAGAATGGAAGCCATACGAATCGGTTCTTCGAGAAGCAAGTGATTCGAGTTCATTTTTGTGGATGAAATGCAGAAATTGAGAGTGAAACTGTGAAAGAAGTTGTAATTGGGTGAAATGTGAAGAATGAATGATTTAAAGCGATTGGGGGGAGTCGTTGTTTAGTCGCTTTCCGCTATTGAAAGTTGAAACAACTGAATTTGACCCATGCTCAATGTTTTGGATTTGGGCCGTTTGTTTCAAATTTCAAATTATTATTTTTTGGTAATATGGAATAAAATACTTCTTTCCTATCATAAAATTATTGACATTTGAATTAAACTAAGACACAATGTTCTAAAAGACGTAAGGCGGCACTATCAAGCCTCAAGACATAGCGAGACATGGCGAGCCATGACGTTTCTTAAGGCGTGACTTAAGGCGGCAATTTAATATATAATTTATAATTTTATATACATAATTATAAATTTATAACATAATTAATCAATTTTCTTCTTCGTTTTTACATATTCAACGATTCTTATACTATATACCTTATATATATGACCTATATATCTCAATACCTTTAATACGCTTAAATACACACCTTAGTAATAACTAGGAAGCTAAGTATGATAGATTTAGTAATAAGCAATATTACACCTCTTATAAAAATAAGCTAAAATTAAATACTTATCCTGTCCCAAATTAATTATCTACTAGACAAAAGATACACCATTTTACAAAAAAGATGCAATTATTGCAAATCCACTAACAAAATCTTATATTTAACCACTTAGAATTTTAATTTGAAATGAATACTTATTTTATGACAAACTAAAATAGTAAGGTAGACATTTAATTTGAGATAGAAGGAATATATAAATATGAATAGTAACCCAGTATAAAAGGCATACAATTTCATGTGAAAAGCATGGAAAGTATTTCCAATGTGTAAGTTGATGAGGTTAGTAGGGATTACCTATGTATATATAGGTTAATTCTGCAAAACCTAAATAATGATGGGCTCTTATGTTCAAGAGCCCCCGTCACAATGGGATCCGCTACTAACGGCCCACGTTCAAAAGTCATGACCGCCTGTCAAAGTCATGACCGCCTGTCAAAGTCAAGAAAGCCTGTCAAGCCCAGGTCATCACCGGCTGTCAGGTTGGTCGCGCGTGTCTTATTGGCCGTCATAATGGCGCTTCATGACTGCCTTATTGCAGGCGTTACACGATCATTAACATCGTCATAATGGCGCTTCATGATCGCTTTATTGCAGTCATGATGGGCCAACGTTCCATACACGCCATATAAATACATGGCCTAACTCATTGTCAAACCACACACTGAGAGAGATTCAAAAGAGCCTAACAACACAGAGTTCATACACTCTTACTTTCACATTCGCACTCAACCTCGATCACCCTAGGTTCGCTAAGAACTTGTTGGGTTTGCACTGTGATCATCACAGGAGAATCAGGGTTGACGTCGCCTAATCTTCGTGTTTGACAATCGTTGCTCGATCATTGGCGCCATCCGTGGGACTCGTTTTTAAACGGCGTTTCACTTTTCCAAACTTTTTTTTTTCTTCTTCTTTCTCAGTAATCAAACCGTTTCTATGGCGGGTACACAGCCATCGCTGATCACCTCTGAATCACCATCAATAACCACTACCGTGACTACCACTATACCCGAGGCGGTGCTAACCTCGCCTAGTCGTATCATGGAACCATACGTGGACTCTGAGTGGACAGTGTCGGATGTCAGGTCGACACGAGGGTATCCCCCTTTAACAAGTCCACTTTTCTCCACAAGGCTGGTTGGATCCAGTTCGTTTACCTCACCACAGCAAGTGACGCCCATTCCTTCATTTCAACCTCTTTTGTCTCACGGGACAAGCTCTCAGGAGGATGGCACGGATCCGATTAGACAGCCTGCTTCCAATATTCCACCGGCCGCTACTCCAGGGGTTCGGGAGGATCCCATTGTGGAGTTACTACGAAGATTGGCTCAGAATGCTCAGCCACCACCACCGCCTACTCCACCACCTACTTCATCGGACTTGTTGTCTCAGTTGGTAGCGGCGTTGCGCCCAGCACCGCAGCCACCGGTTGTTCAACCAGTCGATCAGTTGTCACAATTACTGGAGCAGTTACGACAACCACCCATTCACATCACCCCACCACCACCTCCACCACAGGATACATCTAATGATATGTTGCGAGTGTTACAAGCACTCGTGGCAGCAGCTGCACCACCCCGAGCGGCCACTATGCCTTTGTCGGTGGTTAGTTCGAAGTTTTGTGACTGGGTGGCCAGATTCCCTCTCCCAGATAAACAAAAAGTTCCAACCATAGTTGGTACTTACGACGGTACACGAGATCCCGATGATCACCTTGCTCTTTTTGAACAGGCCATTATGACAGAGAAATGGCTAGACCCGGTCGCTTGTCACATGTTCCCTGGCACGTTGCAGGGTTTCGCTCGTGATTGGTTTGCTGACTTACCGGAGAGGAGTATTCAGGACTTCGCGGATCTAAAGGCTAAATTTGTAACTCATTTTATCCAGCAAAAGAAGCAGCAGATAACTCATATTGAAGCACATTTGCTGCGCCAGCGAGAAGGCGAAGGGTTACGCGACTTCATTCAGCGTTACACGCAGGAGTGCCAGAAAATTGTCGCCTTACCCGAAAGTCAGCAAATTTCGGGCTTTACCCTCTCTTTACTCCCAGGACAGCTGCAAGAGAAGTTGATCAAGAGAACGCCGGTCACTTTCAAGGAAGCCACTGACCGGGCATATGATTTCCTCAGATCCAAAGAAACTGTTACTCTCACACGGGGAGTGCTCAACAGGAGAGACAAATGGGGGAGCTCGTCAAGCGCTAGACCTGACAATCGCCCAGACACCAGACAGGATAGCAGACGAGACAGAGACAGAGAAAGCCGCAGAGATTTCAGGCGAGATGACAGAAGTAGCAGGCGGCCTACTCCCTATGATCGTGGTACAGGTCCCAATCTAAGTAAAAGTCCAAGCGAGATATTGAAGACAGAGCAGGTGGGGTCATCTTTTAAAGCACCTCCTCAGATGTTACACAAGTCTGGAAAGAAAAATATGAACAAACGTTGTGATTTCCATGAAGATTATGGTCATGATACTAATTCATGTAGAGAGCTAAAGGCTGAAATCAAGCGTGCCTTGGAGGAAGGGAAATTAGAACATCTCGTACCAGGGGCAAGACAGCAGGCAACAAAAAATCCGGCCAAAAAGGCTTATAGTTGGCAGAAGAAGGGAGACAATGGTGATCATCCTGGGCCGCCTGATGGACAGGTGCTCATGGTTGAAGGCGCGGCAGCATCTAAAAGAAAAGCCTCGGTCCTCCAAAGCTGGATGATGGTTCCTATTTCCTTTCCCCCAGTAGCAGCTACTTCCAACAATCCTGTTGTCATTAAAATCCGATTGTCCAATTATGAGATTAACAAATCCTATGTTGATACAGGTTGTTCTACTGACATAGTTGATTATAAAAGAACCTATTTCACCAAGTAGTGCAAATTTCTCCCTTTTTAGAATGGCTCCAGTGGCTACATTTATGTTAAGTCTGGTCGCTCGGTGTTCTACAAACAGTTTGCAGAAGGTCCATTCAAGGCTTGGTGTTCTGACATGAACATACAACAGAGATTCACGTCAGTGGCACATCCTCAAGCCAATGGCCAGGTCGAGGTCATGAACAAAGCCATCATGAAAGCAATCAAAGCCAAATTAGGCCAGCGCAAAACTGCATGGGTGGATCTATTACCAGGTATCCTTTGGGCTCATCGAACCACTCCAAATACAACTACATCTGAAACACCTTTCAGCTTGGTTTATGGTACGGAAGCCGTCATTCCTCCAGAAATTACTCATCCAACTCAAAGGGTTATGGCTTTCAACCCTGATGAAAATGAAGACGCACTACGAGAAAACTTAAACATTGTAGAAGAGCGTAGGGAGATCGCTCTCATCAAACAGGCCGCCAGTCACATGCAGATGGCAAAATATTACAATCAGCGAGTTCGTTCTCTCTCTTTTCATCCAGGCGATCTGGTATGGAGGAAGAATGAGGCCAGCAGGGTAGAAAGTCAAAGCAAGCTCGGTCCTACATGGGAAGGCCCTTATCAAGTACTTCATGCTCATGGCAATGGGTCTTACACATTGTCAGACATGGACGGACAGACTATGCCCAGAACATGGAATGTCATGAACCTGAAGAAATGTTACGTTTAATAATTTGGTTTGATCATGTATCCCAATTTTATTCAATAAACTCAATAAGATAACACTTTTTATTATGTACGATGTTACAACACATGCATGCACAAGTGACATAGTCAAGAACATGGTTCAATATCAAATATACTAGGTCCATCAAACATACGTTGTTTGATCCCTACACATGCATCCAATTTCATCTTTTAATCAACTTGATAAAAGATAAGCACTTCCTATTCGGAAGCGACATCCTCGCGAGTAAAAAATTCTTTCACCGGTACACCAACAGACACATACATAATTTCTATAGCAAAGTACACGCATAGAAAGAAACCAAGTAATTTCAAACATAGAAATTCCACAAAATTATTCAAAGGCTACAAAGCAATAATCCAACCACAAAATAAAACCAAGTCACAAAGTCATAACATGCATAACCAAGCTAAGGTTGTGGCTGTGCCGACAATAAGGCAATAATAGCTGGAAGTGACATCTCCAAATCTTGCACCAGGGTAGTCAGAATGGGAAAAGCCCTGTCTGCAAATTTCTCACTCGCACGCATCATGTTACCATGCGTAGCAGGGTTAAAAAAAGGCAAGCTCTCGGGAGAAATATTGGGGAGCGCGTCTTTCACTTTTTTGCTAGAAAGATGTCTTCCAAACATATGAGAAGCACGGTTAAAGTCATTCAGCACATTAGCAACATCAGGATGTTTAAGCATCAAATCAAACAACTGAGGCAATGCAGCAACTAAATCTTTCCTCATCAGCAGGGCAGCATCGCGTTCTTCACGCATCTAGACCATCGCTTGCCTCATAATCTCCAGCTCAACATCTTTTTCAATTATCTGTTGCTCTTTCTACACCAACTGCTGATCACGGGCATTAATTGTTGCTGACATCTTCTGTTTTTCCGTTTCAGCCTTAGTCAAAATGACCCCTTGCTGGGATATTTTTTCTTTAAGCGTGCACACTTCTTCTTGACAACGACTAGATGTAGTTTGCTCAAGTGCTAGATCTTTCTTTAGAGAGGTAATATCATCTTGGTTATTATCAACTTGCACCTGCAACTCGGCACACGACTTCTTCAATTCCCCATGTTCATGGGATACAAGCTGTCGGACATAATCCATGAAAGTATTGAACATACTTATATCTTCTGCACGAATTGCACTCTCTATATTCCCATTCATCGATCCTGATGGCGCACTCCCGCTAGTTGACATAGGCAGTTTAGTACGTTGTATAACAAGAGACTGTGTCATGCCAAAATTGTGGTTAGATGCTAACCTGGTAGATCCAAAAGGAGCGCTGATGGTCCCAAACATACTCCGGGTCGAACCAATTGTGGCACTTACTCCAAATGATCCAGTATTACTCCCGCGATTTACTAACGTCGCATTTGCGGAAAGATTAGAGGGGAACGTCAACTTTAGCACCTTCGGGGGGAGGTCATAATCGCTTACATCTAGAATCACCGCCCTTTTACCAAGTCCTAACATATCTCGGCCATCCAATCGGGGATCTGGAATTGACGTGGCTCCCAGGTAATCGAAGTCTCCTACATATTCACAATAAAATCGTTAAGTAACATGTAATAAGTTGGCAACGACTATAATTATCGTGTTACCTGTTTCATCTTCGTTATCACTCTCAACAATAGTCCTGGACAGTGACTTTTCATTCTCAGCAGCACCTGCGAAACATAACACGTACGCTTACCTTTTACCATCG
Source organism: Calendula officinalis (assembly GCA_963853835.1). Classification (NCBI taxonomy): domain Eukaryota; kingdom Viridiplantae; phylum Streptophyta; class Magnoliopsida; order Asterales; family Asteraceae; genus Calendula; species Calendula officinalis. The sequence continues at coordinate 35,403,113 of OY970825.1, forward strand.
TAAATATATATGTATAAAGATTGTGCAAATTACCTGATGTCGAGTTTGATGTTACTTCATTGGTGGCGGTCGTGTCTATCCCAGAATTAACATGTGAGGAAGCGCCAGTTTCTTGTCCACCAAGGGTAACATCAGTCGGATGACTTTCGATCTCATACTCCATAATAGCTGGATCTCCCTCCATGAAATCCATCAAGCTCATGGCTGCAGGAAACATACAATGAGTCAGTACCTGTACAAAGATAATATAAAAGCAAAGCATGACAATATAACAACAGAAACCCACATTTCCCAGTATCCGAGTCCATAATCACAGGTTTCATTCCTTCAATCCAATAATCTGATAGACCAGCTAACACCAAGGCACCTTCCTCATAAACCCGAAATACAATTGTCTTTCGTAAAATTTGCTTACGCAGCCTTTCGCTTTGAGGTGTTAGGGCTGGAGTATTGTTTAACGATTTGTCAAATCCCGTTCTCCATCCAAACAAGTTACTAGCCCAAATATTTCTGAAAGCGGCATCGACAAACACATATTTAAATCTCCAATTCCTATGACTAGTAAAGCACTCCCGAATAAATTTTTTCTTTCTATCTTTTAACTCTATAGAAAACCAATCATGAGATATCATCAGCTTATAACACGCCCTGAACAGAGGTACTGAGGGTTTTATGCCCATTGCCACCAATAACATCTCAAACGTCGTAATTTTTGATACAGCTACTGGGTGTAACTGTGCAAACCCCAACTTGAAATAGTTCAGCACCCTCAGATAAAAAGCAGTGGGTGGGAATCTAAAATTGGAATGGGAAAGGTAATGGATATAGAGAGCTACTTTCCCTTGCGGAGGGGAATTGGCTCGTTGATTTGACATAGGCACAATAGCATTATATTTTCTAAGGCATGGATACTCATCCATCAGTTTTGCTAGCATTTTGTCAATGACTGTGCTAGGGCTCCGAGCAACCGATGGAGCTTCCACAACTATCGCATCTGACACTGGCTCTCCCATGTTAAGACAACTACGCCTAATAAAGTAACCACGGGTATCAACTATCTAGCTACAGGGATGTAAATGAAGCAAGGAAAACGCAAATATGTACCTGTAAGATGGCGAGCAACCCAATTAAACCTGCAAGACATACAACCAGTTAGTAAGTTAGTAAAGAGTTAAGCGTTTCAAACATGCAAATTACTCGGACGGTGTCTCTGCTCCTAAACCGCCGGTCTACTAAACCCTAAAACCGGCCGGGCCATAACTCAGTCCACCAAATCATCGAACCGCCGGCCGAACACCCTAAACCGACGGCCCATTATAACCATAAACCACCAGCCCATTATAACCCTAAATCACCCGGTCCGCTAAACCCTAACCCTCGGGTACACCTTGCAACCGCCGGTCATTGACCCTTGTGACCTCGAACCCTAATCCACCGGCCCCCAAACCCGAACAACCGTAAAACTGCCGGTCTAACTAAAATCGCCGGTCTGATGCAGACGACCGCCGGTATTAATCAACTAACGATCTAATCTGCCGCCGGTACTAATAACTTTGGACAGCCGGCCAAACGATCCAACCGCCGGTACTAATCTGCCTTGGACAGCCGGCCAGCCGATCGACCGCCGGTCTGCAGCCGGTCCACTCGTGCACCACTTATCGACCGCCGGTCACCATCAAAACTGCAGCCGGTCCACTCGATTGAGCAGCCGATTGCCGGTTCAAACCATCAAAACAGCCGGTCTCGGTCTCGGCAGCCTGCACCACGGTCTAAATTTGACAACCGATCGGCAGCTGGTCTCGGTCGCATCGACTCGACGATATCGGCCTGCCTTGGGCAGCCGGTCTCGGTCTCGGCAGCCTGCACCACCGGTCTGCCTTGGGCAGCCGGTGTAGTTGATCGAAAAAAAAAATAAAAATAAAAAAACAAAAAAAAAAACCGGAAGAAAACTTACGAATAATGGAAGTTACGACTTGCAAATCGATGTTTTGACAAATCCTAACTCGGGGGCATGATGAGGTTAGTAGGGATTACCTATGTATATATAGGCTAATTCTGCAAAACCTAAATAATGATGGGCTCTTATGTTCAAGAGCCCCCGTCACAATGGGATCCGCTACTAACGGCCCACGTTCAAAAGTCATGACCGCCTGTCAAAGTCATGACCGCCTGTCAAAGTCAAGAAAGCCTGTCAAGCCCAGGTCATCACCGGCTGTCAGGTTGGTCGCGCGTGTCTTATTGGCCGTCATAATGGCGCTTCATGACTGCCTTATTGCAGGCGTTACACGATCATTAACATCGTCATAATGGCGCTTCATGATCGCTTTATTGCAGTCATGATGGGCCAACGTTCCATACACGCCATATAAATACATGGCCTAACTCATTGTCAAACCACACACTGAGAGAGATTCAAAAGAGCCTAATAACACAGAGTTCATACACTCTTACTTTCACATTCGCACTCAATCTCGATCACCCTAGGTTCGCTAAGAACTTGTTGGGTTTGCACTGTGATCATCACAGGAGAATCAGGGTTGACGTCGCCTAATCTTCGTGTTTGACAATCGTTGCTCGAACATAAGTCAACTATTGTTCCAAAAATATTGCTTTACTTGCACTTATACGTATTTTAAGGAGTATTATTGTTTTGATCATCAACATTGCAAATACATATTCTCAAGCGGCATATGAAGCAATTTAAAATTTAAGCTTTAAACGATTGATAAATCATTTTTTAAATTTATTTTTTAACATTTCAACTTACTCAACATCAACCTAATTAATCGCCTTCTAATGATACGTTTGATAGAGAGAAATAAATGTGAAAAAATGAAAATGAAATCATTTCGCCGTTTGGCAAAGACTGAGAAAACAGATACGAAATTTCTCACAGAATCCTCTCTTTTGTATCCAACTTTATCCATTTTGTGGAGAAATACTATAAATTGGTTTCATTGAAGGAGTATTTCACTATTTCTCATATTTATAAAAGAAAGAAATTAATTTATTCAATTTTGAAGGAATGTCACACATATGTATTTTTTAAACTAATTTCCTGGACGAAGATATTTGTTTATTTTTTACTTCACCTCTAAAATCTTGAATGTTGTGGACTTGTGGTGGCACACTCTTAACATATTGTTTGTAATCTGTAGAAAATGTATACAAATCTTTTGATATTGAATAAGTATTTAAAATATTTATACTAATAATAATAGGAAATATTTTTCACCAAATGATCGAAATGTTCGAAAACGCTTACAACAACAATTAGATCGTGTATATTACGAGCATAAATTCAACCACCCTAAGGAAACCTTTATAATGTGAATACATTTTAAATTGAATTAAAGCATATCTATTAGTGGTCCCGTTTAATGTGATATAGGGTATTACTGAGTTAAACGTTTTAGAGAAAATACATGTGAAAAATTGCAAAAAAAAAAAAAAAAAAAAAAAACATCTCTGTTGTTACATAGAAAGGAAGTAAACCATTAGGAAAAAGACAGTGGACACGTCATAAATATTTTAAAATATAAGACAAAAGGCATGGATTATTGTCAGTATAAAAGATACCCACTACGTATACGATTAAAGTATTCAAGTACCATCTTACGTTTTAAAGAAACGTTTTTTATTTAATTTTTATATATGTATTTAAAAGTTGTATTCTAGGAAGTCCAAAGAATTTGTCTAGTCCCAAGGGACAAATCCTAGCTATTGGATTAAAATAGTCAAGATCAAATCCTCCGCCTACAGCCACCTACAGCCACCGCCGGCCGCCGCCTCCGGCCACCGCCCGCCGCCGTCCGCCGGCGGTGGCGGTGGTGGCTGACAGTGAAGGTGCTGGTGGTAATGGGGGTGGTGGTGGTATTGATGTATTGAAACACATGTGCTTCACTAAAACACAACATATTACTTCGAAGCACATGTGTTTCAGGTCACGAAACACATGTGTTTCAAGTCACTAAAAACATGAGTTTCTAAACACACAAGGGAGCATATGAAACACATGTGCTTGACGTTATGAAACACATGTGCTTCACTACACAAGAAAAAAAAATCAAAACAAGTGACGAACATATCATTATGAAGCACATGTGCTTCATAAAGCCAAGTACATGTGTTTTTGTTCCTGAACACATGTAACTTACAAGCAAGTTATTTGTGTTTGAATCACGAAGCACATGTGCTTGATATTATGAAACACATGTGCTTCACTAACAAGAAAAAAAAAATCAAAACAATTGACGAACATATCATTATGAAGCACATGTGTTTCATAAAGCCAAGCACATGTGTTTTTGTTCCTGAACACATGTAACTTACAAGCAAGTCATTTGTGTTTGAATCACGAAGCACATGTGCTTGACGTTATGAAACACATGTGCTTCGTACACAAGAAAAAAAATCAGAACAAGTGACAAACATATCATTATGAAGCACATGTGCTTCATAAAGCCAAGCACACGTGTTTTTGTTCCTGAACACGTGTAACTTACAAGCAATTCATTTGTCATTAAATCACGAAGCACATGTGCTTAACGTTATGAAACACATGTGCTTCATTACTTGAAACACATGTGCTTGGCTGTACGTATACACTCCTTTATTTTCAAAACACATGTGTTTCAAACACATGTGCTTCCAGTCACGACCACCACCACCGTTCACCACCGCCGGCGGCCACCTCCGGCCGCCGTCCGCCGTCTCCGGCCGCCGGAGAAGCACATGTGTTTGTAGTGGTGGTGGTGGTTTGAATCTTGATCTTGACCATTGATTTCTCTTGATCCAAGGGCTAATAATTATCCCTTGGGACTAGATAAAATTAACGGACTACCTTGAACATTTACCTAAGAATTTAGACCAACTATATATCCGATTCAAAATAAGTGACACACTTTTTTTTTGGGTGATTCAAAATAAGTGACACACTTTAAAAAATTACCTTATTTGGCAAAAAATAATATGACTCACATCCACTAACTATCTACTTTAACAAAATGAAATGACTTCTTTACCCTTACTTTTTACTTTTAAACATCATTAACCTCACTTTATTCAAAAGGTGTGGGACCCATTCCCCACTAATCATCCAATTAATCTAATTTAATCATCATTATAATCTTTTACCTTAAAAACCGTGAAACATAAAGTGTGTCACTTATTTTGGATCAGAGGAAGTATATATATCTTGGGCGTAATGGTGACACTTGGGTCCGCTCACCACAACGAGACACATCCGTCCCCTTTCTTCTGGTCGATTCAGTCGCCTGACCGACCGAATGTTTATGCCTCCCCTCCAACATCTTCAACTAAATGGGGAAAAAAGTTTGGTAGTAGATTTTGTTATTATTACACGATTTACTTATGTGTTTGATCCGTAGATAAAAAGTTTTCATTAATAAGTTAATAACCAAATTACTTAGGTTTATACACCATTACTACCGGTGTAAAGTCTAATTTATTGTCACAAAATTGCGTTAGGCATGGCAAATGTTACAATAATCCATTTATAACATTTGCATCACAATTGTTATAAAGTAATTCACATTTACATATTTTTTATCTTTTTAAGACGCTAAAATATACCGTGTATTACTATTCAATGAAAATGATATCTTATATGCATGCTTAAAAGTTCGTCATTTGTTTGAATTTGGTTAGTATCGTTGTTCATTTTGGTTATAAGTTACTTCCATCACGGTTTTTCCACTACATATTTTTATCCGATATATTTAAAAGTAATAGTTTTTCTACTTTCAGATAGACATATGATTATCTATATATCACTTTCTTCATACCTTACTTTTAACATAATTAGGTATCATCATTCTCTTAAAATATTAAAATGCATTTTTTAACAGCACCTAATATACTACACTTTGTCCACGACCCAACAAATACATTTTAAAATGCATTGGTCTTTAAAATACAAAATTGAATGAAACAACAACTCGCAGATGCTCATTGTTACAACTCACAAGTCACAACCCACAGCTTGGATCCCACTTATTTATTTTGTCCAAAACAATACACTTCCGTAATTTCGGCCTCTTTGTTCACATAAATTGACTTATAACATCTCGAAAAAGGTGAAAATAAATAACTTTTTAGTTAGTTTTTATGAATAACAATATAAAATACTGAATATAAACTTACTAACCATAGGTAAAATAAAGGAGCAAATGCAGATAAAAATACATGTACATAAGGAACTATCTGGTGATAATCTAGTAGTAAGGGAGTCTGAAATGATATCCTAGAAGTCATGGGTTCGATCATTTCCCTCATAAACGTTTATCCGATGATCAGAGGAAGATTTGAAACGGTTACTACAATAGTAAGATCTCATACATCATGAACATAGCTCGGTCATTTTGGAGAGTAGTTAAGAGTACCTTTTTAATACAAATTAACTATACAATATGACGGATATAAAAACATAAATTGGTGTAGAAGGAAAACTAAATTTTTGTTAGTTTGTATTTATTTATAACTCGAATAATAACCAATCATAATTTAACAAAAAAAACCCCTTGGGAAGATATTGTCTCCTCAATCATGGAACAAAAATACGACAATCTTTACATCATTTTCTTTTTTAGACACGAGTATACACAATCGGGTCACTTAAAGTAGAAGGGATATGTAATGGACCCCATGTGACTCAGAACTAAAAAGCAAACACATAATTGCAGTAATTGAATCTCTTTTCTATAATTATTAGACCCGTTCGAATTGCCTCGTCAATTAGCTCGTTAGTCTTGTCGGCAAACAATACCGTTAGCATCTGATCATCGGTTGGTGGACTCGGTGAAACTAAGAGCAATGGGTGTAGTCACTCCAAGTCGGAAGCCACATATGCGTCACCTCTGCGCCACATCACCATTTCACATTTCACATACAAAACCTCACAAATACCCCCTCTACCATTACTTAAGTCTTAAGTCATTTGGGACCCACCCCCTTTTTTACTTTTTCTTTTTTTTAAAAACATAATACTTCATTAAAATAAAAATTACATAATACAAATTAAAATACCTAAAAAAGAAAAAAATTTACCGAAAAATAAAAAAAAATTACCGAAAAAAAAAAAAAACAAAAAATAAGAAAAAAATACCGAAAAAAAACTACTCGTCGTCATCATCCACGTCAAGTTCATCTTCGTCGATGGGGTATTTTTCGCGGATCGTCTTTTTTTCCTTGACGATTCTCGCCTTATCCTGGCGCCCCAACCCGTGAGTGTTAGTGCTTAGGAATCGCAATTCTTCCAACCGCACGAAAACGTCATCCCGCGCATTTGACCTTTCGTAAGCCGATTGAGCGGCTTCACTTTTCCGCCTAAACTCGGCCATCATAGCCTCGCCAAGGTCCGGCGGTGCGGCACTTCCGGCGGTGTTAGTGCCGGATGAACTTTCCGATCTATTTTTTTTTGCCTTACGAGACTTTCCCGCCGGACGTGGTCTCGTATCTTCCCCGAAAAGTTCCTCGTTATCGGAGAGCGAAATGGGCTCGGGGCATCCCATTTCGGGCTCTTTTTCATAACTTCCAACGCTAACCTCGGAAACGCTAACCCAACACTCGGCCAATAACACTTCTTGTGTGGCGTCCAACCGCATGACCGTCCGACTTAAGTTGGTTGCATCTTTTTTCCCCTTTCTACTCGCCTTTTCAACAGCCGCGGGGTCTTGAGGTTGTAACACACCGATTTTTCAAAACAATTTAAACTTTTTAACTAAATAAGTTTAACATTAAAAATCCATAGCATCCAAAATATGGTTTGAATAAAACATTTGGAATAATTAAAAAGTACCAAAACCGGTGTTACAATAATATCAAAAAACAATAGTCTAGGGAACTAAATAAGTACACCGAGCTAATCCTTCCAAATGCTAACTATGGGCCGCCTAATCTTTTGCTCCCAAACCTGAGTACACAGTCAAAATAAACGTAGTACGTGAGACAAATATTGTCTCGTGAGAAACATGAGTTTTAGACCCGGTTAGAAATAATTTGCAATAAAATAATAATTAATAAATTATCAAATTGCACACAGTCAATCAATCTCTAAGGCTTGCCATAAGCCAAACACATACGTAACGGGCCTCCCCGAAACAACTCCCCCGATATGGGTTATCTAGGTAAACTCCCCCGTTTCTGGGTTATCTATTTGCTCCCCCGATTTCCGGGTTATCTCAAACTCCCCCGTTTTCCGGGTTATGTATTTCTCGACACACTACCCTTGCGCAGGGTGGTACCGCCCCAAGTAGGTGTCACTAACTCCCCCAACTTGTGTGGGTTATCTAGGATCCAATCAATTAGCTACCACATAACAAATCATCAACTTGGGTCAAAGCCCATATCACAACTCAATCATACTAGTGGTAACTAAGCAAGTCAACTTACAATTCAATTCAATTCAATTCAATTAAGTTCATACTTTATCAAGTCAATCTTTTCTTTATTAAAGATATTTATCTAATAAAGACTCTAAAATCCTTTCAATACATAAAACATGGTTTACTATGTACTCAGAAAGATCACATGTACTCACCTTAGCAAAGCTATCCAATACTTGTGTAAATCAACACAATCTCTACTTCTCAATCAAGGAAGTACTTCCAATCTCAACTCCTTCTTGACCTATTATCAACATCATCACAAATCTAGTCATAAACCATAACTAGCTACTAGTTAATCCATTTTTAACATTTCCAACCACCAAGTTCATACCACTTGGTGGAAATCTCAAACCCTAGTTCAAGATTTCTATCCATAAAACCGAAATCCAGTTTGTACACATTGATTACAAGCTTACTATGAGTGTTTTACACCCATGATAGATCATCTTCCCCAAAGATGATGTGGTTGGTTCCCAAAACCACCATTAATACCCAAATAGAGCTCAAAATACCAAAGAGATGCATAAACTAGCAAGGATTCTTACCTTAGATCAATAATCTCCAAGAAATATGAAGATTTGAGCTCAAGAACAGCAACAATCGTGCACTTCTTCCAAAATAACGGATGGTAGGGTTCTAGGGGTGTAGGTGTCAAAACCCTAGCCTCAACCCGTTTTTATACGGAGCTAACCAGTTCGCGATCGCGAACTCAAGTTCGCGTCGCGAACTTCGCGTGTCGTGACCACTTCGCGATCGGTAACTGGTCCGGAACTCTATGTCTGAAAACCTCAAATCCCTGGTCGGAGTTCACGATCGCCATCTCATGTTCGCGCCGTGAACTCCTCCAGTCAGCTAGGCTGCACTTTTCGGTCCCTGTCTCGACCCGGTTTCATCCATAACTTTCTCATACGGTGTCCAAATGACACAAAACCAATTCCTACGGTTCTTAAATGAATTATCCTTGTTTATCATATTTTTGTACAATTTATTTATTTACAAAATCTCGGTCGTTACAACTATCTACCCCTTAAGAGGATTCCGTCCTCGGAATCGCATCATAATCAACAAAGTTCGGGTAGCGTTTCTTAATCTCATCTTTGACTTCCCAAGTCAAATTTGGCCCAAGGGAATGCTTCCACTTGACCAACACCAACTCAATTTCTTTATTCCTTAATATCTTTGTTTGGGCCTCCAATATGGCCTCGGGCTCTTCAATCAACCGGTTGGGTGCATCGACCCGCAAATCTTGGAGTGGGATAATATTCTCCACTTCACCCACAAATTTCTTCAAATTACTAACATGGAAGGTGTCATGGACACCTTGCAACTCGGGTGGAAGTTCTAACTTAAATGCTTGTAAGCCGACCCGTTTCAAGATCCTAAACGGGCCTACATACCCTGGGCTCAATTTGCCCTTCTTCCCAAATCTCATCACGCCTTTCCAAGGCGACACTTTCAACATCACCATATCACCGACATTCAAATCATAAGGTCGCTTTTTCAAACTCGAATAACTCTTTTGGTGATCTTGTGCCACTTTCATATTCCTTTGAATTATTCCGATTTTCTCATTCGTTATTTTTACAATCTCAGGACCCGTGAGTTTCGTCTCACCCGCCTCTAACCAACAAGAAGGCGTCCTATACTTTCTCCCATACAATGCCTCAAACGGTGGCATCTTAATTGTCGAGTGATAACTATTGTTATATGAAAATTCAACTAACGGTAAATGTTCATCCCATTTACCGCCAAAATCCAATACACACGATCTCAACATATCTTCAACCGTTTGGATCGTTCTTTCACTTTGACCATTGGTTTGCGGATGGTAAGCCGTGCTCAATCTTAATTTTGTTCCCAATTCTTCTTGGAGTGATCTCCAAAATCTCGAGGTAAACCTCGCGTCCCTATCGGACACAATGGACAATGGTACCCCATGCAAACGAACAACCTCATCAACATACAATTTTGCCAACTTCTCTAGTGGCATGGTTTCCCGAATAGCTAGGAATAACGCACTTTTCGTTAACCTATCAACAATCACCCAAATGGCGTCATGATTCCTACTCGTCTTTGGGAGACCAACAATGAAATCCATTGTGATGTCATTCCATTTTCCGGCCGGCACTTGCAACGATTGTGCAACACCATAAGGCACTTGGTGCTCGGCTTTCACTTGTGCACACATGGCACATTTCGATATGTACTTTGCTACCATCGACTTCATCCCGGGCCACCAATAAATTTTCTTCAAGTCTTGATAAGTCTTTGTACTTCCGGGATGAATCGAATACTTAGACTTGTGAGCATCATTCAACAACACTTTTCGGTTTCCACCGAACTTCGGAACCCAAATCCGGCCATTCACGGTTTTTAGCCCTTGATCATTTTCCTCAAATACTTGGTCCTTTCCCAACCTCTCTTGCCTATACTCGTCCTTCCCTATCACTTCCTTTTGTGCGGTCTTTATACTTTCAATAAAGCTAGACACTACATCAATCCGCATCAACTTAGCCTTGACCGGCTTTTCATAAACTTTTCTACTCAAGGCGTCGGCTACCACATTGGCCTTTCCTTCATGATAAACAATTTCACAGTCGTAATCACTAATCAACTCAATCCACCTCCTTTGTCTCATGTTCAAGTCTTTTTGTGTAAACACATACTTGAGACTTTTGTGATCCGTGTATAGAATGCACCTTGTACCATACAAGTAATGCCTCCAAATTTTCAAGGCAAAGATGATCGCCGCCAACTCTAAATCGTGTGTTGTATACCTTTCTTCCGCATTCTTCAACTGTCTTGAAGCATAAGCTATCACCTTACCTCTTTGCATTAAAACACAACCGAGACCTTTATTCGAGGCGTCACTATACACTACGAAATCTTCCATACCGTCGGGTAGAGTGAGGATCGGTGCATTGCACAATTTCTCTTTCAACAAGGCAAAATCATCCTCTTGCTTTTTCCCCCCATTCAAACTTCACATCTTTTCTCGTTAGTATTGTGAGTGGAACCGCCACTCGGGAAAAATCTTCAATAAACCTTCGGTAATAACCGGCTAACCCAAGAAGACTTCTAACTTCGGTCGGGGTCTTCGGTGCTTCCCAATTCTGCACCGCCTCGATCTTAGACGGATCAACTTTTATCCCGCTTCGAGATACCACATGACCTAAGAATTGAACTTCCCGCAACCAAAATTCACACTTTGAGAACTTAGCATACAATTTTTCTCGCTTCAAAACTTCTAGAGTTTGCCTTAAATGTTCTTCATGTTCTTCTTCGGTTTTGGAGAAAATAAGAATATCATCAATAAATACTATGAGAAATTTATCGAGAAAATGTTTACAAACCCTATTCATGAGATCCATGAAAATAGCCGGGGCATTCGTCAAACCGAATGGCATAACCAAAAATTCATAATAACCATAACGGGTTCTAAAGACCGTCTTCTCGGTATCACCTTCTTTGACCCGAACTTGATGGTAACCCGATTTCAAATCAATCTTGGAAACATAATCGGCTCCTTGAAGTTGATCGAATAAATCATCTATCCTTGGCAAAGGATATCGGTTCTTTATCGTCATCTTGTTAAGTTCTCGGTAATCGATACACATCCTCATCGAACCATCTTTCTTCTTCACAAATAAAACCGGTGCACCCCATGGTGACGAACTAGGACGGATAAAACCTTTATCGAGTAAATCTTGGAGTTGGGCCATCAACTCTCTCATCTCGGTGGGAGCTAAACGATACGGGGCTCGGGCAATCGGCGTCGCCCCCGGAACTAAATCAATTCGGAACTCGACTTGTCTCTCTGGTGGCAAACCGGGTAAGTCATCGGGAAAAACTTCGGGAAAATCCCGGATAATCTTCACATTTTCAACCGTCTTCTTCTCTTTTCTTCCATCTAGGACATAAGCTATGAATGATGAACATCCTTTCGATAAACACTTTCTTGCTTTAATGGCGGTTAACAAGTTTGGCATATGATGCCTCTTTTCTCCATAAATATACACCTTCTCATTCTCGGGAGACTTGATCGACACTAACTTCTTTCCACACAAAATCTTGGCTTGGTGGATTCCCAACCAATCCATCCCAATAATTACATCAAAAGCCTTAATCCCCATAGGCATCAAATCAACCTTAAACTTTTTGCTATCGATTTCTAATTCACAATCTCTATAGATGTGTTGAACCATAGAGGTTTTTCCATCGGCTACTTCTATTTCATACAACTCATCAAGTAACTCTAGTGGGACCTTAAACTTAGCACCAAATTCATGAGACACGAAAGAATATGTGGAACCCGAATCAATTAGTACATATGTGGGTATGGAGTTTATGAATAAGGTACCTGAGACGACATCATGAGTCTCCTTGGCTTCTTCACGCGTGAGTTGGAAGGCACGCCCCTTGACTTTCTACGGCTCCGGTTTCTTGTGAGCGGTTGACACCAACGTTTCGGTTCCTTTCTTTGGGCATACATTGCTATAATGCCCTTTCTCATGACACGAGAAACACTCCACTTCATCAAGGTTCCTCACCTTGCAATCTTTAGCCTTGTGGCCAAACCGACCACACTTGAAACAACCATTGGAATCCGCCTTGCACTCTCCCTTGTGGTCCCTACCACACTTCCTACATCCACCAACACTTCCTTGTTTTGACCCGCTCGGGGCAAACTTGCTTTTCCATGATGGTCCCGAAAAACTTTCAAACTTTCTTTTCTCATTACCAACCGATCTCTCTTGAACTCTCCTTTTACTAACTTTCTCAACACTCCGGGCGACATTGATCGCCTCATCAAGAGTGGTTGCCCTCTTCACTTCGAGCTCATACTCCCATGGTAACCCATTGGCAAACCGAACCACACGACTACGTTCGGTTGGGTAAGTACTTGACACAAACGGGAGATATCCCATGAACTTCTTGGTATACTCATCCAAGGTCAAATTGCCTTTCTTGAAGTGCAAGAACTCTTCCAACAACTCTTCTAACTCCCTCTCGGGACAATACTACTCCTTGAGTCTTCTAGTGAACTCATCCCACGACATCTTGTAAATGGCTTTCTTCCCCAAAGTTTCATACACGGTGTCCCACCATGTGAGAGCATCATCTTTGAACAAACGTGAGGCATAAGTCACCATGTCTTCCTCTTTGCACTTGCTACTCTCAAGCACACGTTCCGTTTCTCGAATCCATTGAACCGTCACTTTTGGTTCCGTACTCCCGAGGTAGAAGTCGGGTCGACATGCAAGGAATGTCTTGTATGAACATCCTTCACGTTCAATCTTTCTCTCTTCACCACTTTCCCCATTGGAGGATTTCTCGGTCGGGTTGGTGTTCCCCGTTGACTTGGTCTTAGTGAGTTGAGGGGAATCTTCACCTTCCTCCCTCTCCTCCTCAAAAACACGTTCCTCTTCCTCCCTTTCCTCATCATCATCTCTTAAGTTCAACCGATCATTTATGATTCGGTTAACATCTTGTTGCATCACATTTCTCATGTTAGTGAGCATGGATTGAATGGCCTCCATTGTTACCGGAGTATGGTTATTCCCGATACCCGAATTGGCCAATCCATTCCCATCTTGATTCAAATTCGAAGCTTGCTCCCCATCCAACAATCGACCACTTCTCGTTCTAGCCATCTTACTATAATAAGATGTCAACTCAATTAGAATCCAATAAGTTGACTAAAAAGTCAAAATTAAACATAAGAATAGCTCGATTTAAAACAATTCCCTCAATGGTCAACCCTAATCCTTAAAGGTCAACCTAACTTCCTATAGAACATAATGTCCCAAAAGCAAAGTCTAAGTCTAGGGTGGGTAACCAACCTAATTCACTTAGACTAATGCTCTGATACCAAGTTGTAACACACCGATTTTTCAAAACAATTTAAACTTTTTAACTAAATAAGTTTAACATTAAAAATCCATAGCATCCAAAATATGGTTTGAATAAAACATTTAGAATAATTAAATAGTACCAAAACCGGTGTTACAATAATATCAAAAAACAATAGTCTAGGGAACTAAATAAGTACACCGAGCTAATCCTTCCAAATGCTAATTATGGGCCGCCTAATCTTTTGCTCCCGAACCTGAGTACATAGTCAAAATAAACGTAGTACGTGAGACAAATATTGTCTCGTGAGAAACATGGGTTTTAGACCCGGTTAGAAATAATTTGCAATAAAATAATAATTAATAAATTATCAAATTGCACATAGTCAATCAATCTCTAAGGCTTTCCATAAGCTAAACACATACGTAACGGGCCTCCCCGAAACAACTCCTCCGATATGGGTTATCTAGGTAAACTCCCCCGTTTCCGGGTTATCTATTTTCTCCCCCGATTTCCGGGTTATCTCAAACTCCCCCGTTTTCCGGGTTATGTATTTCTCGACACACTACCCTTGCGCAGGGTGGTACCGCCCCAAGTAGGTGTCACTAACTCCCCCAACTTGTGTGGGTTATTTAGGATCCAATCAATTAGCTACCACATAACAAATCATCAACTTGGGTCAAAGCCCATATCACAACTCAATCATACTAGTGGTAACTAAGCAAGTCAACTTACAATTCAATTCAATTCAATTCAATTCAATTCAATTAAGTTCATACTCTATCAAGTCAATCTATTCTTTATTAATGATATTTATCTAATAAAGACTCTAAAATCCTTTCAATACATAAAACATGGTTTACTATGTACTCAGAAAGATCACATGTACTCACCTTAGCAAAGCTATCCAATACTTGTGTAAATCAACACAATCTCTACTTCTCAATCAAGGAAGTACTTCCAATCTCAACTCCTTCTTGACCTATTATCAATATCATCACAAATCTAGTCATAAACCATAACTAGCTACGAGTTAATCCATTTTTAACATTCCCAACCACCAAGTTCATACCACTTGGTGGAAATCTCAAACCCTAGTTCAAAATTTCTATCCATAAAACCGAAATCCAGTTTGTACACATTGATTACAAACTTACCATGCGTGTTTTACACCCATGATAGATCACCTTCCTCAAAGATGATGTGGTTGGTTCCCAAAACCACCATTAATACCCAAATAGAGCTCAAAATACCAAAGAGATGCATAAACTAGCAAGGATTCTTACCTTAGATCAATAATCTCCAAGAAATATGAAGATTTGAGCTCAAGAACAGCAACAATCGTGCACTTCTTCCAAAATAACGGCTGGTAGGGTTCTAGGGGTGTAGGTGTCAAAACCCTAGCCTCAACCCGTTTTTATACAGAGCTAACCAGTCCGCGATCGCGAACTCAAGTTCGCGTCGCGAACTTCACGTGTCGTGACCACTTCGCGATCGGTAACTGGTCGGGAACTCTATGTCTGAAAACCTCAAATCCCTAGTCGGAGTTCACGATCGCCATCTCATGTTCGCGCCGTGAACTCCTCCAGTCAGCTAGGCTTCACTTTTCGGTCCTTGTCTCAACCCGGTTTCGTCCATAACTTTCTCATACGGTGTCCAAATGACACGAAACCAATTCCTACGGTTCTGAAATGAATTATCCCTGTTTATCATATTTTTGTACAATTTATTTATTTACAAAATCTCGGTCATTACAGAGGTTGTGAAGGTTGTGGTTGTGAAGATTGTGGTTGTGACCATTGTGTTTGTGACCACATTTGAGGGGGTTGTTGTTGAAGGTTTTGAAATTGTTGTTGAAGCATAAATTGATTATATTGCTCTTGGGAAAATGTCGGCATCACATATTGGGTACCATACGGATTGGACACCGGCATTTCGGTATTTTAGGTGGACGATACCGATTGTTGGGACGAAGGTGTTGATGGATTGGACGCCGGTGAGCCGGATCTTCCCCATTCAAGAATACCATTCATCCAATCGGGGTGTGGTTGAGACATTTTTGTGAGTTTTTGAGAGTGAAAGTGTAAAAAATTGTAGAGAGTGTGTAGAAGATGGTGTGAAAAAAGATTATGATTAAAGGGGTTATTTATAATAGGTTTTATTTAAAATATAAAAATAAAAAAAATTAATTTTCGTCAAAACTAGCCGTTGCCTACGGCTAGTCCACGTGGCACCTCCCCATTCGACCGCTGGCTTCGTCGACCATCCGGCGCCTCGCCTCGCTCGCGTAGCGGGCGGTGTCGTGGCGTGTCCGGCGCGCCGAGGTGGCATCCGGCGCCTACCCCTCTCGTGACCACACCGCTTTCTCTAAGAATGAAAGAAGAGTGGAACGTTGGCAATGGCTATATACATGTTAATTATTCATTTTTAGATTTTTTAACACTATAAATTCACATATCTACTACTCATTTCTTTCACATTTTCACTACTACAAAAAGGGATCCAGACTCAAGTTACAATTCCGACATGGATGGTTTCGTGAAAAAGAGAGTTACCAAACACTTTTATACTAGACTGCATTTTAATGAAATCATTAAGATGCTTACCAAACAACACCTTGCACATTTTCCAGATTTCTTGGTTCTGCATTTAATAATTTATACTGGGAATTTAATTTTAGAAAACTCGTATGCTTTTTGTTTATGGAACAATAGAAGGTTTAATTGTTATGAGGGCATATTATGTGTAGATGCAAAGTTAGAGATTAAGAACTTGAACCAAATGATTATAATGCAGTTAAAGATTATATTTCATATCAAAATAACAAAAAGTCATTAGAGAATTCTGTATTTAGTATACTTGCTAAAAACTCACTTTATGTTTGATAAAACTTGAACAGATATGTATCTATTTTTTTTAATGTTATATAAAAAGTATGCACATCACATATAGGGTTGGCGGACTGCAATCACCCAACCCAAACACAACTCATTCAGTTAATGGTGTAAATTACCTAATCCTAACACGAACCGCATAAGCCGTTTATCTAAATAGGTCAAAGGAGTTAGTAATTTAAACAAGTTGTAATCAAGCTTGCAGATTCAATCTGACTTTTTTTTTTAACTGGTTGGTGGGTCGACTAGTTTATCTACAACCCAACCACAAAATGACCCGTTTAACATGTTGGTAAGTCCTTTTTATTATAATCTGCTGAAAACAATTTACAACATAAATACTAGACTAACGGATATAACTAGAAGTATTATGCCTATTTCAATTACCCTAAAAAAAGAGAATATTAACACTAGACGGGTTGAACACGTTCCCAATGAGTCAACTCGGCGAGTCCTTACTGGTCAATCAAGGTGCCAACTGGTTTTCCAGTCAACGCTTTTGAAACATTCCCGGCCTCCAGCATGTTAAAGATGACAACTATAATTGCAAAATAAAAATACAATAAGTAGTACTATAAAATTAATAAAAAAAAATATTTTTCAGAAATTAAATATTTGAGAATAAACAAACCAGGAATTGCATTCTCTTGACAGAATTGTATTGCCATCGAATCCATGGAATCAAAATCTCTAGAAACAGCATCACGATAGGATATCTGATCAAGTGTCACGTTTTCATCACAAATTCCATTTACATTTGTACCTTTAATCACCGCATCTGCATTGACTGGTCAACAAAATACAATATCAAGTGAAAAAAGTCAATAATATAAAACTAAAAAGGACATGGGTTGGGCTGACAATCATCCAATGTGTATCCTTAGTTCAAACAACCTCCTAAATCGCTTTAATTTATAAGGGCTAACTATATAAAAATGTATCTAATTCGTGTCTACTGTCTAGTTGGATGCATTTTTTCATATACTTGTCCCTTTAAAAAGATTAGATATTAATATTACAAAAATAATAGTTTTTGCAATATCATCCAACGCATTAAGTATTCTATAAAAATCTAAAATTGGAAAAGAAAAACTAGTGTATGTGGAACATTACAAGTAAATTCACACACTCTCTCTTCAACAAACGTATTCACTTTCTTTAAAAAAATCAAAATCCATTTCATTAATTAGAGTAATTTATGTTAAAAAAACTTGGTTATGAAGTGCCAAAAGTATAAAAAAAAACTTAATGTGAAACGACCGACAACGTTAAAAAAAGGGTTTTGTTAATGACAGCCCTGTCTTTTAAGAAACTATTACATGCACTATTAACTTGTATTTTCAACAACGGAAGGGGAATTCCGAAAATACAGGAGGTAGTTATTAATCAATGCACAAGTATTTATGCAAGTCTGAACATTTTATTGACAGCTCTAAGGGCTGTCATTACCATTCCCCTTAATAAATTAAAAATATATATTAAAAAATCACGGGTCGGGTCATACTCTCGGAGGCTCTTAAAGCGGCGGCCGTATCGGTTGTAAAAAGTGGATTTCCGGTGCCCGCGCCAACACCGCCAAAAATAACAACTCGACCTTTTTCAAGATGACGCATTGCACGTAACCGATTATACGGTTCAGCAACTTCCGGCATCACAAATGCACTTTGCACACGTGTTTGAATACCTAATTTCTCTAAAGCCGATTGAAGTAATATTGAGTTCATTACTGTCGCCATCATGCTGCAAATAATTAGCAATTTTTAAAAAAATATAGAACGTGGATATAACTTGTATACTGATGACGTGGCATCTTATATGGTTGCCACATCAGCAAAATTATCAGCTACTTGAATATATATATACCCGATTTGGTAAGCTGTAGGCCTGTCTAAATCAGTTGCTGACACCCAAGAATCGCCACAAAAGAAGTTACGGCCTCCGATAATAATAGCCACCTGCATATCACGAGTTATACAGTAAAATCTCTTTAAATTAATAATGTCAGGACCGGAGAAATTTATTAATTTAAAGAGTTATTAATTAATCAATAAAATTTATAATTATTAATTTAAAGAGTTTTTAAGTAATTATGTTGTACATACTGAACAAAAAGACAAATTAGTTTATTACTCTTAAAATTACGTTGCAGCGAGCCTTAGACTGTGCGTAATGGGTGACCGTTCGCAGTTTGGTCACCCCTGCCACATCTGCGCCACATCAGCTTTCTCTCTCCTGATCAAACACACGACCAGACAGCGACCAAATGCCCGTAATGGGTGACCGTTCGGAATTTTTTTTTTTTTAATTTAAATTTCATTAATAATTAAAACATTACATTAAAAATAATTTAAAACATTACATTAAACATAATTAAAAAAACATTAAAAAAACTACTGGTGGGCTCGTCGATTCCAAATGTGTTCCACCAAATCAGATCTAAGATTAAGATGAGTTTGTTTATTATGGATCTCCCTGATAACTTGCAATACTTCTTCATGTGATCGTACGGGGTCGCCTTCACTATGTCACTCTTCCGGATGAAAATCGGGACATATGGCCCTGCCTTTGTCTTTGATAATCATATTATGTAATATGATACAAGTGTACATTATATCCCTTATTTTGTTAACATTTGGGGACCTTGCAGCCGTTTTTATTATACCCCATTTTTTCTTTAGAACGCCAAATGCTCGTTCTACGTCTTTCCTTGCAGCTTCGTGTGCTTTCTTGTAGTTCACCCGCTTAACATCATTCGCATTTGGGTGTGAAATGGACTTAACAAGAACATACCATTCCAGATATATCACGTCAGTAAGATAATATCCCCATTTGTAAGACACCCCGTTTGCCAAAAAGGGTACCTCAGGTGCTTTCCCGTCTTTGAGATCATTGAAAATATGGGACGCTCGTAAGACGTTGATGTCGTTGTTCGACCCGGCGACACCAAAGAACGCGTGCCAAATCCACAAATCATGCGAGGCAACCGCTTCAAGTAAGATGAATGGTTCGTTCCCGTGATCCCCTCTAACATATTGCCCACGGTAAGCATTTGGACATTGAGCCCAAGGCCAATCAGTACAATCAATGCTTCCTAGCATACCGGGAAACCCATGTTTCTCCTCATGAAAAGCGTATAGCTTCGCCACATCAGTATGAGTAGGCTTTCGCAGAAACTCATCTCCATACAAGTGCATAACCCCTTTACAGAACTCTGCGAGACTATCACGGCTAGTTTTCTCACCAATTTGTAAGTATTCGTCTAGAGCATCGGGTACGGTCCCGCATGCTAACTGACGAATTGCAGAAGTGCACCTCATTAGCGGAGAAGTACCTGCGTTCCCTAGTGCATCATATCGTTGCGCAAATAATGGGACGGTATTAGTGAGATCGCGAACAATGCGTGTGAAAAGATCACGACTCATCCTGAAACGTTTGCGAAAATCATGCTCGTTATACGTGGGATTTTCAGCGAAGTAGGCTGCCACGAGACGGTCATTCGCACCTAGGTTGCACGGAAACGCCCAAACAAGTGCCGCTCCCGTTTCGGAATCTTCAAGGATACTGATACTCCTCGGAAACTCCTCGAAACGTTTCTAATCTGCCGGAAACGTTTCTGCAAAGTATCGGGGCCGTTTCAGGGGCCGTTTCTGCCATATTTGAACTTTGTGATGGGCTTTGAGTCTAAATTGTATAGAAGGCTTGGGCTTTTTTATCCCTAAAACGAACGTCCCCTTAATATAATAAGCCGTATGTGATCACCATTCACCAATTCGACATTCGACAATTACCCTCTGCTTCATTCATAATCGATCACTGCTTCGTCTTCTTCAGTTATTTGTTTAATAAGGTAATTACTAATTTACTATTGTGGTCTGTATTTCTGTTATTATTTATTAAACTTCAATTCGTATGTAAGTAGTGATTAATTGATTGTTTGAATGTTTGATTTTTGATAATTAATTATTACATTTGAAAGATTTAGTTTTTATTTAGAGTTTACACTTTACATCAATTTATATGTATTATGGAATTTCTTTAAAAAATATATATATTTTTTAATATTTCATATTTGCCGTATCTTGCCGTTTCCGTATCTTGAATTTTTGAATTTTGCCGTTTCCCGTATCCGTTACGTATCCGTTTCCCCATCCCGTATCCGTATCCGTGCAACTTAGATTCGCACCGCCACGGTCCCTATTCACGTATCTTCTAGGAGTTCTAGGGATATTAGAACTAGAACCTTCAAGAAACGCGGCCGCCGTTTGTAAAAAAACCAAGATGTATAACCCTGTCCTCTTCCTCGTCGCCAAAAATGAAATTAGCGACATTCATTTCATCGTCGGAACTCATTTTTATTATAGTGTGTGTGATAAAGAAATGAGAAGTGTGAAATTTTTTAGAGAGGGTGATTGAGAGATTTGAGTGTGTGTTTGAGTGGAGAAAGAAATGAGAGTTGTGAATTATTTGGTAAAAGAATTGGGTATTTATAAGGTAAAAAGGGGTGTTTTAGCCGTTGGAGAGGGGAGGATATAGCCGTTCAACGGTCGTGTTGAACGGTCGATTACTCGACCGTTGGAGGTCCTCGACGCGTCGCCGGAGAGGAGGCGTAACGCGGGGGACGCGTCGCCGTTGCTGATTTGGCCGGTCGCGACCAAACGATCGGTCGTGCATTACGGAGAGTCTTAGGACTCAACATAAATTAGTAACTACTGTGTTCATATGCATTGGAAATCAATAATGATTTTTGAAGTGCAGCAAATGTAAACAAGAGTGTATTATATTTTTTTTAGTTTTTTATAAATTATTAATATATGATTTTCTTGGCACCGAAAATTATAAAGGGATCTCCCAAAAAATTATTATCTTATTATTTTATTAAGTATTTTAATTTTTTACATTGGCCCAAGTCGGGACCGGACACTTTTATTATTTTAGAGAGTTTATTAATGTACCGAGTATTGATTTAATTTAAAGAGATTTTATTGTATATCTTACATAAAAAAAAAATAAAAAAAAAAGAAGAAGAGAGATAACTACCTCCACACCACAACGAGAAGCTGATGCTACTTCTTGTGCGATCTGCAAAGCCACCTAAAATTACAACAACTGAGTTTAGCATATAGTTTGCAACAAATCTTTATATAAAGTCAAATAGGAAGAAGTCAAAATTGAACCTTCGGGTCAATGCTTTGACCGCTTCCAGACAATGCAGTGCCACTAACTTTGAACACGACCCGCTTCCATTTCACGTTTCTAGTTGATCTTATGTTGTTCAGAATTGGAGTACTGTTCGGTGCAAGCCTGTAAGTATATATACATCATACACATTAGTAATAGGAAAATGACAACAAAAGCCCTTATGTATGTATCAAAAATTTGTACATCAATCAATAACCAACCCCTGTATTTTAGGAAATATCCTCAATTAATGAAAGTAATGGTTTTTTAAATACAGTATGTCTTAACAGAACCCTAAGTAATATTAGAGAAAATAGTTTGCATAAATGAAAGATTGTCTACAGTAAGTAATAAACTGTAATGAGGATTGAAACGAAGAACTAAATCACTGGAACCAAACCTTGCAGATCGACGTAGCCTGCTGCCGGAAGAGACTCCGGCAGTGCCGGACCTATCATCATCGTCATCATCATCATCGGAAGCAGCTCCACCTCCGCTTTTAGTCACCGCAGTGTTTCCGAAAATGTTGTCCATTTTCTTAAACCAAACCCAGTTACTGGCACTACCGCCATTACTCTCCATTCTCTGAGTTTCAAGCTTGTACCTTTTCTTCAAATTGTCAATTTTATTCTTACATTGTTCCATACTTTTACGCGATCGTTCATCACAAACTTCCGCCACCAATTCCACCACCACTACCCAATCCTTCCAGCGCAAATTACTCCGATTCAACGCCAAGTATTTGTCCGTATACGAATCGAGAAGGGCTGCGATTGATGCATCACTCCACTCCTCCCGTTCCTTCCGGTGATTTTCACCTGCAGAGGAATCGAGTTTAGCTTTCTTACTCCGCCTTCCATTTGGAGTGATTTCGCTTGATTTTGTTGGGTCTTCAGCTGTGGCCTGAGAATTCACGGCGGTGGTGGTCGCCGGGGTTTCCCCGTTGTTACTTCCTTCTCCGATCGGAGGTGATTCGACGTTTGTTGATGAAGCCATCAATGAAAGAAGAGAGAGAAATTAGGGTTAGGGTTTCTGATTTCTCCGATGGAGGAGAAGAGAGGAGAGAATAGACAGACTTACGTTAACGGGTCGTTAAGTGTCAGCTGTTTCATGCCGTTCTGGATTTTCCGTCACATGTCTGTAACGCCTTCCGTTAAAACTTAAATGTAGGACTGTATTGAAACATTCTGCGTTAGTTTCATTTTGGGCCCCCAAGTTTATATTTAAGGTACAAATAACTCAGTTTTTTTAACGATAAGTTAGTTAGTGGTTCGATATATAGAGTCACATCCAAGCGGATAATATGCATTCTTCGAACATATCTCCTTTTTGAGGAATAAAACCTACCTCCTTATTAATCTCCCGAGGAACGCCCTCAACAAGGATTGAACCCAAGACCTCATGAAGACAACCCCAGATAGGGCTGTAAATGAGCCGAGCCGAGCTCGAGCTCGACTAGGTTCGAGCTCGGCTCGTTTAATTTTACCGAGCTCGAACTCGAGCTCGGCTCGTTTCGAGGTTTATGTGTAAAGCTCGAGCTCTGCTCGTTTCAAGGTTTATGTGTAAAGCTCGAGCTCGGCTCGTTTAGGTTTTTCCAGGCTCGAGCTCGGCTCGATTAAGCTAATTTAAGCTTCCATATATACGAAATATATAATTCTTTTAATTAATCATAATATTTAATATATGATGTAAATCTTTTTTTTATATATATTATTTTATATATGTATATGTATAATATATATACACATAATTAGATAAATACATAATATGTATTTATATTTTTTTTATAATAATTAACTATTTTACCTCGTTTAGCCTCGCGAGCCTAAATGAGCTCTTAGTATGAAGCTCGGGCTCGGGCTCGTTTATTAAACGAGCTCTAAGTTAAGCTCGAGCTCGGCTCGAACTCGTTTAACTTGAGTTTTTATCAATCTTTTAACGAGCCGAGCTCGAGTAGCTCACGAACAGATTGGCTCACTTACACCCCCACCCCCAGACAATCCTGACTAGTTGATCTAGACCAATGGTTTACAAATAACTCAGTTATATCATACATCTCACAATGCTAATTAACAAATTCAACTGATTTACTTTCAATTATGTTTATAAAAAGCAAACTTCACCCACGCGTTAGATGTTAAACTCTACAATTTATTCAAATGTCAAGATAAATTTCTATTTCAATATATTTTGATTTATCCAATTTGTGATTATTGTTATAATAATATGTGGTTTTGTGTCCTTTAGGCTTTAGATATACTTATTGTAGTGTCATATTGTATGAACTCATATTAACCCAAAAATCTTATCATAAATTTGAGATCATCTAATTTTTTTATTTTAGGAAATCTTGACTGAGTTGTATCACACCCCGCCAAAAGTGTTTTGCGGAAAAACGGACGTGCGACTTCTCGAGTATACATAAGCATATGATTATCGTAAACAATAAATGTTTTAAAATCTAAATAATATTTGAAATAAAGTATTTCACAAAATTGAATCTTAACAAATATTTGAAAGGTAAAAGGTAAATGTTTTAAATAAATCGTGACATCTTGACACATGCATGCTTGTGATCCAATGCTACTAAGACTCATGCTTCATCTTAGTTACCTGAAAAACATATGAAAAATAATCAACAAAATTGTTGAGTGAATCCACAGGTTTATAAATTTGTTTTGAAATCCAAAGTTTTCTGTATGCCAATAATGACATAAATTGTATAATGATATAGAATCTGAAAATGATTTGAACTCCAAAATGTTCATGTGCCAACCATGGCATAAATTGTGTGATGAAATAATGTTTGAAAATGATTTGCCACCACAGGCTGTAATCTGATAATAATTGATATGTTGAAATATTGAAACATGTAAGTGTTTTGTAAAGCATGACTGATATCCCCCTAAGGTTTGCAAGGCCTTCGAGTTAAAATGCCGACCCTAAATCCATAATCAAACTCCAACTCTAATGATAATGAATCTAAGATATGCACTCCCTGATTTGATCACACTGTGGGAGGAAGAGTCTTAGCCAATGGTACCATCTGCATATCAAGGGTCTAGTCGAAACTAGCTAATGATAATGGTATGTAATCTACATCTAAACTTAGTCCGAGCATACGGATTGATTGTCATGGTTTAAGTTATGTTTCATCACAAGTAAAATAAATAGTCATAGTGGGATTTACTGAAGCAAAATGATAGAAAATGTAAACATTTATAAAAGCAGTTGATATGTTTTTCACCCAAAAACAGTATAAAATGTAGTAAAAAGAGGGGTTGTGGACTCACCTGATGCAATGCTACCCAAAATGTAGACAATAACGTGGTTTCCAACCAAATGATCCTATAATCCTAAACGCATAAGAATAATTGTATGAAATGATTTGTCTATGCTAAATGATGCAAAATAATTCCATAAAAGGGAATTTAGACTCGAGCGATATGTTGATGACATCGTGAAGCGAATACGTATTTTAAATACGTTTTATTTGATTATATAGATTCTTAGGAATGTGTTACTCTTTGTTTATAGTAAACGACTGACACCATAGATAATTGTTTAATAATAAATAAATTTGAATAATTAAAATTTCTTAAACAGTTATTAATACTAATTAAATAAATTTTAAAATTGAATAAATCGATAAGTTTTTATTTAAAACATAAAATCTGAATTTTATTAACACAAAACAGTATCTGGGCTGTAATTAAATCTGTTGGTTTAACTTTAAAGTGAGTTAGAAGCTTGATCTGTTGGACCGAAAAAAATAGGTCTACAGCTTGTGGGCTCAAATTAAAAGAACAAAGATTTGTTGGGCTCGTGTCTTCTGGGCTGGCCAGGGGCCTAGGCCCGCGACTGAGACGGGATAACAGATCAGGGTACGCCGCTGTTACAAGGACACCGGCAGGTAAGGGGAGGCGACGCCGGCGAGAGGAATAACGACATGCTCGCCGGAAAACGCCGAGACTCACGTTCACACACCAACATATACATTCGAACATAGAATCAAAAAGAGAGAGATTGTTATACCTTCAAGTGATTCAGACGAAGGAAGTTGATGTGTCCTATTATGAGATGGACAAGTCTCCCAATACTAATTACAGCTAATAAAACAAGTAAGGCAAATATGTGGGGCAATTTTCTGATATTCGTCTTATCCATGACTGAGATTTAAATACAAAAAGGGAAATAACTACTATCCTACTTTAAAGGAAACATGGTTGAATAGCAAAACAAATACTGAAGACTAGGTGACTGAGTGAGTGGGTACGTGTGCATGCATGGAATAAGGGCACATGGGTTTGACACAATCAACCTTGAAAACGGATAGGCTTTTGAGTAATTCGTTTGGGCCTAGCTTGGTCGATGGGCTCATTCTGTTGGGCTGATGGATCAGTAGATGTATCAACTCCCTCCGTCTCAAAAATGACCTCGTCCTCGAGGTTGACTTGAAATTCAGGGTATCGTAGACGGAATTCTTGTAAGTTTTCCCATGTTGCTTCCGCCACATTGTGATTTTTCCATTTGATGAGGAATTCTTGGTTCAAATTGGTGGTACGGTGATTTATGATGTCCTCTGGTTGGCTTATTGTGGTTTCAGTGGTGTTGGGCCATTCGATGGGTAGGTTGTCGGTAGGAATCTGTTCGTGACTTGCTTTTAGGAGGGAGATGTGAAATACGGGATGAATTTTGGATGTTGGTGGGAGTTGTAACTTGTAGGCAACTTTTCCGATTCGATCGATGATTTTGTATGGGCCGTAGTATTTTTTTGAAAGTTTCCTGTTCGCTCGATTTTGAACTGATTTTTGACGAAAATCTTGTAGACGCAAATATACGAGATCGCCAATGTTAAATTCCTTATCGAGACGTTTTTTGTTGGCTTGGTTTGTCATCTTTTCCCGTGCTTTTGTTAATGATCGTTTGAGATTTGTTATAATCCTTTGATGAGTGATCAACGATTGGTCGATAGAGGCCATGGCGCTAGAACCCGGAATATAGTTGTGGATCGTTGTAGCGTCACGCCCATATAGTGATTTGAACGGTGTCATGTTGATGGATGAATGGTGACTCGTATTATACCAAAATTCGGCTAAGTATAGGTATTGATGCCAGGTTTTTGGCTCGTCTGACACAAAGGCTCGAAGATATGCCTCTAGACAACGGTTGACGACTTCCGTTTGGCCGTCCATTTGTGGGTGGTAGGCACTCGAATGATGCAGTTTAGTGCCTAGTTGTTTAAAAAGTTGCTTCCAAAAATTACTAAGGAAAAGGGGATCTCGATCTGATACAATTGAGTTTGGTAACCCGTGTAATCGGTATATATCTCGCAAAAATATTGAGGCTAGGGATGTGGCAGTGTAGTTTGTTGGGAGTGGTATGAAATGAGCTACTTTGGAAAGTCGGTCAACGATGACCCATATAGCGGTTTTGCCATTGGCCGGAGGGAGGGAGATGGGTTATGAAATCCATCGATATGTCCTCCCATGGTTCGGATGGTATCGGGAGTGGTTGGATCAGGCCGTATGGTAGATGGTTTGATGGTTTAGTGGTTTGACATATGGTACATTGGTGTATAAATTCAGTAACTTCTTGTTTGAGTTTGCTCCATGAAAAAGTAGCAACTAATCGTTTGAAAGTAGCTTGAATTCCCGCATGACCGCCTAATGTTGAAGAGTGAAATTCCTGCAAAAGTTTAAAACACAAAGAAGGTATGTTAGGAATAAAAAGTTTGTTGTTGTGATATATCAAGCCATCTCGTAGGGTGTGGTTGGGAACTGATGTTGGGTCAAGTTGGATTTTGTTTATTAGCTGTTTGCCCGCCTCGTGGTTGGAAAAATATGATCGTAACTCATTAAGCCATGTAGCTGTTGGACCGGTGAGTGACAAGCATTCTGGTATACTGACCCGGCTTATTGCATCAGCGACAATATTTTCTCTCCCCGGTTTATAATGGAGCTCGAAGTCATAGCCCAATAGTTTAGTGATCCATTTGTGTTGGGTTGGGGTGTGTACGGTTTGGTTTAATAGGTGTTTGAGGGAGTGGTGGTCGGTGAAGATTCTGAATTTTTGACCCAACTAGTATTGTCACCATTTTTTGATTGACTCGGTGATCGCGTAAAGTTCACGAATGTATGTTGATTCGGTTTGCATTCGGCTCGATAATTTCTTGCTAAAAAACGCGATGGGTTTGTCGTTTTGTGATAAAACGACACCAATTGCGTGTCCTGAAGCATCCGTTGTGAGATCAAACGGGTTTGTGAAATCTGGAAGTGCTAATGTGGCAACTGTTTTCATGGCACTTTTAAGTTTGGTGAATGCTTCTTGTGCGTCTGTTGTCCAAGCAAAAAGTGGGTGTTTAAGTAAATCATTGAGTGGTGAGGTAATGTGTGCGTACCGAGGGACGAATCGTCGATAAAAACCCGTTAATCCCAAAAACGCACGAAGTGTGGTGAAAGAGTGGGGTGTTGGCCATTGTTGGATTGAATATAATTTGTCGGGATCTGCCGTGACGCCTGATGATGAAATGTTGTGACCCAAGAATTGCAATTTTGAGGCAGCAAACTCACATTTGGTGATCTTGATTTTGTAATGGTTTGTGAGTAATGTTTCAAATACCGTTTGAAGATGTTGGTAGTGTGTGTCCATAGAGGTATTGTACACAAGAATGTCATAAAACAAAACTAGTACGAATTTTCGTAGAAACTTACGAAATAGGTCGTTCATAGCCGCTTGAAATGTTGACGGGGCGTTGGTTAGCCCGAATGGCATTACGAGAAACTCGTAATGACCGTCAATTGTACGGAAAGCAGTCTTGTGAATATCGGTGGGTGTGACTCGGATTTGATGATAACCGGCCCGTAAGTCAATTTTTGAGAATATCGTAGCCCCGTGTAACTCGTCGAGTAATTCATCGATTGTTGGAATCGGGAAACGATCACGAATCGTTACCGCGTTTAAACTTCTGTAATCGACACAAAAACGCCAAGTTCCGTCTTTCTTTCGTACGAGTAATACCGGTGATGAAAATGGGCTTTGACTAGGCCGTATGACACCGTCAGTTAGCATGTCGTTGATCAGTGTAGTCATTATTTGTTTTTGGTAATGGGGGTAACGATACGGTTTGACATTCACGGGTTTAGTGTTTGGGATAAGTGGAATGTGGTGATCATGAATTCTTGGTGGTGGTAACGAGTGAGGAGGTTCGAACAAAGTATAATATTGGTGGAGTAAGGCTTGAATGTTGGTGTCGTGATGGTGTAGTGGGTTGGCTTCTGTTTTGGTATTGGGTATTGTAATATTTTCATGTTGAAAAATCATTGTGTGTAATGATGCCACTGATTGCTTACGTATGAGGCTGTGGAGTGAACTAGATGATACTTGGGTGGCTAGGGGTTCTCCTTTAAGAGTACATGTTTGACCGTTGACGTGAAACGAGATCTGTGGAATTGAAAAGTCGGCCGTGAGTGGTCCCAAGGTGCTTAACCAAGCGAGACCGAGTACTATGTCGGCTCCTTCAACGGGTAGTACAAATAATGGAACGGAGAATTTTGTTTTGTTTAGGTGAAGGTCGGCTGCCGGGAACAATCCTTCACATTGGAGGAATTGTCCATTACCGATCATGACCGGGAACGGTGTGATTTTGGGTGGGTCGGAGCGAAGTAAGTGGGCGATTCGAGGTTGGATGATGTTATGGGTACTACCGCAATCGATGAGCGTGGTGACAGGGTGGCCATTTAGGTAACCGGTAACACGAAGTGCTCTCGGTGATTGTAGCCCAAAAAATGCAACGTCAGAAAGGGCAAGGAATTGGGGTTGGGTGGTGTCGGGTGGTGGGTCGTTGTCTGGTGGTTCGGTTGATTCGGTAGGTTGGTTGTCGGGAGGATCGTCATTTTCCACGATAAGTAGAAACTGAGGTGGGTTACATTTGTGGCCTGGTGTGTATTTTTCGGGACATTTAAAACATAAGCCTTCTGATCGGCGTTTTTGGAGGGCATCTGCGGATAGCCTGGTAAAGGGTAATGTGTTTGTAGTTGGTGGTTTGGAAGTTGTAGGTATGTTTGGTGAGGAGGTGATAGTTGGTGTTTTAGCAGATGGGGTCGTTGGGGTGTTAAGGGTGTTGTTGCGGGGAAATGAAGAAAAACGGGAGCGAGATGAATTGAGTTTGTCCTCAATTAACTTGGCGAGACCGTATGTTTGGTGTAAGGTAAGAGGATTGTGGATGGTGATTTCGGATTGGATATCTTGACGTAACCCGGAAATGTAACAATTTCGCAAGGTTTGTGGTGACAACCCGATAACGCGATTGCTTGTTTTTTCAAACTCAGCTTGGTAGGCTGCAACTGTGGTTGTTTGGCGAAGCTTAAAAAGTGTGGCTTCATGATTTTCGTAGGATGATGGACCGAACCGTAATTCGAGATCACGAGTGAATTCAGGCCAAGAACGGATGAGGTTATTGTGTGCTAAGTGTTTGTACCAGCTTAATGCTTCACCGGTAAAGTAAAAAACGGCTAAAGCAAGTCTCTGATTTGGAGGAATTGAGTAATAAGCGAAGTAATTGTCCGCTTGAAATACCTAGTCAAGCGGGTTAGTTCCATCGAAGTTGGGGAGCAGAATTTTAGGTGGTCTTGGTTGATTTGGTGGCGGTGGCGGTGGCGGTGGTGGGGGCGGGATGGGCCGGATGTTGTGAGGGTGGAGATGAGGGTGTGGGTTTGTTCGTATTGAGTTGCGAGTTGTTGAACGATGATATTGAGCTGAGTTTTGGAGTCTGCTCGATCGGCGGTAATGGTTTCGGAAAGCTTGGAGATGGCGTCAACCATGGCAGACATGGGGTCGCCTGATGGTGTTTGGGTTTCTTTGCGAGGAGGCATTGGAACGAAAGGGATGAAAGCACCAGTTGATGTGTCCTATTCTGAGATGGACAAGTCTCCCAATACTAATTACAGCTAATAAAACAAGTGAGGCAAATATGTGGGGCAATTTTCTGATATTCGTCTTATTCATGACTGAGATTTAAATACAAAAAGGGAAATAACTACTATCCTACTTTAAAGGAAACATGGTTGAATAGCAAAACAAATACTGAAGACTAGGTGACTGAGTGAGTGGGTACGTGTGCATGCATGGAATAAGGGCACATGGGTTTGACACGATCAACCTTGAAAACGGATAGGCTTTTGAGTAATTCGTTTGGGCCTAGCTTGGTCGATGGGCTCATTCTATTGGGCTGATGGATCAGTAGATGTATCAGAAGAGATCGGAGGCTGTCAGAATTGTTTTTGGATCGCCGGAGACGTTTCTGATATACCGGAAAAGATTCCGTTCGCTGGAGGATTGCTTAACTCGTCGGAGATGGTGTAAGGTTAGCAGGAGGTAGTTATCGGAAAACAGAGATGATTATTTTGTTTCTAGTTTGAGTGAAATGAAGGAGACGATATGTGTTACTGGTTTTCGACTTTTGTTGATGACTAAATACTCACATTCACCATTTATTAAAATAATAATAAGAAAAGTCGAATAGTTAGTTGAAAGAGATAGTGTGATGATGGAATGGTTCATGAGCTTCATGATATTTTAATAAAAACAAATGAGATACGAATGTGCAAAGGATTTGATCGAGTTTTATGGAATTCGGTGAGGAGCACGTGGGTTAAGGGTATTAAACAAGAGTCTTATTAAGTTTATATAATAAATAGAATTTAATGATATATTCAATTCATCATAAACGTACATATTTTTAAAACATGGGTTCAATTCTATATAGCTTATTAATAAGATATTAGGTATAACTGTTATTTGTAAATTAATCGCGTAAAATGTCTTATACATTTATTTTTCGTACCGGTTAATTTAGCTGAGCGTATCATTGTAAATGATAAGGATTATAAAGATTATAGTTTCGAGTTCGGTTTAAGTTTACATTGAGTCACCAACTCGCTAAATATACAGTTCTAACCGTATATGATATAGATAAACTGACACGTGCATAATGACGATGTGTATTAAAAAGACATAATATGAATGTTTGCTAGACACAAATGCAAAATAATTGCTTTCATTAACGATGAGAAATATTTATAACAAAAATTGGGTTACAATAATTGTCGGGTTAAGTGGCCGATTGAAGGTCGTCACAAGTTGCAAATTTGTATATGAAAAAGCAACTTAATTTTTCAAATTAAAGTGATAGGATCCTTATTTTAACGATAAGTTATAATCGTAATTATGAAATTGTTATATATAAAGAGATCTATAATTTAAATATGAGAGGTGATTTCAAACCACAAAACGTACCCAAAATATAGAACTATCAAGGGAGGGTCACAATTTCAAGTCTTTGGCACTACATATATGTTTTCCCTTTTTTTTATTTTTTGTCTGCCCCTTCTTATAACCAAAAAAAAAAATTATAAGAGGAAGTAAGGAGAAGATAAAAGTAAAAAGAAAAAGGAAAACATATATGTAGTGGCAAAGACTTGAAATTGTGACACTCCCTAGTGTCTTAATCAATTGGGTTGGAAAAAGCATCTACATCCTACCAATTAATTCACATATAAACAAAATGAAAATGTGTTGGCTAGTTTCTTTTAGCTAAATTACTATTCATCCGTTTATAAATGTATTATTACTATACCTTTTACAATATAAATTAATGTTCTAAATGGCTTAGTTAACTCATACACTTACAAGTTTTACAGCTAACTATACAGTCATGCTAAACAACAAAGGGATTATTTTTACACTATAATTTTTATTGTATCTACCACAACTATTGTTTTATATACTTGTACATTTAAATGTATAACTTATATTGTATATTGTATGAATTAAAAGTTGTCATGTAAAAATTATCATCTAAACAATACCTATGATAAATGCAATAAAGTATATTATTATTCCATTTGAAAATAATTCACTCTTGTAATGTCATTCAAGAAAATATATTGTTTCTTTTAGATTTGTAGTTTACCTTTCTAAAATGCCTTTTATTCTTGCCATGCATGTGAATCGTAGAATTGAATCGCTCGGAACTGAATCGATAACTAAGAAAGTGTCTTCAATATTTTTCATGGGCTTTTTACGGTTTGGATTGATCCGGTAATCAATTTTGCATGAAAATTAGCACCAAGAACCGAACTAGTATAACTCAATTCGCCAATTTCAAACAGTTCTCGTTCCAATTTGCACAAGCCTAATTTTGATAATAGAAGTGGTCAAATTCCTGCAGTGAACCTAAGTTTTAAGTCACTTTCATCATTCCCCCTATATCGAAGGGTAAATTACATATAACATTGTGAATGACAAAATACTTGATCAAAAGATAAGCTTTTTTTCTCTTTAAAATCATTTAATGTCCTATAATCAGCTCTTATTATCATCCTAAAAATCGAACAACTCACGTTCATCATGTATACAAGGTCACAATAAAACACGATTACATGATACTAAACTGTATTCCAGTCTTCCATATTTATCGACACCCAAATGATACAATATCTCGGGTTACAACGACAAAAATATAAGATTTTTTCACTTCAAGTACACCAATGTTTGGCAACATAACCTCATAATGTAACATTTAAGTAAACATCTACCATATAACATAAGTTTTATAAGTATAACGATACTAAATGTCACATTTCACACTCCAACAAAGCTTTTGCATTCACTTCTCGGCTAAACCTCCAAATGTAATTTAAACCCACGAGTAGCTCGGTAATCGTTGCTTCAATTTTTTCTTGATTTGCATAATAAAGTGTTTGTACCAAAAGCACATTTGTTCTCGAGACCATATTTTGATGCTCAAAACTTCTTTCCGATTGCCACCTAATCGTATTATGAGCAAGTGGCGATAACCAATCCAAGATTCCCAACATTGCTTCACTCCATTCGTCCGATAAACCCGAATCATAAACCGCTAATTCCAAGCTTTTAGCATACGGTTTTAACCTAATTCTAAGCGCGTTTTTCACATTTTTCGGTAACATGTTATATAAATCATCTCGTGCATCGTGACCGATTAAATGTGGTGATGCAATTAGCTTTTCAAGTACCACAATTACATTAGCATAATGTAGCGATAACGCGACCGCACCAAGGGTCTCAGGTGGTGCATCGTGTCGGTTCGGGTTCGCGTTCGACCCGCCCGTTTCTTGAGCCCGAACCCGCCACGTGGCAGCGGAAGTCGGGTTCAGGTCGTGAGTCTTGTCCGGAGACCCGTTTCCGACCATCACGCAACCGCTAAACGGGCCACTTGTGGTGCTTAAACGGGTCGGTGTCGCGTTTTTCCCGTGTATTTTCGATGAATTATCGCGGGTATGCCACCATTTTAGGCCCGTTTTAGCAGCTCGCATTAAAGGTCCCGACTTTGATGTTAGTTTCCCAATGGGTCCTGAAAAAGAACTCATATTTCTACTTTTGGAGCTAGAAACCGTCATCGCATTATTACCAAGCGGGCCAGAAAAGTATTTCTTCGCGTCACCCGTTCTTGAAATCGGGCCAGATTTTGTACCAACGGGCCCTAACGGGCCCGATGCAAATCTTGGAATCTTATTCTGACCCGTTTGAATCTTATTCCCTAACGGGCCAGATTTTGGAAGTAATCCGGAATCTAGTAACATAGATTCTTCGATTTTTGGAGGTAATACGTGCGTTATTCCAAAAACATGCCCGATTCTTGCAAAAATAGTGAAAATCGATCTTGCTAAAATAAGAACAACATAATCATAAGTTTTATTCCATAAAGATACATCCTTTAACCGTTTTACTTCATGTTGTTTCCATGCCAACTTTTTTGTATAATCAACAATAGTTATACTATCATGATCATCGTTACCCTTCAATCTTTTCAAGATTTGTTCAAGTTCTGAAAGATTTTCCATTTCTTGATATAAACTCGCGTTAACCGTAATAAAAGTTTCCATCTTTTTCACTTTCTTGATCATTTTCTTGCATGAAAACTGCCAATTGTATTGATCAACACCAAATTTCATCAAATCATCATACGCACGTTCAAAGCATTTTAAAACGGGATCTCTACATTTACTTGAAAGCCTCGTGACAACTTTTGATATGTTTTCCAAATTGTGTAGCATTTCGGCACATATTAAATCAACTATGTAATCATCATCATCCGAAACGAGCTTTTTAATTCCGAGTGAATTGTTTATTTCTTCTCTTAATTTCATGATTTGTTTGTCGTTTAGTGAATTCCATTGATGAACTAGTTTTGACATTACACTTGCTACTTCAAAAACCACAACTCCAATTCTCACTTTTTCTGGACCGTGATCATGTTTCTTTGACGGTTTCCAAAGACCATGGAACCATGATTCGGATACCATGGTGCACCCTCAAGAGTGCTCAACGGAAATTACTTTGATTCTGAAACATAAAGAAAGTAACAATTAAAAATTAAATCTGAAAAAGCTCACTCAATTTAACCAGTTATGAAAAAAATCACTAAAAGAATGGAACAATATTGAATCTTGAGTGAGTTTTGAGGTTAAAAAAAGTTTAGATGAACAACGATGAAGCTACGTGATATAAACGGGTTCAATAATGCATGCATGAGAGGAAAACCTGATTTTATTTCTATTAAAAGGTACATAATTAAGTATAGCATATGATAGAAGTGCATAAAATAAGTCAAAACCTAATAAATTCTTTTCTATATGTATACATTAAGCATTTTGACTTTCTAAAGTCAATGGATCACCTTTCAAAATCTAAACTGATAGATTTTGTTCAGGTTATGAGTATATAAACACAATTGAACATATCATCAAACGATTGCAACAATTGGGGGAAAAATTATCTAACCTTAGGGCTCTATAAAAGGACAGAAATTGACTCATAAAGCATGCATATTCGGCTATTCAGTAGCAAATTTTGACCCTAATTTAGCCCAAATCATAAACTAATAATCATAATTAAATCAATGGCAAGATTATGTACTCCAATTTCATGACCTAAAATCGAAATTTGACATAAACCAACACGAAATTCATGACTCCGAATTTAAAACAAATCAAATCGATTAGCATTTCCACATTCCGATTTCAAACATTTTATTCAAAAAATTGAACACTCCAAAGCGCTATTCAAACATCAAAAACCCTAAATCGACGCTAATAAACGACATGTATGAACAATTGAACATGTAAAACAAACCCTAATTCCTCAATTTCAAATCAGCATTCGTGATACAATGAAAGGCGAAACAATACTCACCGATTGTATGTGCAGATGGAATGCAATATTGACAGCACGGATTTCAATGTGTGCGAAAGAAAGATGGAATGTGTGTGTGAGAGAGAGTGTGTGTTCGGAAAGAGGCAGAAGCTGCAGTGACCACCCACCCAACTCACATGGAAAGGTTACAGAGAAACCGAGTGAGAACTTAATTTTCAGAGATTTATCTTTTTCACCTTCATCTTTCAGAAAATGTATCTTCAAGTCCTTCTACTCTAATTTGCTAATTTGTTCGATGAAAAGTATGCATAAGGCCCCTCTTATGTGCTATCGATCTCGGTGAGCACTTTGACCGAAAAAATCAAATCGAACTGAAAATCAATCGAACAAAACCGATAACATGTAATTGGTTAGGTTTTGATTTTGAAAATTCACCATTTTTCGGTTTCGGTTTCATGGGTTCCGTTCGGTCCTCGGATAAGATGAGCATTTAGGCTAAAAAAAACTGAACCGAAACCGAAACGAACCAAAACTGATTACATGTAATCGGTTCGGTTTCGATTTACTAAATCCATCATTTTTGATTTCAGTTGTATCATTTTAGTTTCGGTTCAGTTATGTTCGGTCTATGAACAGTGCTCCGCCACTTCAGTTGGCGACACCAATGATACGGGACCTTTAGTTGAGGTCATCGATTCCATGGGTCGGTTTGGCACACGACAAAAAACCACTATTTTAGAGGAAAAGAAAATTAGACTTTAGGAATCAAGAAAGCATTAATTTTTTTTTTAAAAAGATGTGCAATAGGTCGTTTTCTTAAATTTTTTACTTACTTTTTATAATATTCTCACTGCTATAAAGTCGCTCATTTCAAAACATGTTTTTACACAACTTCTCATCTTTAAAAACTCCATAATTAGTCAAAATGACTCAACTAGGGGTGTAATCGAGCCGAGACAACTCGTGAGTTACTCGAGACCGACTCGAAAAATACTCGAAATCGACTCGTTGTGAACCGAGTCGAGCTCGAGCTACTCGAGTAGGGTTTCGAGCCGAGTTCGAGTTCCAAAATACACAGCTCGTTAGGCTCACGAGCCTTATCGACTATCGAGCTTTTATTAATTACCATTTTACCCTTTTTCCATATACATAATTACCTTTTACCCTTTTCCATGCACATATTTACAACAAAAAAGTGCATTTTTTTAAAAAAAATATGAATTTTTCGAGCCGAGCCGAGTATCGAGTCGAGTTTCGAGTTTTCACCGAGTCGAGTTCGAGCTTAAAAATGGAAGCTCGTCGAGTATCGAGTCGAGTTTCGAGCTCGAGTTTTAGTTGGCGACTCGAGCTCGAGCTTGGCAGAACTAGGCTCGACTCGACTCGTTTACACCCCTAGACTCAACCGAGTGACAACAGCGGTTTACTCATCCAACGTATTACTAGGAGAATACTATGGACTGAGAATGAAAAATAATTTTTGACGAAAGTTTTTACTAGAGTTGTTGAGGCCAAATTAACCACTAATCAACTCGGAGACCAATTTTGGGTAAAAGTTGGTGATTTAATAATTCTCCGATGACTATTAAATTTTAAAAAGATTAACTAGATTAAGACAAGCATGATATGTCAAAATCGACAAATACTTCTCAATTATAGCTATGCTCTACTTTTATGTACTGCTTTTATTTTGATATAATGTAATAAATAAAATACAAAAGAAAAATTAATAAAGCAATGATGCTACCATAAAACCATCAAAGTAAGTTGATTACCTTTTGTAATCTTAAACTATATATGAGACTACACATGTTTACCATTTGCCACGTCACCACGACGGACGCATTTGATTGGGCGACAATGTCACCCGTAATTCACTAATTGGTCCACTTGTCCACGATTTTGTCAACATGCAATTAAACAGAAGAGAATATTAGTTAATGTAATTCCGGATATTATAGGATTCAAATATGGTAATTTTTATACCTGCATTATTTACTTTTGAATGGCTTTTATGGACACAATTGACCAACAATAAAATCCGCAATCAAATTCGTCCAATGAACCTTTCATGCTTTGTATGTAGTCGACAAAAGGTAACCTATTCAATCCCTATATTATAGGCAACAAATAAAAACAATTAATGTTAATTCCTTTTTAACCAATTGCCATCATAATCTTTTCCCTTTTTTTCGTCAAATCAATTACTAATACCCGATTTTAAATTCATATACCCATCCATCTCTATTTAAAGTTAACATACAATACGGATCATTCTACAAAATTACAAACCTGCAACGACATTCTGCCGTAACTCAAGGTACATCTTCTTCGTCTCGATTTTATTATACGCAGCCATAGGAGAAGTTGTTGTATGCCGACTGTTTACTAATTGTTAATCTTTTTTATTTAATTCATGTGCTTGCAGGTACACTATCTGCTGAAAGTCAACAAGTTCATCAATTGAATAACAATTTCTAAACAATTTTTGCAAGGATTGCTTAACAATTTTATAAAATAAAGGAATCGATTAAGAAATACGTTTAACATTCGAATTTGAGAATTGATTTCATTATCTATTAAATGTTTACAGACTGTATCAAATTGAAAGTTTGTTTATCTTTTTTTATTTAATTCATGTGCTTGCAGGTACACTATCTGCTGAAAGTCAACAAGTTCATCAATTGAAAGGTATTTTCTAAACAATTTTTGCAAGGATTGCTTAACTTATTTGACTGTATCAAATTGAAAGTTTGTTTGGCCTTTTTTAATTATTAAAACTATGTGTACTGTCATAATACATTTATAAAGAAACCAGCAATTTTCAAAAACTGTGTTTAAAAAAGTATACCATCTTTTATACTAAATCATATTTCACGGTTGTATATAAGATTAAAAATACTGTATTTAATAAAATTTATATCAATGATGAATGTACTGTTTAAATAATAATACAGTTTTTATACTAACCTATTTTAAATCAGTATTTTCATTACCTTAACAGTGTTATTCGATTAGAAGTATTATTATTTAATTTGTAAATACGTTTAAGGTACTCTGTAATTGCAGATTGTATTACCTATTTTAATTACAATGCGGTTTTTAATAATTAAATAAGTATTTTTATTTTATTTAAAATTTTTTAATACAAACTGTAATGTGATTCAACTCTTTCTTTTACTATCTGGTTTTAATTACCTAGCGTGTATTTAGTTTTATTAATAATAATACAGATTTTAATTATTATGGCTGTATTTAGTTTTTAAAAAAAATACAAACTTTAAGGTAATTAAACTCTTTCTTTAAATCTGTATTTACTGAGTAAATTGTAAGGATCTAACTCAAAAACAACCATTTTCAACATCATATACAACCAACTTAACTAAACCTAACCAATATACAAGTTTAAAACATAATTACCAAAAGTAAAATATACATAACATGGACCAACTAACTATATCGGATACAAACCAACTAAACAATCCAAAAGATATACATCAAAATATTATAATTCTATACCAAAAGAGAAGCTTTCCCAAGCTTCAAGCAATCCAACTTCCACTATCTATTCACACTTGCCTTTGCCTTTATCTATACCTGAAA
Organism: Calendula officinalis; assembly: GCA_963853835.1. Taxonomy (NCBI): domain Eukaryota; kingdom Viridiplantae; phylum Streptophyta; class Magnoliopsida; order Asterales; family Asteraceae; genus Calendula; species Calendula officinalis. The sequence continues at coordinate 35,443,242 of OY970825.1, forward strand.
ATAATGACAACTAAAAGTGTAAGCTATAAAGCTTAGTGAGTTCCACAATGTATAATGTTATACTAAATAATTATATAAATGATCATAAATAAACAAACCAATAGTAACGGGTCAAAGTACCGGGTAAGCATAACAACATCATCACAAGGCATCACATGACAATACCGGGTCAACAATGATCACTGTAGGATTCCAGATTTAACAAACTACGTCATTCCCTCTTAGGCCATTAGGGAATGAGGCCGATGAAGGTGGCCATGGCACCCCTAACCGAGTCCATGATCCAGCTTCACCACCACGGTCCATACCACTCCTCCACCAGGTACTCCCGCGTCCACCGCCCGACATATTACACAAAGTAATACTCGAGCCGCCATGGGTCCTCACGAAATGAAATGTCACTCAAGGCAATCCACTCAAACGGGTCAAGTAAAGCAAGATTTGTCAAAAGGATCTCAATGTTCTAGGCAATCGAATAATAATCAAGGAGGTCAAATGATACAAGAACCCACTAACTATAGTGCATATAACATAAATAGATATATATATAATTATAAGTATACACATTACACAAAGTGAACTCACCTGGGATCAAGCAATTGCCAACACAAGCTAAGAAATTCTTTAATCAAAATCCCAATGTCACCGGTCAATGAAATCACCACAATCTCCCAATTGATTACCTATCACAATTATACACATCTCAACAACAATTCTAAACTATAATCATATCTAGGATAAACCTTAGTCATCAATTTCCCCTAATTTGGTGATGAACCAAAACTCTAGACCACCAATTTACTCATACTTGCACATGATCACATGCTAACTACAATTCTCATAGCTAAATACTCAGTTACACAAGAGTACTATCTCAATTTTCAGATTTATAACTCAACCTTCAACTAGGGTTCTTGACCTAACAACTAAATATCTCAATTTCTACTCATGCATGGTGTTAGGGATGAAGAAATACCTTGGTTATCAACACAATTGATGAAAGTCCTTTGATTTCTAGCCAAAATCTGCCCAAGATCACCAAATTTCGCTCAAAATCGCCCACACCCGACTAGAGAAAATTCTGGAAAAAGTTTTAGCTGAAATGGGTCAAAATCCCGTTTTTATGTCTGTTCAGCACAAGATAGCGCCGCTATCTACAAGATAGTGCCGCTATCTTGACCCCGCGCTTTTTAGCGCCGCTATCTCCAAGATAGCGCCGCTATCTACCCAGATGCTAAATTTTTTCGCGTTTTACCCAACGCTAAATCGAGTCGCTGTTGGATACCAGACAAGATAGCGCCGCTATCTACCCAGATGCTGCAATTTTCAGCTTTTTGTCCTTTTTAACTTATCCCACTTAATCAAACACCCCTAACACAGATTATTCATCAATATGCTATCTATCAAGACTTAATTCCTTATCATTTATCATCTAATAATGAACTTAACAATTAAAATGTTTTAATTAGAAACACGTATGTTACATAAATAATTAAAACTTTATTTACTGCTTTAATAATAATACATTTTTTTTATTAATTTAGCATGTATTTATTGTTTTAATTAGAATACAGTGTCGTATAATTAAAACTGTGTTTTCATTGTATAAATAAAAAAAATATAAACTTTAAGGTAATTAAACTCTTTCTTTAAATCTGTATTGCATGTATTAATAATTAAAAATTTATTTACTGCTTTAATAATAATACAGATTTTAATAATTTAGCATGTATTTACTGTTTTAATTATAATACACTTTTTAATAATTAAAATTGTATTTTTATTTTATTTAAAAATGAATAATACAAAGTGTAAGGTAATTCAACTCTATATTTAAATCTGTATTTAATGTATTAATAATCCGAATACAGTTTTTAATACTTTTCCATGTATTTACTTTTATTTACTTTTATTACTAAAAAAATAGTTTTTAATTATTAATATTGTATTTAGTTTTAAAAAAATATGCACTGTCAAACTTTTAAGATAATTCGATTTTTTAAATACTTTTTTTTTCCAGCCAATCAGAAAACATACGTTTTTTTAGATTATACGGTATTTCAATAAAACGACAGTTTGACTTTTTCTATACAATTTTTGCTTTTTTTACTTAAAATTATCGAAATGTACTGATGTGGTTTTACTTTATTATATAAAATGTTGAAAACCATTTAAATTTATACTCAAGCATAAACTAACCGCATTTTACTTTGTATAAGCAGTATGAATACCAACACTGACAAAGGGAAAGCAAAGTTGAACTACCAGAAAACACCAAATTCCTCTGGCCGCAATATGAGGCGTTTGGCAAGTTCCGGTATAGCAATAGGGTCCCGAAGATTCCGTCCCACTGAAAATTCAACACAAAGTCCGGTTAACATGGAAACAACCCACGGTTAATAAATTAGATACATACATTGTTTAATTATTATTTAGTATATAATATTATTAATGCAGATTTACAACTTTCTGACACACAGAGGATGAATATATGTCTTACGTATATTGAACACATGCTGCTTTGTAATAACAAGAGTTTGAAGTCTTTTTCAAACATGCCATATCCGGATGAAGAATACACGATGGAAAATTACAACCGGTTAATATATGACTAGGAATCGTACAACAGAGATGAACTCCGCGAGCAGCATCAACTCTTTATGCCAGCCTTACATCAGAGCAGAAATGTATCTACAGAACAGTCATGGATGCCGTTAATAATGAAAAGGGCGGAATGTTCTTCGTATATGGTTACGGTGGTACTGGGAAGACTTACCTGTACAAAACTATGTCTGCTGCATTACGGTCGCAAGGGTCAATAGTATTGAATGTTGCATCAAGTGGTATTGCGGCCCTTTTGTTGGACGGTGGTAGGACGGCTCATTCAAGGGTTGCACGTACTTATTATACTCGAAATAAACATTATAATATTGAAGTTTTATACGTTTTATATAATTTGCTAATTTTGAAGTTTGTCTAGGTTTGCAATTCCTATTAATGTGGTGGAAGATTCGTTGTGCCACATATCAGCTGACGGTGACCTTGCTGAGTTGATACGAAAAGCCAAGCTAATTATCTGGGACGAGGCACCAATGATTAACAAATATTGTTTCGAGGCGTTTGATAGAACCCTGAGAGACATATGCAGGCAGGACCCTTCGACACCGTCAAAATCTGTATTCGGTGGGAAAGTTGTTTTGTTTGGTGGTGATTTTCGGCAGATTCTTCCTGTTATTCCAAACGGCTGTAGTTAAGACGTGGTTCATGCGACAATCAATGCGTCATATCTTTGGGACCACTGCACTGTCTTGAATTTAACAGTAAACATGAGGCTGGGTTCAGGAGCATCTGAGGTTGAAAGAAAAGAAATAAAGGATTTTGCAGATTGGATACTCGATATTGGCAACGGCACTATAGGTATGTATTTATATTATTTATAACTTTTAATAAACAATTCCAGTATATTTTTTACTAATATCAATTTTTTTATAAATTATCTAAAAACAGGTGGTGAAAATGATGGTGAGTCGTCAGTAGAGTTCCCAGACAACATGCTGATTCCAGCGTCTGATGATAACGTTGGGGCTATTATTGCAGAAACATACTCTCATTTAGTTGATAATCTATGGCAATCCAGCTTTTTCAAGATAGAGCCATTCTTGCTCCAACGCACGAAATGGTTGACCTCATAAACGAACATATGATGTCATTAATTCCGGGAGAAGAAAAGACTTACGAGTCATTAGACTCGGTTTCCGCTGCAGATGAAGATGATACTATGTTTAACCTTGATCTTTACACCACTGACTTCTTGAACAACATAAAAATGTCAGGTGTCCCGCAGCATATACTGAAGTTAAAGATTGGCGCTCCGGTAATGTGTATGCGCAATATTGATCAGAAAGCTGGGTTGTGCAACGGAACCAGACTTCAGATATTACGAATGGGGGTAAATATAATCGAGGGTAAAATCATATCTGGCGGCAAGGTGGGTACAATTTGCGCCATCCCTCGAATGGTTATTAGCCCTTCCGACAACAAGATGCCATTCAAATTGAATCGGAGGCAATTCCCTGTTCAGGTATGCTTTGCTATGACCATTAATAAAAAAGTCAAGCCCAGACGTTGTCTCAGGTTGGTTTGTTTCTGCAAAAGCCGGTATTCTCACATGGCCAGCTTTATGTGGCTGTATCACGAGTTAAGAGCAAGAATGGATTGAAGGTAATTTATTGTGACATCGATGTGAATTACACTAATTCAACAGCAAATGTAGTTTACAAAGAAGTCTTATTTCGTTTGTAAATCTTTTGTAACATTTTTTAATGTATCATTTTTTCTATCATTTCTTCATTACATCTACATCATTATTATGTCATTTTTAAATTTATTAAGCATTTGATGGGAATTTTCTACATAAAAATATTTGAAGCATACCCGCCCATCGGGCGGGTTATGTAGCTAGTTACTGTATATACAATTTAGCCGGTTCAACGCCCGGTCCAATTTTACAACATTGTGATTAATATAAAAATAATAACACAATCTACATATTGGCAAACAAACGGTACGTTCTAGCATCTAGAATAATTTGTCGTACGGATGCCACGGCCCCTATCAACGAGAGCCCGGTTGACAAGACTCCAATAACCGTGTTCACCCAAAAAACCAACCCTTTTTTGGATGGCTTGAATGTCAAGTTGTAAAAGACCATGGGCAAAATGAAGTCCAAAGGTATGCAACCAAATGCACCAAACAATGCCATTATGTCTCCAAAAAAGGGCAACATTGCCGCGATAGTGGTTGCAATGATCACCGATAAGGATCTTGATATTAACCGAGGCACAATGTTTCTTAGTGAGAGTTGACCCTTCTCGGGATTTGCAAATTTACGCTCTAAAACCACGTTTGATGGTTGCAAGTAAACCTATCTCGCCAAAAGTTGGAAACGAATTGTTGCAAGTTAATTAATCAATCTATGAAATCAAAATAGAAAGGTCGAGTCGTTTTATAATCATAGATGCAATAGTTTATATATTAATTTGCGATCCTCGAGTTTTATCTTAAGCAAAAATAGTCAAACATAGAGCGAGGTACATATATCATGTTTGGATTGGAGAGTTCATATATTTCAACCATAACCCAATCTGGGTTAACCCCCACAGCATTTGTTAAACACGTTAGTCGTGTGTCGACCCGCTTCATGATATGAAATATAATAAAAAGTACATGATAAAATATAAAAATGTGAGTCATATTATATAAATGTACACAATAAATATCAAGATTTTTGGAAGGAAAAAAGTTTAATTCGTAATTTATCATACTCAGAAGGAATTAATGTATTTTTTTAAACAGGTTGGTGGGTTGAAAATACATTGTAAAGATCAACCCAACTTTGACCCATGAATTAAACGTGTTATCGTGTCGGCCCATTTGCATCTCGTGTCTATGAAATGTCACCCCCGACCCACATAACGCGATGAATCTAAATTTGACCATTTTAACATACAAAAATAAATCAAAACTTACCAAAGTACAAGCTGCAACTTGCAAAACAGTGAAGCCATTGGTCATAAGAAGAAACCATTTAGGCAACAACGGGTGCGAACCCACCATAAAATTTTGAAGAACAGAACTCCCAACTTTGTTACCAAAAGCCCAATAACCAGATATCCCAACACTAAAATAGCTTGAAATCACAACTGCATAACAGACCAACAGCCCTTTAAACATTTTCCCCTTTACTGGCTCTGCTATTGTAGCCTATCCCAACATAAAAAAAATCTAACAATTATCAGTATAAAACTTAGGGGTGTTTGGGATTGAAATTTGAAATAGATTATATGATTATTACGTTTTAAAAACACAAATAATCTAAAATAAGCGTTCTATCGAAAATCCGAAAAAAAAACAATTAATTGTGTTTTAGGGCATCCAAAACGGGTTTTGGAAAAAACTGATTATTTGCATTTTACTTATTAACTAAATAAATAATCAGTTTACCAAACACTCAAAATAACTTATTATTGTGATTTCAAACACCATAATCAAATCCAAACAATATTATTTAAAATCACGTTTTGCAATAACTGATTACCCATTTTCAAAATGCATAATTTATTTTCAAAAATTAAACCAAAATACCACCTTATAGTAACGATAAAGAATATACAAAAGACGTTAAACGGCATAGATCAAAGGTTTTCCAACTATATATGTTCTAATATTACATATATCCTATTTCAAAACTTACCTTTTGATACACTAAACTTTTATAAGTTGTTATGTATGGTATGTATCACATGGATCTAGAATCGTAGATTTTTTTTTACCTTTTATTTAACTAAACTTTCCGAAGAATCTTTTTCAAGAATAATGTAGATTTTTCAAAAACTCTCACAAATAATGCAATGCAGTTTTTCTTTGTCTTTCACAAATAGTGTTTATGGACTCTTGGAGTCCGGATTTTTGCCTAAATAGCACTCCTGGAGTCCGGTTTTTGAGGTAAAAAGTGTTTATCTTTCTGGCGTTATACTTTGTATGAGGTAAAAAGTCAAAATCCGGACTCCAGGAGTGCTATTTAGGCCAAAATCCACACTCTAGAAGTCCATAAACACTGTTTGTGAAAGACTAAAAAAAACTACATTATTTGTGAAATTTTTCAAAAATCTGCATTATTCTTGAAAAAAATTCCCTTTCCAAACCCTATTATTCTATATACTTCCTCCGATTTAAAATAAGTGATACACTTTGGGTTTCATACTTTTTGAGGCAAATGTTTATAATGATGATTAAATTAGATTAACTAGTTGGTTAGTGGGGAATGAATCCTACATTTTTTTTAATAAAGTGAGATTAATGATGTTTAAAAGTAAAAGTAAAGGTAAAATGGTCATTTCACTTTATTAAATTAGATAGTTAGTGGGTGTGAGTCCCACTATTTTTTTCCAAATAAGGTAATTTTTCAAAGTTTATCACTTATTTTGATACACCCCAAAAAGGAAAGTGTATCACCTTGTAATACGATACATACAGTAGTAAAACATGTATAGATGGGATACACTCGATCCATTGTAGTTTTCCGCACAAACTAACCTGTATCTCGGGAATAATTCCATTGCCATAAGTCGTACAAATGATTGAAATAGCATTAAAAAAGCCAAATATACGATTTATTCCCGTCCCTGTCAAGGAATAGTTCCTGGGAGGTCCTTTATTTGAGTTTCCTGCACTTTTTTAATTTGACTTTCGATCTTAATAGTAAAAATAAATAAAAAAGACGAAATTAATTAGTCGATGTACATTTTTTACGTACCGATGTAAATTGCACCAGCAGTTGTGCAAGCACAATAAGCAAAACACAAAACGAGTGACACAAGATTGATGTGCCTTAAGGAATGGAAAGATGGAATTTGTGCTAAAATGAGTGTATAGCATCCAAATATCACAATGAAATGGGATAATTGCATGCTTCCTTCCGGTCTTACCAATAAGTATATAAACTGCACAACAAATTTAAATATCAAAACTTTATCATAAGAATCATTAAAACCCATAACTATAACCTTTTTACCTAGGTCTTTTAAAAAATATCACGATTAACACATTCGTGTAACTCGCTTAAAGACACTCTCATTATAATGTGTTTTTTCTAACAATAACTATAGTGATGGATGGCGGATGGTCGGTGGTGATGATGAATATACTTTAAATAGTTACATTACAGCCCCTATACTATATACAGATTACAATAAAGACACAATACTATCATATAATATATACGTTTAACATGTGGGTCTCATGTTTAAACTCTATTACTATGTTGTATTAACTATTAATCACAAGACCCACAAAATAAAATTAAGAGATGTGTTCCAATATCAAATGGTGGCTCACCTTTAGACTCTGCCCTCCGAGTAGAGTACAAGCAATAACCGCACCATAGCACGTTGCCAATTGAAGTGGGCCCACATAATATCGCCCCCATCCCGGTCCTATTAAATTAAATCAATTAGTCATAAGTATGTGTAAACTCGTATTGACATAAATAAAGTTACATATTACCTAAAATGTCGTGGGCCATGTCGCGAAACCTAAGTTGGCGGTGGCCAAGCTCGGCATGATGTTCCAAGACCAAAGAGAGGAGGTTGTAGGAGTAGAATGTGACGATTGCGGCCAGCGCCAACACCACCACGCCGACCTCCCACCCCAACAGGGCCAAGGCGAATGGTAGGCTTAGTAATGCTGGCGCTACGATCGCGGTAGTCAAATGGTACCCACAATGTAACCATGATCCTACAAATACACATGATAAATTGAAACTTTTTTTAGTCACATATGCACACATAGACACAATAAGCTAAGATTCGTAAGTAGGTGACTTTGATATAAATTTTGTTTTGACCAGTTAATTTGGTTACCTCATTAATCATTATAAATATATCGGGATAAAATATACATCATATCCTTTCCATTTTTTCAGTTAAAAAGGTAAAACTGTAAACGTTAAATTATGTGTTGTCGTCACCGTTTAGTGCATAAATTGATTTCACTGTATCCAAACATTAATATGCAAACTACCAATTATATTCGTTTTGTTATTATATCAAATTTTAAAATTTGCATTTTGATGCACAAAATTTCCTAAATTTACGTTTTAACAACATGATTAGATACGTGGCACAATTATATTCCATTTGATAATAAACATATTTTTTTCTTTTTACTTAATTATGTATTAATTCTTTAATTCATTTTATAGGATTCAAATAAAATACGATCTTTAATTGTATCCGTGTCCAAAAGGAAGACATATAGCTGTAAACAAATATATCTCTAGTTAAACATCCCCACACAATTAAACCTATGCTTACATAAAAATATAGAGACATCTATATGTATGTAGAGGTACCTCTGGATTTAAGGACGAAAAGAGCTCCGGCATCTAGCTTTTTAGGAGTAGCAGCGTCCGTCGGAGGTGGATTTCGGGATATGGGAGCCATCGTCCCCATGAGTAGTTTTTCTTACAACAAAGTCAAGCTAAGTAAGTAGATGGTTTCAAAGTCGGCTTATATGTTTGGATTTATTTATACCGCATGATATATGACCATTTATTCCTTTTATTATTTCAGAATTAATATCCTTTTGCGTTATGTATTTTTCACAATATTTAGAAGCGGATAAGCTAATATATTGTTTGGGTCATGGCCTGCCCCAAAACGTTGGAGTCCGTGTTCCAAGACCCATCGAGGGGTGGGTCTCCCTTGATTCACGCCCCTCATTTAGAGATGGGACGAGACCCAAACAAAGGGTTTTGCTCACGGATCACCCATCAGTCCGAGACCCCCTTGACCCAGGCACATGGTTGTAGCGAAATCAAAGTGGTTAAGTTTAGTAAATCACAATTACATAAAATATAAGTGATAACACTAAAATCATCCAACATTTATCCTCCATTTTAGTGTAATACTCTACTAAAATAAACAAAACAAACCAAACTAATGGCTAAATGAGAATATTTTAGAGACTACATCTTCTAAGTGTATATTACGCATTCTAAATAGGATGTCCCTTGGATTGAACATATCAAGTATCAACCTCGTTTGAAAACTCAAAGATAATATACATATAAGTTTATGCGAGTTTCTAGTTTACATATTGTAATAGCCCTTGAAAACGGCCTAAATCACGTACTATGTTAATTTGGCAGTTAGCGGAAATATCTATAGTAGATTAGTAGTAATAGTTAACAAATAGGAGAAGCTAGCAAACATCATATGTTTTCTATTTTGATTGACACGTTTTTATATAATGTAACTGTAACCTATATCGATAGTGTCATATCAACGTTATATCAGTTTTTCTCTTGCGACCAACATGGCGGTCCAATCAATTTTTGGTCCCTCCGCAAAATCTTATAAATGGACCCCCTAAAGTAATTTTTTCCCCAGATTTGTAAAAAAATTCCGTCAAATTGAAAGTGGCGCCCCATTACCCAGGTTAAATGTCCGGATTGGACTCCGTAGTCCACCTATTTTCAATATTCCGTTTGACTTACGTTAATTCAAATGAGTTTACACGTATGTATACATGAACTGTTTTTTTTAAAGTGGCCCCTAACTTTTGTGGGCCCTGGGCGGCCGCCCTTGTCGCCCATGCTCAAGGACGGCCCTGGCGACCAAATACACATGAAAGATTTCGACCAAAACCACACAATAGGCGACCAAACCTTTTTCCTATGAAATCAACCCTTCCCATTTGAAAATTTGGTGACCAATAACGGTCGCCTAGATGACCAAACACCCTTCACGACGCGTCATGTTATGGCTCATGTAAGGTAAGGACACATCTTAAGGCAGATGGCCAAAATGGGACGGAGGGGCGCGACCCCTCCCTTAAGCCCGGTCTAAATAACAAAACTAGAAAAAGTATTTGCAAAACTTTTTTTTTTCCTTCCATTTGATTGCTAAAGAAATAAGCATGGACAGAAACTGTTTTGAAAAATAAATAAATAAGTCATACCAATTAGTTGAAATTTTTTATTATTCTAATGACCTTGATATATGTTAAAAAGTGAGGTCATGATATTGGAAAATATAAGTTTTCTTTCATAAAAAAGCATTTGAACGACGTATATACATGCTGACTTAGTTCAAATGATGCAAATGAGAATGGCTTTAATAATTAAAAGATGTATGGCATGTATCAACTCTTTTTATATGCATGCCATATATAATGGTATACACATGGTCAACTGCTGTCAACGCTGTAACACTCCAGCTCAATATACTAAGCATTGTAAATACTTCATTAATTGCAGTAGGATGTAACCACAGTTAATTAATCCAGCTCAACTAACTTAATCAAGTTGTTACAATTAGTTAGTTAGTTACTTTCTTAGCTACGTTGTATTCCTATCATTCCCTGTGTATATATAGTTGTTACTTGTTAGGCCTTCATTTGACGTAAGAATTCAGAATACACAATATCAATAACATTGAATCTTTCTCATTTCTCTCTCATCTTAACTTGATCTTATGGTATCAGAGCCTTCTCAAATCTATGGAGATCGATTTCTGACCTAATCCTCTTCTCGATCTTTTCCTGTTATTCATCAAAATCAAATTCAATCAATCGTTGAAGTCAAACTCTCACAATGAGTCCAGCTACAGAACCGATTCCAACAATGAATCGTTCAAATGAATCACCAGAAGATGATGACATCAATTCACCGAATCATCCTCTTTTTCTTCACCAAAACGATCATTCAGGTCTCATCCTCATCTCAAAGAAACTCTCTGGTTCAGATAACTATGGTGTCTGGAAGAGGTCGATGATGATTGCATTAAATGCTAAGAACAAGATGAAGATTATAACTGGTGAATTGAAGAAACCTGATAATGACTCGAGAATTAGGGCACACTGGGAAAGAAACAACGACATGATCATCTCTTGGATCCTAAACACAATTACATATCAGATAAGTAATTCTCTCCATTTCATTAACAATGCCCCTGATCTGTGGAAAGAATTAAATGAGCATTATTCTCAGCTAGATGGACACCGAATTTATCAACTAACAAATGATATTGTTCAATTGAAACAAAACAATTGCTCAATTGAAGTGTATTATCATAGATTGAAAGGACTTTGGGATGAAACTGATGCCCTGGAAACACCTTACCTTTGTGTTTGCCCATGTACTTGTGATAATGGCGGGATTAATGAAGAACGAGATCAAAGAAAGAGGTTAATTCAATTTCTGATGGGATTGGATGAATGCTACTCAAACACTAGAGGCCAAATCTTATTAATGCAGCCTCTACCTACTGCTGCAAAAGCATATAGTATGGTTAGGAAAGAAGAGAAACAAAAAGAAGGTCTCATGCCTAAACCTACTATTGCTGCAGCCTTATTTGCTCATTCCTCACAGTCTCGATTTTACAATAACAACACAAGGTACAACAATAACAAATACAGTGGACAAACTGGTGAACCAACGGTCAAAAGAAGTACCTTCAAGAAAGGAATCTTTTGTGACAATTGTCTGAGGGAAGGTCACAACAAAGAAGAATGTTATAAGCTTGTTGGATATCCTATTGGACATCCACTACATGACAAGTATAAAACACCAAACAAGCCTTATACACAAGAGATGAAAACAAACAAAACTACAAACATGTTTGTTAGACAGTCAACTACTACTATGACTCGGATGGACCACCAGATACTTACATGCAGGCTAGAATAGACCATTTGCAGAATCAACTTAATCAGGTTCTCCTGTTAATGCAGAACAATAGCAAGGACTCTACAGAAGGTATATTCGCTCCCATTACCCCTCACATCACTGCTTCAACCTATAAACTAATTACATCCATAACTTCTAAACTTCAAAATGCATGGGTTGTAAACAGTGGTGCCACATACCACATATCAAATTCTTTATCATCCATGCACAGTATACAACCATGTGCATATCCAATCTATGTTAGTCTTCCTAATGGTTATAATGCAGAAGTCACCCAATTTGGCTCTGTTACTATCAATTCTCACATCATATTACATGATGTTCTTTATATTCCATCTTTTTCATATAATCTGCTTTCCGTAAGTAAACTTGGTAGTCATTTCCCAATTTCCATCTTATTCACTCCTATATCTTGCTATTTCCAGGACCATCACAGGAGGATTGCTCATGGCACCCTCTATAATGGTCTCTACATCCTTGAAAAAGACTCACCATCTCCATCTGCTACTGCTCACATCAACTCTGCTACAACTTCTATTGATCCATACTCGTGGCATTCAAGACTAGGACATCCCTCTTTACATGCTTTAAAACAAATAAATTGTATTTCACCCTTACTTTCTTGTAATACTTCTTTCAATGAATGTAAAATCTGCCCTTTATCAAACAACATGCACAACCATTTCCTACTAGCTCTTCACATGCTAAATCTTTATTTGATCTTGTACACATTGATATTTGGGGACCCTACAAACATTCTACTCTTAACAATTGTAAATATATTTTAACCATAGTTGATGATCATTCTAGAGCAACCTGGATTTATCTTTTACCAGGAAAACATCATGCTACATCTCATATCAAACAATATTACACTTACATTCTCAATCACTTTAAAATTTCTATCAAAGCCTTTAGAAGTGATAATGGTGGAGAGTTCCTCAACTCATCACTAACTGATTTCTTTCTTTTTCATGGCATACTTCATCAAACAAGTTGCCCTCATACCCCACAACAAAATGCAAGAGTAGAACGCAAGCATAAACAGTTACTTGAAGTTGCTAGAGCCCTACATTTTCATGCAAATCTCCCCATACATTTTTGGGGATACTGCATTCATGTTGCAGCCTACATAATTAACAGATTACCCTCCAAACCCATTCATTTCAAATCTCCTTATGAAATCATTCACAACACACCTCCTCATCTATCACATCTTCGAATTATTGGCTGTGAAACCTTTGCACACAAACATACTAATGACAAATTTGCCCCTAGGGCCATCCACTCTGTTTTTCTTGGCTATCCCACCAACAAAAAGGGGTACCTATCTATGATTTAGACACACATAAGACCTTTGTCAGCCGCCATGTTCATTTTAATGAAAACATTTTTCCTTTTTTCACTCCATCTCCTATCACAAATACCTCCACTCCAAATATTCCTACCACTGATCAATTACCCACCTTTATAAATCCTTCAACACACACTCAAACAACATCACCTTCCGCACCCACTGAATCACCAATTACTCCAGATACTGCATCTACTTCCACACCTACTTCAACTCCATCATTTAGCTCTAATATACAACCTACATCAGATGCATCTAAAACGTCTACAACTTCTTCTATTCCACCAACAACACCCTCTCAACCACCTTAACCACCACCACCAACTCACCCCACCACACGAACCTCAAACAAAACTCAAAAGATTCCAACCAAATTTCAAGATTATCATCACTCTCTTCCTTCCAAATCTGTTCACTCATCTATCAAATATCATCACACCAAATTCCTCAATTACTCCAACATCACTTCTCCTAAATCTAGACATCTCATTAATACCATCAATCATCTCACTGAACCCAAAACATATTTTCAAGCCTCTAAAGATCAGAGGTGGATTGATGCCATGCAATCTGAAATCCAAGCCCCTGAAAAGAACAATACATGGTCCCTTACCCAATTACCTTCTGGAAATTCCCCTATTGGCTGCAAATGGGTTTACCGGATTAAGTGTCATGCAGATGGTAGCATTGAGAGGTGAAAAGCAAGACTAGTTGCTAAAGGTTTTGCCCAAACAGAGGGTATTGATTATAAAGAAACTTTTGCACCGGTTGCCAAAATGGTTACTGTTAGGACCTTATTAGCAGCTGCTATTCATCACAACTGGTTCCTTGAACAACTTGACATCAACAATGCATTTCTACATGGAGATCTTAATGAGGAGGTTTACATGTCCATTCCACAAGGGTATAAACATTCCTCTCCCTCAAATACAGTATGCAAATTAAACAAATCTCTCTATGGATTAAAACATGCCAATAGACAATGGTTTACCAAACTCAATACTTTCCTCACTAAGCTTCATTTCAAGCAAAGTTATGCAGATACCTCTCTCTTCACACTTTCTAAAGGCAATACCTTCACAACATTGGTTATTTATGTTGATGATATACTTATCGCTGGAAATGATGCAGATTTTATCAAAGTTATCAAATCCCAACTGCATCAACAATTTAGCATAAAGGATCTTGGTCCTCTCCATTATTACTTGGGTATTGAGTTCTTAAGAAACTATGATGACATCACCATGTTTCAAAGGAATATGATACGAACCGGTAGTTAAAGACACAAACAATCGAATGCTTTATTGATAATCCTGGAATTGGAGAACCAGGTTTCTCCCTAAGAACAATAAACGACAAGATAAACAAATAAATCGACTCAATTTCTCAATGACCAAAACGAAAGACCTGATCTATGTTTATATAGACTCGGCTCCTAACCCTAACCTAATCCTAAGAGGAAACGAATTCAAAAATAAAGGGATAAGCATTCGACATTTAAATATTATCTATTTGATAATGATACTTATCTAATTTTAATTAATTAGGATCGTATCATTACTCCGCCCCCAAAACACGCCTTGTCCTCAAGGTGTGGCTTTGAATCTCATTTCAATCAATCTTGAGTCCGGGATCCCACGGTGCAGCTTGTGACTCCATCTCGTCCACCTCGGTGACCATAAGGACTTGCAATGTTTTTTCTGGGCATCGGTGGCCCGGAGTGAACCTTCCGTCACAACGAAAACAAATCCCTTTTGCCCGTTTTTCGGCGTACTCAGTTTCGGTCATCCTCCTCAACGGTTGTTTCGCCTGTGTTGTTGGTGGGCGGGTCTCCCCAGTTGCCGGGAGTACCTCTGATTTAGTTTCCCCACCACTGGCCACAGTTTGCTTGCTACCACTTTTATCACCCGTGTGTGTAATCGGACCGTGATTCATCAATCATGAGTGTTAGTTGGATGACCTGGTTTAATCCCACCGGTTGCAATAATCTTACTGAACTCCGAATATCGGGTTTCAACCCTTTAATAAAGGTACCTTCTAGTACCTGTTCGGAAATACCGTCCAGTTGAGCTGCCATCGATTCAAATTGACTAACATATGCCCGTGCTGTACCGTGTTGACTAATATTTAGGAATTGTTCATGCAAGTTACCGTCTTGGGATGGTTGGAATCGTTCTAATAGCCTGACCTTCAGGTGATCCCACCCTCTAAACGGGTCTCTCCGGTCGCTCCACCTATACCACGAAAGTGCGGGTCCCTCGAGGCAGATGACGGCTGCCCGTAATCTGTCCGCAGAATTCATGATCCCTTGTACATCAAAGAATCTTTCTGCTCGGTACACCCAACCATAAGCGTCTTCCCCGTCGAACTCGGGCATTTTTAATTTCCGTAGGCGATGATCTGCACCGGGCACCCATAACTTTTCCCCCGTCGGTGTCGAGCCGGATCCTGAACCGTTTAGCCATGGTGGCATGCCCCTGGCTGCGTGGTAAGGTGCTCGTGGGTGGGAATAATCAGAATTTTGTGGTTGTTTGTTTTTACCTCGACTATCGGCTCCACTGTTCCCGAAAATCGGAAACCCTTCTTCATCAAATAACATAGGCTGTGTTGATATAACCGGTGACGGCGAGTACTGCGGGGCGGCGGAGGCTGTTGACGCGAACTGGGGGCTGGTGGTGGTGTCCGTCGATGGTGATGGGCGGGTCGGACCAGTGGCGGTGGACGTGGAAAACGTGGGTAGGGTTTTGGTGAGGTTTAACAAAATTGCCATCACTTCTGTGTGCTTCCGATCTGCTTCCTCGAATCGCCGGGTGTGTTTCTGATCGGCTTCCTCGAACCTCTGTTGCGCCTCCGTTCGCATGGCAGTCATGCTCTGCTCGAGTTGCGTCAATTTTGCGGCTGTCTCAGATTTGTGCTGAGCCAAATCTGCGTCGACATCAACTATTTTTCTAGACATGGTGATTTGGTGAGCTGATACCAGGAACGAACTGCTCTGATACCAATTTGATACGAACCGGTAGTTAAAGACACAAACAATCGAATGCTTTATTGATAATCCTGGAATTGGAGAACCAGGTTTCTCCCTAAGAACAATAAACGACAAGATAAACAAATAAATCGACTCAATTTCTCAATGACCAAAACTAAAGACCTGATCTATGTTTATATAGACTCGGCTCCTAACCCTAACCTAATCCTAACAGGAAACGAATTCAAAAATAAAGGGATAAGCATTCGACATTTAAATATTATCTATTTGATAATGATACTTATCTAATTTTAATTAATTAGGATCGTATCAGAATATGCCCTTGATCTTCTCCATACAGCTGGAATCTTGGATGACAAACCATCAAATACTCCCATAGATCCTAACATTCAGCTTAATGACACTGATTGGGAACTTTAGCTGACATCACACTATACAGAATACTAGTGGCAAATTACTATATTTGACAATCACCAGACCTGACTTATCTTTTGCTGCACAAAATTTAAGTCAATTTGCCCACAATCCAAGAACTACTCACTTAAAGGCCTTAATGAAAGTTCTCAAATATATTAAATTTTCCCCTGGTCAAGGTCTATACTTCCCAATGACTAGTCCTTTAAAACTCTTAGCCTACTATGATATTGGCTGGGCTAATTGCCAAACATCTAGACGATCTGTCACTGGGTATTGTATATTTCTTGGATCATGTCTCATATCCTGGCAATCCAAGAAACAAACAGTTGTATCTCGCTCCTCCACAGAAGATGAATACCGTGCTTTAGCTGACTGTACCTGTGAAATTTCATGGCTTAAGTGTCTACTCCAAGACCTTAACATTCCTTCCTCAAGTACAACTACAATCTTCTGTGACAATGAATCATCAGTGTTATTAGCCTCAAATCCTGTTCAGCATGCACGGACAAAACACATTGAGATTGACTGTCACTTTGTCCGTGACAAGATTAAAGCAGGCTATATTCTACCCACATTTATACCCTCTACTGCTCAAACTACAGATGTTGTCACAAAGGGTCTCAGTCGAACTCCACATCATAATTGTATCTCCAAGTTTGGCATATGTGACCCTTACACATTGCCAACTTGCGAAGGGGGTAATGGTATACACATGGTCAATTGCAGTCAACGCTCTAACACTCCAGCTCAATACACTCAGCATTCTAAATACTTCATTAACTGTAATAGGATCTAACTGCAGTTAATTAATCCAGCTCAACTAACTTAATCAAGTTGTTAGAATTAGTTAGTTAGTTACTTTCTTAGCTACGTTGTATTCCTTTCATTCCCTGTGTATATATAGTTGTTAGGCCTTCATTTGATGTAAGAATTCAGAATACACAATATCAATAACACTGAATCTTTCTCATTTCTCTCTCATCTTAACTTGATCTTAATATATACTCCATTTAGTGTAGCAACTAGAAATCATGGGTCTAGGAAATGATTTTTCTTTTCTTCCTTGTTTTCAAGTAAAGATAAAGCTTGAGGGCATTCGTTGAAGATAAAAGTTATCTATTGAGTAAATATAAGTTCAAAATTAAGATTTGCTTCTCCGAAATACCAAAGGCAAGCATGACATCATTATGAACATAAAGTCCAAAAAAGTATGGAAATTAACCCAAAAAAAGTTGAGGCGGTACTTGTAATATTTCAACATGTGACACATTATATTTGACATTTTTTTAGATGTTAAATACCATTGGATGGGTTACTTTTTATTGACATTGGAAGTACATTACATTATGGCAGGGTACAAGGCTAGGTTATTAGCCGAAATATGGTTATCAGTTCAAGGACGTAAACTCGTAAAGTGACCCTATTTTTCAGCGTAAGAAGGGATAGAGAAAATGGTTCGAGCCAATGTTCTTATAAGATCATTTTTGGCACTCGACACTTTTTTTTTTTTTTTTTTTTGAACGGCAAGTTAGTAAGTTAGTAGTTCGAGTAGTGGCATCCAAGCGGGCAATATGCATTCCTCGAACATATATCCTTTTTATGGGGAATAAACCACACATCCTTTATTTATCTCCTAAGGAATGCCTCCAACAAATCTTAAACCCGAGACTTTTGAAGAAAAACCTCTCAAAATATCTTTGATGGCCAATTGATCTAGACCAATTGATTTAGCACTCGACACTTACTGCCGTTAGATATATACAACACCGACACTCTTTTACCACAATCACCAATCATTCACTTCATCAATCACCACAAGTCTTCATCACTATAACCTGTCAATTTATATTAAATTTTTTTGTTCAAAGTTTTGTGGTGCACTAGTGTGCATTGACTTCTCCAATCACCACAACGACGTAAACGACCCACCACTACTGTCTTATAATGTATTTAAATTTATTGATTTAAGAAAACGTATATGTCTTCATCACTTATAGAAGAAAAATAACTGAAAATCTAAATTAATTTTATTTAGTAAACAAAACGATATTGAGAATAGCTAAAAACTTAGGTCCCGTTTATTTTCACGTAATCCTTCGTAATTTTTTTTTTTGTAATTCAGCTGTAATCGTAATTACGAAATACGATATTCGTTGTAGTTGTAATCCGTACTGTCACCCTATGAATTCAATTACGGTCCTTTAGTGAACTAACACATTTGAATATTTTGTATGCTCCAGATTTTAAAATCATTCAAAAATATTTAAAAAAAATAAAAATAAATTATATTTAAAAAAATTTATTTTTTATAAAAAAATAATAAAAAATTTTAATTTTTTTAAAAAATAAAAATTTTTAATTTTTTTTAAACTTTAACAAAATATAAAAAATTAAAAAATTAATGCTTCCTCCGTATCAAAATAAGTGACACAAATTGGCTTACAAGTTTTTTGAGGTAAAAGATTAAAGTAGAGAATGAGTCCCACTTTTCTTGAATAAAATGATATTAATGAGTTTTAAAAGAAAAAGTAAGGGTATAAGAGTAATTTCACTATATTAAAGTGGATAGTTAGTGGATATGGGTCCCACCATTTTTACCAAATATAGAAAGTTTTCAAAGTGTGCCACTTATTTTGATACACCCCAAAATGAAAAGCGTGTCACTTATTTTGATACGGAGGAAGTAATAAAAATAATAAATAATTAAGTTTTAGAAAAGACTAAAAAAAAGTTAAAAATAAAAAGATGCATAAATATTGATTTGAATTCCAATTTAAAATTTTGGTAGTCAAACACGTAACTGTATTCAATTACAACCGAATTTAAATCCAACCGAATTCAATTCTAACTTAATTCAATTCCATTACGGAAAGATTACGTCATGTCAAACTCCTCTTAGTGCACAAGTTGCCAATCAGATTAAAATCAATTTAAACCACTAAACGTGAGATGCTCAATTCTCTTATAATTAATACTCCCTCCGTCCCTAAATAAAGTTCCCATTCCACCTTCAAGTTTTGTCCCTAAATAAAGTTCTCATTTCTCAAACTTAAGGGGCCCACTTAATATAATAATATTATTACCAATACTTTTATCACTAACTATCTCCTAAAACACTTTCTCTCTCCAATCAAACCTTATATTTTAATCAAAAGTAATACCTAATACCCCACCACTAACTATCTCCTAAAATATTGTGCCCAACACAAATGGGAACTTTATTTAGGGACGGAGGGAGTACAATATTAGAAGCAAAATTCAATACGGAAAGCTTATAATTAAATATTGGAACACATTGTATCATCCTTATGTATGTGTTCAAACTGCAAATGGGTTAGGCTAAGTTTAACTTTTTAATAATTCTTTTAATATATTGCATTGCAAGTACAAGACTAAATGAACTACCTATATAAGAATGGAGGTTTGCCACTTTAAGAAGGTCATGTGCGAAGTATATAATATTGAATTTTCCAAAATTTTCTATTAAATTATTAAATTGACTTCAAATTTTAAGATTATATACATATTATATATATATAAATTGGGCTCCTATAAAACGTGGTCCTTGTGCGGCCGCACCTCCTCAAAGACACGCCTGGATATGGTCACAAGACTTGTAACAGTGTCAAGTGTCACACCCCGTCAAACATGATATTGCGAAAAAGCTGACGTGCGACTTACACTATAACCATAACAATCGATTAATTGTAAGACATAATATAAAAAATGAACTACCAACTGTTACATATTTACAAATCAAAAGCGAAATAATTCACACGACAAGTAAATTTAATAAAATACTATTTAAGATTCTTAATTGATATCTAGACTTCATGCTTAGAAATAAAAGACAAAATTCATTTCAATATCATTTACCTATATAAAGCTTTTTGGGTTTTAAATCCACGTCAGTAAACTGCTTTAAGAGTATCCACGTGGCCACATCTATAGCTCCACATCCACCAGCTAATTTCACCGCCTTCATTTCATATCAGTTCTTTTTTACCGACTTCTACCCTCATATTTTCTCACCCCTTCTCTCGAACAAATTCACTCTCCATCTCTCTCTAAAAAATGTCATTATTCTTCAAATTAGGGCTTTTATTTGAGCACACAACATCCTTCTCTGTTCCCAAATGCATATAATATTGCTATGGCTTCTCAGCACACAACGTCTTTCTCACGACGAGGTTTGTTTTCTTCTTCAAAGTGTTCAATTTCTGCAAAATAGAATTTGAAGAATTCTAACAGATACTATTGTTCTAATCTGGTTAGTAATTTCTTATTTAGCAAATAATCAAAAAGAAAAGCTAGGTCTGTCTTCTTCTTGAATTCGAACACATATTATTCGAAGAATTCGAACACATATTATTCTTCTGCTTTGGAATAATTTTATATCTATGGGTGATGAAAGAACAAAAGCAGTAAATGTGAGTAAAATTCATCCCGATTAAAACACTAATTAGGTCAATTAACCCCAAATAACGAAATGAAAATGTAATTTGACTTCATATAAGATCGTATGTTGTCGTTGTTAGTGTTGATCATGAAATTTGTTTTGTTAAGTAGAAAATCGGAAGATGGACGAAAGTTATAAGATGATAATAGGTTTGCTTCGCTTTGTTTCTTATTTTGTACTTGGCAATTAGAGTGTTTTTCTAGAATTTTGTATGAGAGATGTGTTTGGCTATTACACTTGAGGATAATGCCTTTATCTGCAAAGAGTAGAAACTGAAATTAATGCAATTGCTTTCTAAATTTCTCATGATTTGACTGTTATATTTTCCATTTTTGTTTTGTTTTCTGTATTACTCCATAACTTCACATAATGTTTTGTATCAATGTCTCATTGAAATCATTATCATGTAAATATGTGTATGTCAATCTCTTTTGATACAGCTGAGAGCTAACAACCAGTATTCAACACCTATATTCTTCACTAAATTCATATGGATCCAACAAGAATAAACACGATAAATCGTTCGTCTGGTTCAACACCATCAGAAATCAACATTAGATTTGGAAAAACCTTGTTACAATCATTCTAATATCCCGTCATTTAATCAACTAGCACTTCAACCTGAAGAGATTGACTCGTACAATTGGCAATCTTCCACTTAAACTTCAATGCCCCTTTGTGCAAACAAGTGATGAAAGATGATATTCTCACAAATGGTGGACTGCCGAGCTAAATTGTAATGAACATTTTTTTTGTATTGAGTAAATTCGTAAGTTAAGTATTAAATATATATGTTACACTAATCTTAATATGTTTTTTTGGTGGTGGTGATGCCCAAGAAGAGGATGAACGATTGGCAAAAGGTGAGGATGTCATTGTTGATTTAGATGCAACATTATGGGAATTGTCCATGGGAGGCTCATTAAAGGTAATAAAAAATAAAAAAATAAAATGATATTTCAAGCATAAAGTTTTAAATTGGACCAATCTTTTTAGATTTGGATAGTTCAGAACATTGTAAGGCAAAGACAATGCACCTCTCGAGATGAGGTTTATCACATGCAAATTGGTCCCGGATTGTTTTAACAGATGACAGAACATGTGTATTGTTAACTATGCATATGTGTTTCGAGGTATTATTATTTTTAAGTCTGTAACTCTGTATCATTAGTTCATTACAATTATATCAATAAGATTATTAACTATGCATATGTGTTTTGAGGTGTGTGAGCAGTGCCCTGCCTAATGTAAAAGTATAAACAAAAGGGAACTTTATTAAAGTGGAAGTGTGGATTATTTCAACAGTAAAAAATCATGCTATATATATTTACACATTAATATTCATTATGAGGATTATTGCCACTTGAGTTTTAACTGTCTTATTGAATTGAAATCATGCATCAAGTCTTCATAGGGTTGGTGGAACAAAATTATTGGATGCAACGAAATGGAAAGTTCAGAAACATAATTAACTCTTGTTTCTATGGTCACTTGAGTTTTAACTGTCATATTGGATTAAAATTATGTGCTATTGAAGTAATAAAATCTTCGTAATAAATTTACACTAAGTATTATTGTTCGATTTTTAGTGTATTATGATCACTTTCTAAGAGGATTATAGGGGTATTTTCGGATTGCTTATATAAACAACCTTTATCTGAGTGTTTGGATACTTATCAATGTGTTTTAGGTTTAAGCTTTACCCAAACAACCCCTAAATAAGCATTGCCAAATACCCCTTATATTGTTGACATGTACTATTGAAAGGAGCCATAATAATGCATCAACTCCTAAATGTGCAGTTATAAGAAAGTCCATAATAATGCATTTACTCATACATGTGCTTTATTATTTTTTATGCAGGTATGGAATATATCAAAGTTTAATTAAAAGCAGGAACCTTTTTGCATAACAGGTACACAGAACAGCTTCTAAATAATACACGCTGCCGCATTTGCTTCTGTTCTATAAAAAAATAATAAAATGCATGTTTGAATTTTATAGTCAAATAGGGTTAGGTTTGTTATATTTATGTTCTATGAAAAAAGCTCGGGATCAGGTTGTGTCGTTTTAGTGTTATGTACACTAAACAAAATTGGAAATAACATCATAACTCCAGCCTGCATATACTGATATACTGCACATTTGTTGTTAAAAAAAATTTAAAAATTATTTTATCAAGACAATAAAAGATAATTTAGCATTTTTTATATTTATTTTTAAAAACAGAATTTTTTTATTTCTTTCTGCATACACTAATTTAGCATCCAAAAGGCACCAGGTTAATTATTAACAAAGATCCGTAGAACCCTAACCCTAACCTATTAACAAAAAATGCTAAAATATTCCAAAAACTATAGAAAAAAGGAAATAAACAAAAATTAACTATTGAGAATATAGGGCCTGTTTTAAAATGAACTCAGAATGCATGTTGGAATTTTACAGTTGTCAAACAGTCACCAGGTATGTTTTAATTATGTTTTATAAAAATAAAAATAAAAAGGTCAGCGTTAAGGTTGTGTCCTATAGAGATATACATCAGAACTGAATAAAAAAAAAAATCCAAATATGGTTAATCGATTTTTCAAATTGAACAAAAATAAATAAATCAAAATTTATTTTTAACAAGTACGGTTTCAAAAGATGCAGTATTACAATAAGAATTTAGGGTTTTGAAAAAAAAGCAATTGAAGACATGCATCAAACATATGCTTTTGTAACAATCAACCCACTTGACATAGCTATATTTTTATTTGACCCATTTGAGATGAAACATAACCCAAATTGGCCCAATAACGTACCAGATTTGTTCTGTGTGACTGAGAAAGTAATAATAGGATTACATGATAGCATATTGACTGATTAAATTTCCACAATTTCATTCAATAATAGGATTACATATTTATAGCATACAAGCCAACTTACCAGCACACATATGATAGTAATAACATGAGTAAACATTAGCAACTAGAAAAGCTTTTAATATACAGCTTATTAGTATGATTGTAAAAAGTTATTCTCAAAAGTCAGATTTTTGCTAGAGAGATTTGGAAGAAAAAATTTGACCAATTGTTGATGGTAGTCTAATAAACAAGTTCTAATCAAGATAAGATTAGTCAAAAGTTAAATATATAAGATAGATGTATCGTATATCATCTTATTGAGGATTCGTTTTTTTTTTTAAAGTTGAAACATTTAGAGCATATATTATGATCTCATTTCAAGCCATGTGATATACAATACACATAAAAATATGGAATGGCCAATGGGAGGAGGGCTCTCATCATAAACTTAGACATGCAAGTCAGATGACTTACAGTTATTGGTTCTCGAAATCTGTGTTAACATTATATGATACTTATTGTTTTAAATTTTGTATTATGAAACGATGATGAACAATTCACGGAGTTCAGTTTAAAATTGAAATGTACTCTTCAACAATTGCCATTCCTGGTGCTTTTGGTTGTGGTAAAACAGTTATTAGTCAGGCTCTATCTAAGGTGTTAGGAAACGAGAGAAAATTTGGGAGATCTTTATTAGACGTAATGAATGAAATTAAGCTGTTTACAAATGATAGCCTCACTATTTATAGGACTAACTAACAGCTAACAAACTCTATGAAAGTCACACTTTACAAATCTCCACCTTGACTTCATACTACTTCCAACTATCAATATTTAGAAGATTTAAACAATGCCTGAATTTGCTCAAAGTAACAGGCTTGGTAAGTGCATCTGCAGGGTTATCATCAGTCTTAACCTTCTCCACTTTAACTCTTCTTTCTGACCGAATGAAATGATAACGCACATCTATGTGCTTTGTTCTTTCATGATGCACCTGATCTTTGGCAAGACAGATTGCACTCATGCTGTCACAAAATACAACAGCTTGATCTTGATAAAATCCAAGATCCCCAAGCAAACCTTTTAGCCAAATACCTTCTTTAGCCGCTTCTGTTAAAGCCATATACTCTGCTTCAGTGGTAGATAATGCAACTGAAGGCTGTAAAGTTGCTTTCCAGCTCACCAAAGCATCTCCAACAGTAAAAACATATCCAGTTAATGACCTACGAGAGTCCAGATCTGATGCATAATCAGAATCTGAGTAACCAGCCACCAAACACTCTCTTTTTCCACCATAAATCAGACCCACATCAGCTGTACCCCTGAGATAACGAAATATTCGTTTTACAGCTATCCAGTGTTCTTTTCCCGGACTAACCATATAACTAGAAACAACACTGACTGCATGAGCTATGTCGGGTCTAGTACAGACCATAACATACATCAGACTCCCTACCGCACTAGAATAAGGAACTTTATTCATATATTCCACCTCAGCCTCTGTTTGAGGTGCTAAATCAGTTGACAACCTGAAATTTGCTGACGAAGGAGTATTCAAAGCTTTTGCTGAACTCATACCAAACCGAGAAAGGATTTTCTGAATGTAACTTTTCTGTGACAAGAAAAGTTTACCATTTATTCTATCTCGAATAATCTCCATTCCTAAAATCTTTTGAGCAGCCCCTAAATCCTTCATATCAAACTCAGAATTAAGAAGATTTTTCAATTTCTTAATTTCTTGTATGTCACGAGCTGCTACTAACATATCATCTACATACAAGAGCAAATAGATGAATGACCCATCATCCACTTTCTTGTGATAAATGCAACAATCATATGGACTTCTATTGAATCCATTATTCACCATAAAACTGTCAAATCGTTTATACCACTGCCTTGGCGATTGTTTCAACCCATACAACGATTTTTTCAGCTTACAAACACAGTCTTCTTTCCCTTGAGCAATAAACCCTTCCGGTTGACTCATATAGATCTCTTCTTCTAGATCTCCATGTAAGAAGGCTGTTTTAACGTCTAATTGTTCTAACTCCAAATTCTGTTGTGCAACTAAAGCTAACAACACTCGAATAGACGTATGGCGCACCACAGGTGAGAATATCTCATTATAATCAACTCCTTGCTTTTGACTATAACCTCTAGCCACTAAACGGGCTTTATATTTCACGCTTTCAACACCTGGCAGCCCTGTTTTGCATTTAAAAATCCATTTACAAGTCACCACTTTTCTGCCTTGAGGCAGCTTTACCAACTCCCAAGTTCTGTTTTTATGAAGTGATTCCATCTCTTCACTCATGGCTGCTATCCAAACATCAGCATCCTTGGTTTTTATTGCCTCTTTATAACTTGCAGGTTCACAAAACTCAACCTCTTCTGCAACTTGTAATGCATAGGCCACCATACCACCAAAACCATACCGAGCAGGCCTATTAATTTGCCTTTGAGGCTTGTCTAAGGCTATTGACCGAAACTCTATGGGCTGTTGCACATTTTGTGACTCAACTGACTCATTCTGAGATGAAGTACTCGGCTGTTCCGTATCATTCTCAACACCTTTATCCGAGTTATCTACTTCATACACCATTTGTTCAGAATTAACATCTTCTTGGTCTTTATCAGACACTGAAACAGATTGTTTTTCCACACCACGAATCATACAATCTTCATCAAAAATCACATCTCGGCTAAGAATTACTCTTCTTTCAGTTGGTGACCAGATTCTATATCCTTTCACTCCATCACCATAGCCCATAAACAACCCTTTCTTCGATCTCGGTTCCAACTTTCCTTCACTTACATGATAATATGCTGGACAACCAAACACCCTTAGACCCGTGTAATCTACCGGCTTTCCCGACCAGACTTCAATTGGAGTTTTACAACCAATTGCTGTTGCGGGACTTCTATTAACTAGGTAGCAAACCGTGTTTAAAGCTTCTGCCCAAAAGCTTCTATCCAACCCTGCATTTGACAGCAAACACCGAACTCTTTCCAACAGAGTTTTATTCATTCTTTCGACCACTCCATTCTGCTGTGGTGTGTACCGAACAGTATGATGTCTAGCAATTCCTTCATTCTTGCAGAATTGATCAAACTCACCCGAACAAAACTCCAAACCATTATCTGTTCGTAGGCGTTTAATCTTCTTCCCAACTTGGTTTTCTATGAGAACCTTCCATTGCTTGAACTTCTCAAATGACTCACTTTTGTGTTTCATAATAAACACCCAAGTCATTCTTGAGTAGTCATCTATTATTGACAAAAAATACCGACCACCACCAAGTGAAGGAACTTGTGAAGGGCCCCAACAATCTGCATGTAGATAATCCAAAGATGACTTCGTTCTATGAACACCTTTTGAAAAATTCACTCGTTTCTGTTTTCCAAAAATACAGTGTTCACAAAAGCCCAAATCAGCCACTTTATGGCCTCCAAGAAGTCCCTCTTTGCTGAGAATTATCATGCCCTTTTCACTAACATGTCCCAGCCTCATATGCCATAGACGAGTCAAATCTGATTCAGTTTTGTCAGATTTTGAGGCTGTTGCAGCAGACCCTACAACCGTGCTTCCTTGTAAAATATATAAGGTACTTTTCTTAATACCTTTCATGACCACTAATGCACCCTTAGTGACTTTATACTTGAATCCTTTTGAGTCCAAGTCTCCCAAAGAAACTAAATTCTTTTTCAATTTTGGTACATGCCTGACATTGGTCAATGTTCTTACAATTCCGTCATACATTTTGATTCTTACCGATCCAATCCCAATCACTCCACATGCTGAATCATTTCCCATTAATACACTTCCTGATGAAACACTTTCATAAGCATCAAACCAGTCTTTATGTGGAGTCATATGGTAAGAACACCCCGAGTCAAGAATCCATTCATCTTTATGAGGTTTTAATTCAGCAACACTTTGACAATCTGCTGCTGAAAGAACCATATCTCTTTCAGAATCTGAGTCATCATGTGCAATAGCAGCGGATGTTTTGTCTTTTCGTTTTGGACATTCATTTTTCCAATGACCTTGTTCTTTACAGTAATTGCACACATCTCTGGGATTTACTTTTGATCCTCTACCTTTGGATTTTGACCGACCTCTCCCTTTCCATTTTCCTTTTCCTTTATCTGAATGGTTTCTTTCTCTGCCTCTATCACTATCAACAACTGATAGACCAACAGACTGACTTTCAGATCCATTACCATTCCCAGAGGCCTTATGGCGAAGCTCTCTTGAATGTAAACTTGATCTGACTTCTTCCAATGTGATTGTGTCTCTACCAACAACAAAAGAATTTACAAAATTCTCGTATGATGGTGGCAGCGAAACCAACAGAACAAGAGTAGCGTCTTCATCCTCAATCTTGAGATCCACATTCTTTAAATCCATAAGAATGGAATTCAGTTCATCAAGATGCTCTTTCAGGCCTGTTCCTTCCTTCATACGCAGTGAGAACAATCTTTGTTTCAATAACAACTTGTTTGTTAGCGATTTCGTCATGTACAAACTCTCTAATTTCAACCACAAAGTTGCAGCTGTTTCTTCATCAGCAACTTCGTATAACACTTCATCAGACAGTGATAGCAGAATGGTTGAATGAGCCTTTTCATCTTGTTGATCGAAATCAGCAACTGCCATATTTTCTGGTCTTGGACCAGCCAAAGGAGCCCATATTCCTTGTTGTTTCAGAAGAGCCCTCATCTTGATTCTCCATAGACTGAAGTTATTGTTACCGGTGAACTTATCAATCTTGATCATATGTGAAGGCATTTTTAGTTTCAAGAGACAAACGATTATACAGAATCTTCAATCGTTGACAGAAAAGAACCCAACAATTTACTCACCGGAATCGATATTCCAAAATCAATTCTGATTATCAACGGCTCCACCTTGAATCGCTAATTAGGGCTCGCTCCACCTTGAATTGAATATTCTTCAATTCAGTTGAAATAGATCCGATCATGAACCCTAACTTTAAGAACAACGAAATTGATTTCTATTATTGAAATCAATTGATGCGATTCATCAACTTTAGAAAGCCTGATCAATCGCAGAAAGGAAGAATCGATTGAAACGAAAAAAAAAACGAATGAAACGTGAGATTGGAGAACCACGCTCTGATACCAATTTGTTAGGAAACGAGAGAAAATTTAGGAGATCTTTATTAGACGTAATGAATGAAATTAAGCTGTTTACAAATGATAGCCTCACTATTTATAGGACTAACTAACAGCTAACAAACTCTATGAAAGTCACACTTTACATAAGGTATATAATCAATATATAATTAGTTGCTGATATTTGTTTTGATATTCATTGTTTGCCTTGAATCATCATGCAGTACTCAAATTCAGACACGGTAGTTTATGTTGGTTGTGGGGAAAGAGGAAATGGAATGGCCGAAGTACGTCCTGTCCCCCTATATATATATATTATTATTTAAAAAAAAATCATTTGATGATAATTTGCTAGGTTCTGATGGATTTCCGTCAACTGACAATGACATTACCTGACGGACGTGAAGAATCTGTTACAACACTTGTGGCCAACACTTCTAACATGCATGTGGCTGCTCGTGAGGCTTCAATCTATACAGGTAACACTACTTTCACTTTCACTATATATACATACATACTCTTCCTTTTTTTAATTTAATTTTTTTTAAATCAAATTCAGGAATCACGATAGCTGAATACTTCAGAGATATGGGGTACAATGTGAGTATGATGGCAGACTCTACTTCACGTTGGGCAGAAGCATTGCATGAAATATCTGGTACGCATCATTCACATGTTTATTTTCAATAGATAATATTTTTTAGTGTGTGGTTTAAGCTGAAATGCCTGCAGACAGTGGATACCGTGGCAGCACGTTTGGCATCTTTCTACGAACAAGCTGGAAAGGTGAAGTACTTCATGGTTATTTACTTTTACAATATTTCTATAACTTCTTTAATAAAGTGGATTAAGAGCTCGTATACATTAAAACTTAAAGTTAAACTTTGGTGAATTTCGACCCGTTTTGTGACTAGCTAGATTCTTTGTTCGACCTGTTTAGGATAAATTTTAAAAAACATCCCTCAAACCTATCCATTTACAACTGAGATGGTCGAAATTTAATAAATTAATGTTTATTTTCAGTCAGAAAGAGGTCCTTTTGCAATAAGAATTCATGTCCTACTTCACTAAAAAAGAAATACAAATTCTATATTTTAATAGAGGCGATAACAATGTGGAAACAAGACATAAATTCTCTACAGTGATCCGATGAGACTTTCCAGCTGGAGGAGTAGCATTGACTAAGGACATGACCATCTTGACTGATAACAAAATGCAGTTGTACAATGTTGCCCGACCTTTTTGATCGACCAATCATGTATTATATCAGTTATATATTTATATTATTTTTATTACATTCAACACATTGAGATTACATGATGCGCCAAGAATGGAAAAAAATATCCTTAAAAGAGGTAATTCTGTGTGCTAATTTACCATGTAGTATTAAAGGCTATCTTCTAATTTTATAAAAATGCTTATTGGTAGGATTAGCTCATCTACCACCCAACTCTTATTCTGCTTAGCCTGTGAAGCAACCATAAAGCAGAGTAGGAATGGTTTGTGACAAGTTTCCACCGTATGCTAAACAATCTCTTCCTAATAGATTATAGAGATGTATTTGTTATGTAAATGTGAAGTATTTGTTAAAATCATTACAAGAACTTATTCCGATAATCATGTGGTTCTAATGCTATAAACGTGGGCCATGCTGTCACTAGTATGTTAATATGATACGTGCAAATGCCATTATTAATGCCTTCTCTCATAACTCTACAAACATAGCATTGGACACCTTATTTTTGCTCATACACATAAGAAACGCCATATCTATATTTGTTGGTTTCTCTACTTGCTCGTTGGGCTACTATACGAACTCTTCTATGACGCTTGAAAGACTTGCTTTCCCACTACTAAAATATGGGCTAAAAAAGGTGAGCCAGCATAATGTCAAACGATGGTATTATTCCATTGTTTTAAGAAAACCGCCTTGAAGCTTGAACATGGTGTCACAACATAGTCCAAGACTTTGGCGCAAGGTTTGACGCTAAATCGCAAATGTCCAATTAAGCTCATCTTTAACCGTCTTAAGCTGTGAGTGTTTTTATGCATAGCCGTCTTTGAGGCTGGGCGATCGCCCTGGGCATCACAATTTTAGGCTCTCAAATTTTTTAGTAAATTATATACTCGTAGACTAGGCTCAGTTTAACAAGTAATTATAAACAAATAGGTGATGGCCCATTGTATAGTCATCCCAAAAGCCCAGTTGATTAATTCAGCACCACAATCGATTCACGGAATCATCACAGCTCGCAATTCTCAAAAAGCAGAATCCTAACCGTCTCTTTAATTTCTACGGTTCCCTGTGATCTCTCAACTTTCATCTTTCATTCTCTTTCGGATTTAAAGGATTTCAGCTTTCAAGTTCAAGAATCAAGCTTTCATTTTCACATTTGATGGACCCTTAAGTCCTTAACATTCAATTCTGATTTGTGCCTAAAATGGTTAGAGAATGAATTGATTGCCTTCTCATTAAACAACACCTCATTATATAGTTTACAAGATCCTATCTATATGGAAAGGATATGGACAATATATTCAAATATTTACAATATTATGTATATCTTCTAATATACCCCCGCAGTCGCAGCGGGAGGAGACCGGATGCTGAGACTGGATCTAGAGTCTTCAAATAAGAGTCTGGGTAACCCCTTCGTGAAAATATCCGCGATTTGATATTGGGATGGTACATGAAGAACTCGAACTTGTCCGCGTTGGACTTTTTCGCGAAAAAAATGTATGTCTAATTCAATATGTTTGGTTCGCTGGTGTTGTACTGGGTTGCCAGAAAGATAGATTGCGCTAACGTTGTCACAATAAACCATTGTCGCATGAGAAATAGGTTGGTGTAGCTCGAGCAGTAAGTTTCGCAACCAACACATCTCGGAGACAACATTAGCAACAACTCGATATTCAGCTTCGGCACTAGAACGGGATAAGGTGGTTTTCCGTTTGGCCGACCATGAGAGAAGGTTGTCTCCGAGATATACGCAGTATCCGGAGGTAGAACGCCGGGTGTCAGGGCAACCGACCCAGTCTGCATCGGTATAAGAAACAAGATGTGTGAGAGGTGTTTTGTATAGGTATAGACCATAAGCGAGAGTGCCCTTAATGTAGCAAAGGACACGTTTTAAAGCATCCCAGTGAGTGGAGCGAGGAGCATGCATATGGAGACATAATTGTTGCACTGCGTAGGATATATCCGGTCTCGTAAACGTAAGATATTGCAATGCACCTGCAAGGCTCCGGTAAGAGGTGGGACTGTCAACGGGAGTGGCTGACGTGGCACTGAGTTTCGAGTTTGTGTCAACCGGGGTAGTGACCGGGTTTCATGAAGTCATGCCTGCTCGTTCAAGAAAGAATTTCTAGAGCATGCTTCTGTTGAGATTAGAAGATGTTGTTTTGATTCCGGTTGACAGAGATATCGAGAAAGTAGATTAGAGGACCGAGATCTTTCATGGCAAATTCTTTGGCAAGAAGTGTCATGAATTGTTGACGAAGTGCATCAGATGAGGTGGTGAGAATGATGTCGTCCACATAAAGAAGAATATAAGTTGTGTCCTTCCCGTTGTTATATATAAAAAGCGAGTGATCACACTTGCTATGCGTGAATTCAAGGGTAGAGACATAGTCCGTAAACCGTTGATACCAGGCACGTGGGGCTTGCTTTAGTCCGTAAAGTGACTTCTTTAATAAACAAACGTGCTCCGGTAAGTGTGAATCACGAAAGCCCATGGGTTGATGCATGTATACTGCTTCGTTCAAATTTCCATGTAAAAATGCATTCTTTACATCCAGTTGATGAATGGGCCAAGACTTGGACAGTGCAATGGTTAAAACGGCCCGAATGGTAGAAGGTTTAACCACCGAACTAAATGTTTCTCCACAATCGATGCCAACCTGTTGAGACCTGCCATCACAAACTAAACGAGCCTTATAACGCTCAAAAGAACCGTCAGATTTCTTTTGTGTTTAAAAATCCACATGCAACGAATAATGTTCATATTAGGTTGACGAGGGACTAGTTCCCACGTCTTATTAGAAATAAGGGCATTAAACTCATCGGTCATGGCATGACTCCAATTTGGGTCGGTGAGGGCATCTTTTGGGTTCTTTGGGATAGAGGATATGGTGGTAGAAGCATTGAGGTTGAAATGCTGTTTCGGTTTGGAGGTACCGGTCATACTACGTGTGGTCATAGTACGGGTTTGTAGTGGTGGAGGGGGGTTGTGCTGTGGTGGGGCAGTCCATGTGGGAGGAGTAGGGGTCGTAGAAGGTTCGTGGGTAGTGGGTGTCGGGTCTGTTTGAGGTGTAGTGGACTGGGTTGGAGGAACCGAAGGGAGAGGGGGTTCGGGAGCAGAGTGTGGAACCGAGGGGGTGGGGATTGGGTTCGTAGAGGCGGTGGTGGCACTAGGTGTGGTTGTATCCGACTGGAATTGATGAATGTGGGAGGGATGAATGCTAGTTTGGAGGAAATCATAGGCAGGGGTGGCGTGTTGAGAGAGGTAAAAGGAAAAACGGATTCGTTAAAAGTAACATGTCGGGAGAGGATGATTTGTTTGGTGGTAAGGTCGTAGCATTTATATCCCCGATGGTTAGACAAGTAACCTAGAAAGACACACGGAGATGATTGTTTTTCGAGTTTGTAGATGTTTGTGGATGGAATGAGTGGGTAACATAAGAAACCAAAAATGCGGAGATGTGTATAGGATGGGATGCGGTTATAAAGAATGGAAGTAGGTGTGGCGGAATTGAGAAGTTTGCTAGGGATGATGTTAAGGATGTAGGTGGCTAGTTGAAGGACGTGATGCCAAAAGTGAGGTGGAACGTTCGAGTGGGCAAGAAGGGTGCGAATAATGTTGTTAATGGAGCGTATTTTGCGTTCGGCTTTACCGTTTTGAGAAGATGTGTAGGGGCAAGAGAAGCGAAAGAGCATGCCATTATTATTGCAAAATTGGTGGAATTGGTTGTTAGAGTATTCTTTGCCATTGTCACATTGAAAAGTTTTAATGGGACGGTTAAATTGAGTTGTAATAAGTTTTGAAAAATTTAGAAATATAGAGTATACTTGGGATTTGTGACTAAGAGGGTAGGTCCATAGATAGTTGGTGTAATCGTCAAGAAATAAGATGTAGTAACGATGGCCTCTCGAACTTGGGATTGGGGAGGTCCATAAGTCACTATGAACAATATCAAACGGTAAAGTAGTGCTAGACAAGGATTCATAAAACGACAATTTAATATGTTTTCCAAAAACACAAGATTGACAAAGTTTATTGCTAGTAATTTTGCCACAACTGATAGAGAGATTATTTTTAAGTAAACGTAAATGAGCTAAGCTAGGATGACCGAGACGGTGATGCCAAATGTCTTGAGTGAAAGTTGCAAACGCGAATGCGGAAGAGGGTGTACGACTTGGGGTAGGGGCGGAGAAAGTGAGCGGGTACAAGTCTCTAGTGCTATTGCATCGGAGGATATTGCATCGGAGGATGGGAATCCGCGTCTGGTAATCCTTCACAAGAAAACCAAATTTGTCAAATTCAATAGTAATATTATTATCTTTGGTTAAACGACGAACAGAAAGAAGGTTTTTGATAATAGTAGGGACATGAAGGATGTTTTTAAATTTAAGTGGTGGGTAAGGGTGCGGAAGGGTGTGGTGTCCGGTACCTTGTATGGGCAAAAAGGAGCCATTCCCGACAATGATGTTAGTATTAATACCGTTATTAAAATAAGACGAGAAACTACCTGTCGAGTGTGCCATGTGGGATGTTGCTCCAGTGTCGAGGTACCAGTTTTGATCCGCAGGGTTGAGAGTCATGGTGTGGAAGGCTTGTTCAATATCAGTTGGTGTAGGACCGCCATGTGACTGTTGTTGCGGGCGCGAACCGAGGATGCTCGGGGCTGGCGACGGGGATTGGTTTGAAGGTTGATTGCGCCATCCGGATGTTGGGTACGGGCAAGGGGGAAACTACCACGGGTTAAATGACCACTGCATAGGCGGGAAGGGAGAGTAGGACTGTTGATAGTTGCCCGAGGGTTGGTAACTGCGTCCACGGCCGCGGCCTCGGCCACGACCTCGGCCCCTGCCACGGTAATCAGAACCGCGACCACGTACAGAGTATGAACCACGTGAGTCGGAGGGGCTGTTTTGGTGGTCATCGGATTTTGCAGTGGTGGCGGCGTGTAGAGCAGTAGCGGCGTTGGAAGCTAGGTTTGCTTTGCGGGTTTCTTCCAAACATAATTTTGTTTTAGCTTCATAAAAATCCGGTAGCGGCTTTGTTTGTTGAATCATCATTGCAACACCATTGTATTGATCGTTGAGCCCGACGATCATTTGGAGGACAAGACGATGGTCCGGTACAGGAGAGCCTACATTAGCGAGTTGATCGGCTAGCACCTTGAGTTCCTGACAATAATAAGACACATTAGAAAAAGCGTCAAGTTTGACGTTAGAGAACTTGTTCTCGAGATACACAGTCCGGGTGTATTTGTTGTCTTGACAAATATTGGAGAGTGCGGTCCAAGCGTCGGCTGCCTTGGTGTCGCGTTTGAGGATAGTGTGGAGAAGATTTGTCGAGATGGTACCGTAGATCCATTGAAGGACAATGGCATCGAGATGAGACCATGTAGTGTCTTCTTGAGCATCAGTGGAAGAAGAAGCTTTGGTTTCGGGAAGAATATGGTGAAGAACTTCGAATGCTCGACAATGAATTTTAAACAATTCTGCCCAAGAGGTGTAATGGCCCTTGTCCATCTCGAGCGTGATCGGGATAAATGACCGGATGTTTGTAACGGTGATAGCATGGTGAATTTTGGTGGTGGCAGGAGGAGGAGGTGGGTTATTGTCGCCGGTCATTGTGAC
Organism: Calendula officinalis; assembly: GCA_963853835.1. Lineage (NCBI taxonomy): Eukaryota > Viridiplantae > Streptophyta > Magnoliopsida > Asterales > Asteraceae > Calendula > Calendula officinalis. Next base: position 35,479,558 of record OY970825.1, read on the forward strand.
GGAAGGGGGGTGGCGGCCGAGAATTTTAGAGGAAGAAAATTAGGGTTAGGGATCTTTGCTCTGATACCATATGCTCTGATACCATAAAAAGGTTAGAGAATGAATTGATTGCCTTCTCATTAAACAACACCTCATTATATAGTTTACAAGATCCTATCTATATGGAAAGGATATGGACAATATATTCAAATATTTACAATATTATGTATTTCTTCTAATAGTGCCATTTGATTGAGGTTTGGTTTCTTTCTCACTATGTTTTTCTAATTTGCGGCTAAGATACGAGTTTTAGTTAAGATTCATGTTCTGATTAAGATTCATGTTTCGACATTGATGTGTGTGGGTTTTGACTTTTGATAAAGAATCAAGGTTTTGATTAAAAATTAATATCCAAGTTCTGATTCTACTACTGATAATGTTATTGATATGTGCTCTGTTACTGTTAAAACCATATCCAAGTTCTAATCGTAAGAAATTATAGTTTTCAAATGTTAAAATCATATTGAAGTTCATAAACTATCACTATTAATTAGTTGCTTTCGTTACTAGAAGATGAAAATATATAAGTTGACAAACTTCCAAAATTATTAACTGTAAAGTCTTTATGCAAGAATAGTTGGGAAAGTAGAATAAAAAGCATGAAAGCCTCAAAGGTATTATGTACCAATACGCCTGTAAACGAACCAAACGAACATGAACGAGGTCTTGTTCGTGTTCGTTTGTTAAGGAAAAAATGTGTTCGTGAACGGTTTACGAACACTTATCGAACGGAATTTTGTGTTCACGAACGGTTCGTTAAGAAAATTTAGTGTTCACGAACGGTTCGTGAACAACGGTAACAAACATAAACGAACACAAACGAACATAAACAAACACAAACGTACACGAAACAAACACAAACGAACATAAACAAACACAAACAAACTCAAACGAACACAAAAGAACACTAACAAACGAACATAATTAAACAAACACAAACGTACACGAAACAAACACAAACGAACACAAACAAACACAAACGAACATAAACAAACTCAAACGAACACAAACGAACACTAACAAACACACGCAAACAAACGACCACCAACGGATGTTCACGAACGGATGTTCACGAACGTAAACGAACGAACGGGCCTTTGTTCGTGTTCGTTTGTTTAACTAAACGAACACAAAATCTTGTTCGTGTTCGTTTGTTTAGCTAAACGAACGAACATAAACGAACTCCCGCCGAACGGTTCGCGAACGGTTCATTGAACGTTCGATTCGTTTACAGGCCTATGTACCAAGCTCCTCGAATAAGAGCTAGCTTTAAAAGAATTATAAATCATGTGATTATGCAAAATCAAAGGTGAAGCGAAAAGGTTGGTTAGTGCTATAAAGTATTTGAATTTTTACTTAGTATGGTTATTTGTCTATAATGTGAAGTTAGGTTATTTGGCTTCTAGGGCCTCATTTGTCATCTTACCACGGGGCCTCAAATAAGCTTGAAACAACCCTGTTTTTATGTGTAATTTCAAGACTTCAACTTTAAACCATCTTTAGAAACTTGTATATACCTATTCAAGACTTCAACTTATAGTAATTTCACCTTTTAAAGACATATCATTAATAAATTTTACTTGAGGTGTATATTTAAACCTACACGAGTGACAAGTCCTATAAACTAAGCTAATGACTGAGGCCTGACAAACTATACAAAGCCGGCCAAAAAAATATGAATATTTGAACTTCGTTTCGCACCAAACCAATGGCATAAAAATCCCATGACACAAGATCTTATTAAAAGATCGTGACATACAAGTACGGATATGAATTCTTGAACTTAGATAATGGATTGATTATGGAAGCAAAGATGAAGCTTATCGACTGTAATTACCAGTATAGACCGCACAACTTTTACCTTGACGTTTATTTGTTGCAACTTTGGTAGGATATGTCTTCCAATATGTCATAATGACCATAGCCATGAAACAAAACTTTAATCGGATGATTTTCAGCTTGTTCGTACTCTTCACCATAAGTTGCTATCTTTGACAAATTGTTGGAACCCCTTTCAAACATGTAAACTGATATAGTAGTCCTGTCAACACACGAGACAACTCTAAGATAGATAGTCATGACAAATTGTAAGAATCAACTACAGCAACAACGACACACAGTCCCTTCAAATGAGGGGTATGCGAGATGTAGACAATCATATCTCTACCTGAAGGATTTTTAAATGTAAACCCGACTTCAAAATGCCCTTACCCATAGAAACAAGCATTTATCAAACATACAATTAAGAGAGGTATATGTATGATATATAAATGGCATAGAGAACTCACTTAAGAACATGAGAAGCCATCAACAACTCGGGTTCTCCACCCCATACAAAAGGTTTTTGAATCCTCTTCACATACGCATCAAAATCTCCTTCAATAAACCTTACGAAACATAACATAAAAATTAGTCATAGTTCATTAACTAGCAAATGTGACCTACACTTTTCAAGTATGGTTAGATTGGATGGGATTAATTTGTTAATTTAAACTCAAAACGAAAATTCGAATCAAGAGTTCAAGGCACTCACCATTCAGTCTCTTTTCGTCTCTTCATAAGCTCATCAACAACCTTCATATATGGTCATGAATACACGTTAGATTCAAGAAAATTGATACATTTTGCTCGATAACAATCAACACAAAAGATTATTTATATATACTTGAATTCTTAATTCATCAGCAAGTTCTTTCTGACGATTCTCATCGGGAGCTTTCTCTTCATTTCTCAAGCAAACCATATGAGCTATTGCTCGAAATAGGCATCTTCCATCCGCGGGAACACCTGCATTTCTTTACACATTTAGTTCTTGTGATCAATTGTACCAACTGACATGCAAAATTTTGCCAACAAATTAAGAATTTTACCAAAGAAGGGAGCTATAAATTCGAAATAAACAGAGCAAAACACAATGTTGTTACACCACAATAATACATATTATAAAGTTGTAAATGTTTGCAACAAACAATATGGCGCATTAAAAATTCTAAGTAGCTCTTTTATATAATTTATTAAATTAATGACATATACTCCAAACTATTGAAGAAACTGATTAGAGGGGTGCCAACCATTGCCTCGGTTGCCCCATTCTTTTCATGTCGGTGTGGCCTCGTGACATCAATAACATTCCTTTGGTTGGCCACTCGGTTTGGTTATTTGAATAAAAATAGGTAGTTTATGTCGTATTAGTATTATGTGTGGATTTGATATACGGGGTCAAAAAATATTAAATGAAAATGTATTATTGGAAGAGGTAATGGCTCTCGAATAACACTTGGGTAAATATCTACCAAATGGCTAGAAGAAGTTTTGAAACAGTCACGATAATGATTAAGTCGCGTACAAACAAGCCTAAGCCCGAGTACCCTAAGAGTTAAAGTTTAAAAAATGTTATGGTTGGAATGGATGTGTCTAATTGGACCAAAAACATTAATATTTTTCCTCCCAAAATAATTGTTAGCTTTCTACAAAATTGCATTCACAAAATTATAGAAAAATGATACTTATCCCTATTATTTGTGTTTGTTTTATGAGTATATTCACCACAAAATATAATCCACTAATTTGTTCTTTCATATTATCCCTTAATTTTAACATTTGACATGATTAAGCAGGCAGGCAAACAAATAAACATACTTAAATAATAAATACCAATATTATTTCTCAAAATTTTATTATCAGTTTACCCTTAAATACACTATAAATTGCATTCATTGTATAGATAATAGAAAAGGGAAAAATTATATTAGTAATTCAACTAATTAGGAAAAAAAATTGAATTACAAATTCTAGCGGAATTCTCTAAAACACTCGTCGAACAAATTCCATTAATCTCCTCGCCTCCGGCTTCCACATGCTCAGTTACCGAAAACTCCACCGGCGGTGCAGCAAGGTAAGCACAAATACCAAATAAAAGCCATGCGGTGTGCGGTCGATGAAGCCACCGTGCCGGACGCACATCCCAAGCAACGTTCCATGAACCTTCACCGTGATTATGTTTTCCGGCGGGTAGGATATCATGCCATAACGAAGGAGATACACCGGAACCACAGAAATTAAATCCGTCAGCTATACAACGACGGTCAACACACTCCTTTGCAGGAATTACTAGTTTGATCGGGAAACTGTTACCGAGAGCATGAGTACGGCGGTGAGCTACCGAACTGTAAAGTCCGGTAGTTAACGGTGAACTGAGAAACCAGTGTTTTGGACGTTCGCAAAGTACGTCGCCGAGCATCACCGGAGTAAAAATGGCGGTCAAGGATAGAAAATGAGGTATTTATAGTTGGAGAAAATGATTCGGTGTGTCCCTTCGATGTGATTTTGGGTTGTATCGTCCGTTTGATAGATTTTCTGGTTGGAGAAATCGACGGTTGTCAGCAAGAACTGCGGAGATTTGCGGCACGTGTTTATCACGGGGATTCACGTGTTCATTTTGATATCAAATTAGTTTAAGGAAGAGATGAGCACATTTTTTGTTTTACCAATGGCATTAGATATTGTTAGTCCCGGACATGTGAAAATTTACATTTATATACTTTCATTGATCAATTTAAAATTAATACAGACATTCAATATTTTTTAAACTTTTCTTTATTAATCAATAATGATACAATAAAGATGCAAACAGTTTGCTGAATAGCTAAGAACAAATCCTAACTAAACTGCTTGCATGTGATAGACAACAATAAATATTATCTAAGACAAGTTTATGATCAACAAATGATCAAGCACAAGACCAGACACTTACGTTATACAGATTCAATTCTCGAATCAGATAACTAGAGTTAACTGGTGGTTTACACTCTGCTCGAGGGAATAAAGTTCTGGAGTAATTTCAGCAGCGTGAAGCCTTGTTGGGTGCACACAGAAATCGATCGTCTAAGTCCTCGATCAATATATATCATTTGAAAACGTAGAGCCAAAGGAATGATCGATCGATTCCACGTGTGAGAATTCCGTTGGTGCAGAGGATATTTCATGGGACAAGCACGACTAACGGAATTCTGACAGTACTTGAGGGATTTATGTGCACAGTTAGTCAACCTATGATGATACATCCATGCCTACGAAACACTCAAGGGTCACACCGATGAGTGCATGTAATACGAACAAGTTATGCAATGATACTACGAAGAGGAATGGTTCATAATAGTCATTATGAATCAGTTAAGTATTAAGTTAAGTTTAACTTTTGACTAGATTAGTTTAACTAACTAATTAATACAAGTAATTGTACATTTATTAGTTGAATAAATATACAATGTGTTAATTATAGATTATCCATAATATGATTTAAAGCTATTAAATCATATAGTAATTGGATAATATTGTTGTATAAATTATATAGAGGTTATTATATAATTAATTATTAAAAGTATAAATACAAGTATATAATTCGTGTATATGGGTACCGAATTATTAGTGTATTAATACTAGACATTTAGTAGTTAAGTGCAACAATAATAAACTAGTTAAACTATAAGGGATGAAAGTGTAAAAGGATAAGTTTAATTAAGAGATTAATCTTAATTAAACTACAAGGACTTAAATGAAACTTATTCTATTATAAATAGAAGGCTTAAAGTTTCATTTAAACATAATCATTACCTTGCAGCCCACACGAAATCTCTCCCCCTCTCTTCCCCTTCGATCGGCCGAACCAAGAACACCATCACTTGGTGTTCTTCGTTCTTCGTTCGTTCTTCGTGTTCTTCAAGTCTTGAAGATCCAAGATCGTTGCAAGTGATCAACTAGAAGATCACTCGTTGTGTTCATCATCAGTGGATCTATCTTAAGCACTAACTAAGGTATGTTTCATGGAAAACTCTTCCTCTTCTCCCTCTTGTTCAGTAGTCGACGAACATACACAAGTATGTGTGTGTGTTCGAGTTTTTCGTACAAGATTTCTTTCTTATTAATCTTATTTAGATTTCCAACATCCCAATCCTTTAGGGTTTAAGGATTAAGTTTAATCCCACTTCCGCTTTTAGGGATTAAATCAGCTAGTTGGTTTTAACCGGTCAAGAACAAGTTCATGTTCTTGGTCAGTATGGTCGAACCAAGCATACTAGGTGGTCGGTCCTATGGGTCGATCAGTTATGTGAAACCCTTCAGTGGTATCAGAGCGTTGGTTTAGAGATCTAAACTAGATTAACAAAGTTTGTTTGTTTATTTCTAATTAAAGTTTTTTTTTGTTCCAATTTTTTTTTCTTTTCCTTCTTCTTCTTGAATTTCGAAAAGAGGTAAGAACCCTAGACCAAGAACATTAAACTAGTTTAGTTTAATTGGTCAAAAGGTTTCTAAAGAACCCTAGTGATTTTCGAAAATTCTAAAGAACCCTAGGATCAAGTATGTTAAACAAGATTTGTTTAATTGATCAAAAAACTTCTTTTTCTTAACCCTAGTATTTCGAAAATTAGGAAGAACCCTAGGATCAAGAACATCAAAAATTCTTGATCAAGAGGATTCTTTCTTATTATTTGATCTTTAAAATCTAGGATCAAGTATGTTAAACCAAGTTTTGGTTTAATTGATCAAAAGGATCATTTCCTTTTTCTCAAAGATTTCGAAATCAAGGAGGTTACTTGGACACCAAGTTTGTTAAACTAGCTTAGTTTAATTGGCAGAAAAGTTTCCTAGGCTTTAAGGAAATTTCGAAATACCCTAAAAGTAATTTAGAACCAAAAACATTAAACTAGTGTAGTTTAATTAGTTAAAAGAATTAATTAAGATGATAATCTAAAACCTAGATAATTAAATAAGTTTATGTTTAATAGGTTTAATTATTATTTTAATAGATTTATTAAGACTAGTTCTTTAAACCTAAAAATTTAGACAAAGTTTTATTGTCTATAAAGGTTTAAATTAAAAAGTTTAAATAAATTTATTAAGGCCGTAATCTATCTTAGAATTTAAACAAAGTTTATTATTTAGATAGGATTGATTAAAATTAATCTTTTAATAAATGTATTTGATCAAGAAAGTCAAAACCCTAGTTTTGATTGATCAAGAACAAGATTAGGGTTTAACTGATTATTAATAGGGAATTAATAAAAATTAAAGGAAGTGTTAATTTTTAACTTCTAAAATTAACAAAATATTTTTAATTATTTATATATATATATTTCGGAATTTTTAAATATTTAAAAGAAAAATGAATTTTAATAGATATAATAAGTTTATACGTATTTTAATTAGATTGAGTTAAAATACATACGTATAAATTAGATGTAATATTTTTATTAGAATGTTACAAGTTTATTATAAAGTAATGAAATATATATGTATATATTAAATACAAGGTTAAATGGAACAATTAAAAAGATAATGTTATTTTGATCTTAAAGGATAATATTATAACTAGTTACTGTATAAAGTTATTATATAATTAAAACTAGAAAGTACAAAGTTATGATTTCATTATAACTAGAAATTGTACAAGTTGAAATTATATGATTAACTAGAAATATACAAAGTTATATATTATATATTATCATGGGTAGATTTAGTTTCAGAACCAATTAAGGCTACGGAACCAGCAGAACTCAATCTAAACCATTGATTTTTAAAATGAAATGATCATGGAAGACACATTAATGTATTTGATGAGGGACCCCCAAATATTGGTTGCATGGATGTCATTCATGCATGTATACATATATGTATATGTTTTCATGTATGTATACATAAGTGTTATCTATACATGTATGTATACATGCATGAATGACATCCATGCAAACCACTATTTGGGGCTCCCTCATCAAATACATTAATGTGTCTTCCATGGTCATTTCATTTCAAAAATTGATGGTTTAGATTGAGTTCTGCTAGTTCTGTAGCCTTAATTCGTTCTGATTTTAATTCTACACATATTATCATTATAAGGTGTATAAAGTTATAAGTCATGTAATATACTAGATTAATGATCAAGGATAAATAACAAGAAAACTTTATAACATATGATTAACTAGTTCAAGTTAAATGTAATAAAGGAATAAAACAAACTAAGAATTATTATATATAGTCTTTATATAATAAGTTTATTAGTTTCACCAAGTATAGACCGGTGATTGTGTTTGCTTAAGTTCCATCATGGTTGTTGGAGCTAGTGGGAGCTACACAAGAAAATCACAAAGTTTATAAGTGTGTCGTTAAGACATAAGTTTTGGTTGAATCTAGTAAGTCAAAACAAATGTTTAATTTCATTATTAGACATATGAAAAGCTAGACGTGTTAAACTAAGTTTATGTTTCAAGTTCACGAATCATAAAAGAATTTAAAAGTTTAACATAAGTTTTAAGTTTTTCAAGTAAGATAAAACAAGTAAGTCTTATCATAGATAAGGTTTTTTCACAAAACCTAGTAAAACGTTTTGTGCACCTCGTTTTAGGTATACATGTAAAATCGTGCAAATTCTTGAAACTATAAGTTTTAAAGAATAGTTCTTAAGTTTTAAAAAGGTGTCTTGTAGAATTCCTAAATTCACAAGTCATACATTTTAAACAAGGATTAAGATTGGAATAAAGGTTTAAGTTTAGTTTTAAGACTTAAACAAACCCAAGAAAATCTTAGATCTAAGTACTATCCACCTAATGGAACACCTCACTTGTTCAACGATATTCATATTGTAAGGATAAAGAACCTTAGATATGGATTCAAATCATTGCGAGTGTTAGGGTGCGTAAGTAACTGTGATAATCGGGAGTCCCGGCGCAGAGCATCGCACCGTCTTAGATGGTCTGATCTACTTTGGTGATAATCGGGAGTCCCGGCCCAAAAAGTACTTGAGTAGAATAAACATACTAGATTTTATTTATAACTTAGAAATGTACAATTAGATTGTACAAGGTTGTAATAAATTATAAATCTAAAGATTCTACGCCCCCTAGGAATCATGTCAAGTCTTGATATGATCGGTAAGGATGTTACCTACCAGATAGCAGCATGTCGCGTCGGGAAGTGCCCAAACCTTGCGGCGAGAATGTGATATATGGATCCTATGCCTTAAATATTAATTATGGGCTTATAATATATTTTAGAGAATGTTTATTGATGATTACTAATTAAACTGGGTTTGATTTGTAGATGGCAGCCACAAACACAATCGTGACAATAAGTACCAACAATCTCTCACTACGCTTGTTTCTAGAAAAGGACGAATTGACTGGGTCAATGTTTCTCAATTGGAAGTGTGATCTTCGGATTATGCTTTGGCATGAGAGAAAAGGAAATGTCCTAGAAAAAGCAATACTAGATGCTCCTACCGCGAATGCTAGAAATGAACCAGGACAAGTATATTACGCTTGTAGGGTGTTCAAATCTCGCAAGGTGGTTAAGGGATCAACGGTGAGTGCTCACGCATGAAAATGAAAGAGCACATGGATCATCTTGAATGATTAGGACACCCAGTACCGTTACAGTTAGCACCAGTAATGATACTAAACTCGTTGTCAGATGACTATAAGCACTATATAGTCAACATGGAGCAATCCATTGATGAGCTACATTCCATGCTCATGACTACTGAGTTGATTAGGGGACCAAATTTAAGAATGATCTCGTAGTAACCGATGATGGTAGTGATCAGAGAAAGAGGCGCAGTGGAAAGGGAAAGGATAAAACCGATCCCAGCCACGGCGTGCCTAAAGGGTAATGGAGTCAAACAAAAAGGTCAAGAAGGTAAAGCCAAACAAGGACCGAGAAACGGTGTCTTGGTTGTGGCAAGGGTCAAAGGGTAGGAGGCAATGCTTGCTCCTTAGTTGACTTGACCAACTTCTAGATATTCGCTTCCTACTTGTAAAAGTTTATTACAAGTAACTCAACTTTAGCAATCGTTTATTTCATAAGATGATAAGTGAGATGACCGGCATAAGTGAGATGATCGTTTATAATTCAGTATTTTTATGGATTCAGTAAAAACATTTTAATTTTATTGTTTGAATAATGTTTTTATTTTATGTTAAAACAAAGTTTTTGGTTTTAATCAATTCGAATCCATGGTTGAATTATATTGTGTGCATGTGTGATAATTACACTAGTCAAGGTTTATGACTAGATTGTAAGTCAAGTTTTTGATTTACTTTATATTTCATGTTATATACTTGTTTGATTGTTGTATGAATGAATAATGTCTTGATAGCTCAAGGTACTTAGATACTAGTAATTAGAAAGTTTTTCTAATGAAAGCATTTAAGAGTTTTATGGAAGCACAAGGTTCAAAGGTTATTGAACTTAGTTAAAACATCTTAAGTAATAGTCATTACTTATGATAGTAAGTTTTAAAGTATTAGTATTTATATAGTATGATTATATTGGATATAATCAATATAGACTTTAAGAGTATTATTACAAGTCTTTTATACTTGTAATAAAGAATTTGATGAAGTCATAATTCCCTTATAGGAATAATTGGATATTCGTAAAATCCAAGTGAAATGACTTAGACATTAAATGAACTCTTAAAAAGGGACAAACTATATTAAAGTATTTAAGAATTAAAAGGTATTATTGCAAGTCTTTTATATTTGTAATAAATACATTATTTAATTGAGTCATAATTCTCTTATAGGAATAATGTATATTTGAGAAATCCAAGAAATGACTTTGACATTAAATAAAGTTCTTAAAAAAATACTAATATGTTTAAGAATTGGAAGTATCGCCTCAAGTGTTTTATACTTGTTAGATACAGTAATCAATAAAGGTCATGATTCCCTAAGCAGGAATAGTGGATATTCACAAATCCAAAGGATGATCTTAATTATTGATAGAATTCTTGAAAGATTAAACTACAAGTTATTGACTAGGTCAAAGTAGTTTAAGAGATGCTTAAATTCCATAAAAGTTAGTGGGAGCTAAGACTAACATAATTCATTAAAGATGTTAATGAATTTAGTAAGTTAGTGAGACATTAACAACAAGGTTTTACCAAGTCGTTAGCCAAAGAGTTAAGAGAAATAAATGAGCATTAATTAGACTATTGCAAACCTAATAGCGTGATCACAAGTCTTGTGATTAATTATTGCATATCTAATAGGTTGTCCAGACTCCAGTGGATAACATAATCATTTAAGGAAATTTCTTTAACTAGTGAAGATATATCTACAAATCAAGTAACTAAAAGAGACTTTAGTTACAAGGAGAATTTTATGAATTCAAGAAACTAAGGAGTTAATTTCCAATCCTCCTATGTTTGCGGAATTGCATAAAAGGCAAGACTAGAAAATGTTCCAAATGTTGCATGAACAACATCTAGCAAAGACAAAAGTAATAGTATTCCTAAAATACCCGTCTTATGTCTTTAGTTTAATAGAAATGATTGGTTTAGTGATAAAGTTACAATCAAGATTGTAAGGATCATTAAGTAATTAACACGAACAAAAGGAATAAGTAATGATCCAGTAATAATTCAGTATCTATATCCAGTGAGGAATAATAATTGAGTTGGAATCATTGTTATTCAGACTTTGTATGTTTTACAATATCCATGAATAAAAGTCTCTTTATTCAAAAAGATATAAATCCGTGACTACTCGTCTTGGTGGGAACCTTGATGGGATGATTACGTCATCGCGATGTTTTGGTGGTAGATTCGAAGTTCTTCGAAGATAGCTACACAAGTTTTGTGTAAACCATACATCGGTGATATTCTGTTGGAGCTCGACGAATATTGGATTGACCACCGTGATAATACTTCGTGGTTGAAAAATTCAAAAGTATTGTTCACTAGGATTGTCCTTAAGCCTGAGGTATTTGGTTTAGGATACAATGACTAATGTACTTTTGTTCGTCTTAGATAATTCTGAAATATGGTTGTCATACGAGGCTTTACTGGGTACAAAGGAAGTTGTATTTTAAATCGAAATATAACAAGATGGTAATTGCACCTCCTTTTTAGGAGAGATATTTATGGGTCCTTTGACATGATGAGATAACTGAAAGTGCATGGCCATGCCCAAACGAACTGATGTGTTCTTTGTCGTTTATCACAACAGTTTGAATCAAGAAGTCATGAAATGATTTCGAATACAGGAGTTGATAATTTCTACCATGCTCGTATTCGTTGTCACAAGTATCGTGCTGCAAGGGATGAACCTAACAACGTTACCCAAGAAGTAAAGACAGAGTGTTCTGTACTAGGAGACGCTATTAAGAGTTTTTCACAAAACTATACCAGGGTTACATAAGCTGTTTTTATGGGGTTGGTCACCTACATGCCAATCTAGAAGGCCACTGTAGCTCGTATCATTAAGACAAAGGTTACGAACTTGCACAAGGGGGAGTCTGAAGGATTTATGTGCACAGTTAGTCAACCTATGATGATACATCCATGCCTACGAAACACTTAAGGGTCACACCGGTGAGTGCATGTAATACGAGCAAGTTATGCAATGATACTACGAAAAGGAATGATTCATAATAGTCATTATGAATCAGTTAAGTTTTAAGTCAAGTTTAACTTATTACTAGATTAGTTTAACTAACTAATTAATACAAGTAGTTATACATTTACTAGTTGAGTGAATATACAATGTGTTAATTATAGATTATCCATAATATGATTTAAAGCTATTAAATCATATAGTAATTGGATAATATTGTTGTATAAATTATATAAAGGTTATTATATAATTAATTATTAAAAGTATAAATACAAGTATATAATTCGTGTATATGGGTACCGAATTATTAGTGTATTAATACTAGACATTTAGTAGTTAAGTGCAACAATAATAAACTAGTTAAACTATAAGGGATGGAAGTGTAAAAAGATAAGTTTAATTAAGAGATTAATCTTAATTAAACTAGAAGGACTTAAATGAAACTTATTCTATTATAAATAGAAGGCTTAAGGTTTCATTTAAACCTAATCATTACCTTGCAACCCACACGAAATCTCTCCCCCTCTCTTCCCCTTCGATCGGCCGAACCAAGAACACCATCACTTGGTGTTCTTCGTTCTTCGTTCGTTCTTCGTGTTCTTCAGTTCTTGAAGATCCAAGATCGTTGCAAGTGATCAACTAGAAGATCGCTCGTTATGTTCATCATCTGTGGATCTATCTTAAGCACTAACTAAGGTATGTTTCATGGAACACTCTTCCTCTTCTCCCTCTTGTTCGAAGTCGAACCAAGAACCCTTGGGTTCTTGGTAGTAGTCGACGAACACACACAAGTATGTGTGTGTGTTCGAGTTTTTCGTACAAGGTTTCTTTCTTGTTAATCTTATTTAAATTTCCAACATCCCAATCCTTTAGTGTTTAAGGATTAGGTTTAATCCCACTTCCGCTTTTAGGGATTAAATCAGCTAGTTGGTTTTAACCGGTCAAGAACATGGTCATGTTCTTGGTCAGTATGGTCGAACCAAGCATACTAGGTGGTCGGTCCTATCGGGCGATCAATTATGTGAAACTCTTCAGTACTTTTTGTCGTCCTGTGATCGCTGATATCTTCTAGAAGATTTGCAAGATATTCTCATAATCAGTGATGCACAAACTTGTGCTTTATATGTGCTTTACTTGTGTCTTTCTGTGACGCTGAAACTTTGGGCCTATGTACACTTTTGGCAGCCATGAATTTTCGGATACTCATGCTTCTTCAGATGGCCTTCAGCTTCAGCGACCGTCACTAAGAGTTTTTCTTAGAAAAGTAGCTATTCAGTGGTTCAGCGTTTTGTCCATTGCACTGAACATGTTACACTATCTGATCTGTTAACCAGTATCTAATTCCGCATGGGGAACTGATCATTGTTTCAGATAGTGATCAGATAGTGTAACTGGGTAACTGAAATCCGAACTGATCAGATTCAATTACCCACAATGTGAGGAACTAATCCTCAGATTGTCTTCTAACTATTTGTCTTTTTGTCTTCATTAAATCTCCTCAGTGGGGGAAGCTTTTCAGTGACCCAACAATCTCCCCCTATTTGATGTAGACAAATAGTTAGGCAACTCCCCCTGAATATGTGAAGGTTTTATATTTAACCTTGAGTATTTTTCACAATTCAGAGGGTCTTCGACATACCTAGAAAACATTACAATATATGGTGATCTGATAGAATCTGATCACACTACAGTTCCTAACTCATATTTTCTTTTTGAGTTTTTCTACGTATCTAGCAAGCAAATAAACTCAGGTATATCAAAATCATCAACATTAAAAAATGATATTCATGCATCAGAGAGTAGTAGAAAAATACATATAGAAATTCAGTTACAGGATGAAAGAAAATACGAATAACTGTTCTTCATCATTCTTCTTCCTTAGGGGTAAATGGAAGCAAATCGTTCACATCCTTTTCTTTTTCTTTCATGAGATCCTTGATCAGCAGTCTGATAGCTTCAAGTGAGGGAGTGAACCTGGTTGACTTCAAATGATTGAAGTTTGCTCTTTTCAGCTCTGCCATTCTTTGGAACCTCATTTCCTCATAAGCTCCTCTGAAGAAGAATCCTTCCTCTGGTAGCTTAATACATTTTCCCTCAACTGGAACATCATGAAGAGGTAGTGCGGTATTTAATCCTTCGCAGTTTGGCAGCTCCCCTCTATCAATTAGCATCTGAATTTCTTTTGACGCAGAGGTTATTTTGGCTCTTTTTCTTGGAAGGAGGTCAGTTCCAGTTGCATCCGGTTCTCTCTTTTTGGTGCAGTTTTCTTTTACTTCGTTGTGTTCTTCGATAAGTCTGTGGATTTCTTTTAAAACTCTGAGATACTTCAGCTTCGGTGAATTTGTGTCGTGTTAGAATTTTTTTCAGTTCACTTATGCTGAGCCGATTGAGTTTGCTAAATGGTTTATAATCCACTTTTTCGGCGGGATCTCTGACTACTTCCACACGAGTACCTTGGGCTTTGGAGTGACGAGTTCTGAGTTTTAGTATCGGTTCGTTTCTGATTCTGGTTTCTTTTAATTTTAGCCATTCAAGAACCTCCTTTTTCTTTTCAGCTAACTGCTGAGCAATTCTTCTTTCAAACAGCTTTTGTGCATTGACAGCAGAAGCTTTAACATTGTCTTCGGCGGCCACAATTTCAGCATTTCTTTCTGTTTCTACATTCCCTATGGCGGTGTACCAAGTAAGCAGTTTCCCATATGGTATCCCATAGAACTTTATATAGTTTTCCAACGACATTTGTACATACTGAGCAATATTCTTAATATGCTTGAGTTCATCTGAGGATTTTGGTAGTCTTTCAAGCACTTCCATCACGTTACTTGTTTCTAGGGCTTTTGAGATCCCTTCTTTTTTCATAATGAGGAGTTTTTGAGCGTGATGCCTCCTCTGCTTCTTCTTCTTGAATTCTGAAGACCTTGTGAGTTCTTCTTTTCTCAGCTAAATCGGAGCTTATTACGGCAGGTTGTAGATCAGGGATTCTTTGTGATCTTACTAGAGGTTTGGGAGCAAACACTGCTGTATCGTTGCTACTTCAAGTACCGAACAACTTCTTTTCTTCAGTTTGTATGGCCATGTATTCTTCAAGCGAGATACCTGCTGCTTTGGCAGATTATCTTTCTGTTCATCCATTCCAGACTCATACTTTATCCCCTTTCCTTTATCACCAGGAGCTAAGGAGGAGTTCTTTTCTGTAGAAAAGAGGCTTGTTGGAGCAGGTTCTCTATTTCCACCAAGTGAAATAACATTTCTTGAGATTAATCTTGGTCTAATAGGATCAACTGCAGTTGTGGTTTCAGATATGACTATATTATCAGTTTCAGATATCTCAGCTGATTTAGTCTGTTCAGATTTCTTTTCAGCTTCTTTTTCTTTTTCAGTTGACAAGTTCTTATATTCATCAGTTTCCATT
Organism: Calendula officinalis; assembly: GCA_963853835.1. Lineage (NCBI taxonomy): Eukaryota > Viridiplantae > Streptophyta > Magnoliopsida > Asterales > Asteraceae > Calendula > Calendula officinalis. The sequence continues at coordinate 35,495,395 of OY970825.1, forward strand.
TCATCAGTTTCTTTGACCTCAGATACCACCGCGTCTTCAATTTTTATTTCTCCAGCTTCTTCTGTATCTTCATGAACAATTTGCCTTCTGGCGTCACAGAGTCTTAGAAGATCTTCAACTGTCGTTTGTTGAATTGGTTGAAACTCAGCAATTTGTTCGACAACAAGATCCTCAATGGGTGGATAAGTGATTCTGATTATTTCTCCTCGAGTTCGATATCTTCTAAACATTTCTTGAAAATTGATGACTTCCATATCGGCACCTTGATCGACCTGCACACCTATCTCCCCCTGACGAATTAGGGGAGGCACCTCCTCGATTTCGACAAGTTGGGGTGCAGGTTCAGGTATCTGAACTGGGTGAATAAAAAATGCGAGATTTTGGAGAGGCCCAAGAAAAGCTTGCAGTTGTGCATTGATACTTTTAAAACCTGCATTCATCTCCTCCCGAATATCAGAAGACGTTTGTGCAATCTCAGCTTTCATATCGGATACAGCAGTTGTAAGATTTCTGACTTGTTCAATCAACGTGTGTTGAGTGGGACAAAGCTCATCGTGAGAAGCACTTAATATATCAATACATTTTGATTATTTGGAAATGACATCATGAACCTCATCTTGATTTTTAGCCAACGCATCCTGACAGGCCATCATCACATGATGATAGTCATTTATGGCTTTGATGTCATTCATGATTGACACATTTTGTTCTTCAATGGATTGTTGAATGCTTACCACTTCTTGATGTAGGTCACCCAACACTTGCAGACTTCATGAGAAGAGATCAGGAACAGTGGAAAGAGTTTCAACACGTTGTTCCATACGATTAAAGGAGTGTCGGATTTTCATCTGGTGAAAGTTTTGCTGATGCTGGACTGTATCCATCTGACTGCAAATGGCAGAGATTGCTCGTTCAGTTTGTTTAATCGCCAGATCAACTTCTTCATCTCTGGGTTTTGGGCATTCTGAAAAATACACCGAAGTAGGCTCAGCGTCAGCAATGGGATACTTCGGAGGCAACGTAGGAATAGTTGCTTGCTCAGTTTTGTTTGTATGGATAGTGTTATCTGTGAGCACCCCGAGTGGATCTGATGACTCGTCAATGAGGTAATTTCGATGCAGAGGAGTGGGAGAACGTTCAACATCTTCACCATCATCAGTACAATCTGAGGGTCTTTCGAATTGAGCGGCATCCTTGTTTAAGTTTTGAACCGGCTGACTTATGATTCGATTATTGATATTGACGTTTTCAGACACGTTAAATCCCGTCAATATCGCTCATTTTGAGTATGTTTTGGAAGTAAATGCATGTGATATTACTCAATTTTGTGTTTATTTTACATTTCAGGTGGTATAGTATAAAAGAAGCCGAAAAAACGTCAAAAAGATAGCAAAAATCATAAAATACAACATTTTGGGAGTTCCCATTCGTGAGGGTAGGCGTGAACTACCCAAAATCAACAAGGAAAATCTTTGGCCAACCATCACGATCTGGAGCAGATGCTCGCGACCACGAACTTCCCGTTTTCAGGAGTTCGCTTTGCGACGAGAACACATGGACCTCGCGACGCGAACTTTGTGAATCAGATACGATATATTGCAGAGTAAATCAAACGGGCAGTTATCTTGGACATCATATACGTTTTTGGGCAGTTATTGGCGATTTTCAGAGCAATTCTTCAAGGGTTTCTTCAAACTACAAGCAATTATTGATTTCTTATCATTTTGGAACAACTTCATGGTTGTATTTCTACCTTTGAATTCTTGTTTTTCGATTTCTAGCATGTCTATGTGCCAGTAATCTTTATATTCATTATGTTTGGATTAGTCTAGGGTGTTAAGTATGGTTTAATTCTAGGATTATGTTTGTGTTCAAACAATTGTTGATGTTTAATTACTCTTTTGGTTCAGTCTATGAATTTTCGTTTCTTTATCGTTGGTAATTGATTCAATTAGGTATTGACAACACTTGGTTAAATTGATTACTTCCCCAACTTTTCACTTGTGACCTAGTTGGTAATTCACTAGAAATAGGGATTAGAGATAAGATTTCAATAAGTTAGATTAAACAAGAAGTTCAACCCTAGTAATGAAAATTCTAGGTTAGAAGACTTAGGTAATCCAAGTCGGTAATATCAACAAATAAAAGTGTGATTAATTATAACTTTTGAGAGAAGAAATTCCTATGAGTTGTAATTAGTTTATTAAATGGGATTGAGAGAAATCTAATATCGTGACTTCTAGAACATTAAATTAATCGGTGCTTAATAACCATACTTATAACTAGATGTATCCATCCATAGTGAATATCTCTTAATCATCAAATCAACGTCCAAATTACGTTCTTTGTTATTGCAATTTATTATTTACATTCAACAAAAACAAATCATGTTAAAAACTATTTTCTTGATTAACTTTTTAGCTTCCTTTCACTTGATCACATAAATTGTTCCATGTGGATTCGATAACCCGAAATACTTGCCTAAGCTATATTACCCACGATTAGGTATACTTGTCTATGAGTGTGGTAGTCTAGATTAGTAGTATTTAGGAGACATTATTTTTATAACTGGATTTAACACATCAATTATGTACAGAGAAGTTAAAATCACCATCAATTGGAACTTCACCATAGCTCTCCTTTGGTTCTTCATTATATGTTTCATATATGATTTCTGGTGGAACTTTTAATAACTCTTCATCAGATATCTGCAAACACTGGTTAAGACCGGGAGCAGACTCTAGTGCAGGTGTTTTGGTTTGTGTGTGTATACTAGACTCCTGATGGGTTTGGGATTGACCCTGAACTATATCAGCAGTCTTTTGAGAGACTGGGATAAAGTGAGGTGGAGATCCCATTTTCTCGTCAGATACCATCTCGATATCTGATGGGCATTTTGGGGGTTGATTATCCTTGGGCATAAGGTTTTTCTTAGTTTCAAGTCTGGCACGTTTGGTCCCGGCGTACCCTTTTGTGAGGGACACTCCTGTTGGTGGTTTTTTCATAGTGCGAGTTGGAGATTTTTATGGTTGGGAGACTTGGTCAGAATCTGAGATCCCGAAGGATGTGCGTGCGAAGCCACGTTTTTAGTCCCCGTCTGATCCTTGTTAGAGGGACCGGGTTCAGGGATTAAGGAAGTACAGTTCAACATACCTTGGGGAAGAGGCTTGGTCTCCTTGACAGAAATGCTTGAGAAGTTTGCGTCACCCACCATGCCGGAAAAGTATCATCCACGTTGGCTTATAATCGCATATTCCTCTTTTCCAACAAAATGTTCAAAGATAAGAAATAAGAATCTTGGGAAAGGAACAATGAAGTCTCGATTGATTGATTTTACTTTTGACACCAGTTTGTCAAAAACTAATTTTCGAAAATCAACTCTTCGGGTGTAGATGAGAGATTCACCCAAGATCTAATCATGTGCAGAGACACATTCCATACCCCATGTTTTGGTCATTAGACATTGAGATATCTTCATGAAGAAGGCGGACCAGATGCTAGACATGCCCTGTCTTTTCACATTTTTGGAATGCTCTTTGTCGTATGAAATTAGGGCTAAGATGGATTTCTTTGCTTCCAGTGGAGTTGCCGGAGATTCATAATTTGATTCCTCATCTCCGTAGTAGTTTATGCTTGTGATACGTCTGAAGGATTCAAGATTGAATGAGATGGTTCGTTCTCCACCTAAGATGGTACCTGATATAAGATCATCACCATCATTGGTTGTGGAGTGTGTACATGAATACCAGAATTCAACGAGTAGGTATTTTGACAGGGGGACGCCCTTTTAGGGGATGTTCATTGAAGGGTCGTAAAATGGGATGCAAATCAGGATATAATACTCGTTGATTCACATTATTCCGACGATTGTTCTTTGTTAGCTTGATTGACGAAGCGTTGAAATCGGTTTGAATGTGTGGAGCTCTTTTAACATTTGCTGAGAGTTCAACGTCATGAGGGTCAATTGTCTCTTTCTTTGGAGCCATTTGAATTTTGATTTTGAGAGAGAGGAAGATATGAGATTGAAGATAGATGAGAGCAGAGAGTTTGAGAAGCAAAAATTAGCAGAGGGTTTAGGGTTCTTATATGAGATGAGGTGAGATCAGTACGATAGAGATCGACGGATGAGATTTATATAAATTGATCTAACGGTGTACCCCAGATGGACAGTTGAGTTGCTAGCCCACGATGAAGTTGTCCAATCAAATCAAAAGAAAATGGGGCGGGAGAGGACGTTAAGGTGTTCGCAATAAGTGCGTACACTGACAGCTTAGCAGAAGGACAGTGGGTCCAATAAAACAGTGCCACCTCATCAGATGCCTGTTTGAGGGATACGACAAGTGTCTCTGTCTAATGAGGTCCAAGCTGAGGAATCTTGATATCTAATGACTTTCAGTATCAGATAGGAATAGGCTTATTCCGCTGAAACTCCTTGCTGATTATATATATATATATATATATATATATATATATATATATATATATATATATATATATATATATATATATATATATATATATATATATATAGGGTCGAATTCCATACAGAACTGGTTTTATCTACAGAACTCTGATGTGTAAAATCTAGTTATAAAATAATCACCTAAAATACACCTTTCCTAGATTACCACACTCTTAGGCAAGTATGACCTAATCGTGAGCAATATAGTTTAGGTAAGTAAATCTGGGTTTATTCGTCTCCACAGGGAACAATTAAGCTGATTATGTAATATAAAACTAATTAATTAAACTGAACAAATAATAGAAAAGGGTTTTCATTTGGGATATCTTTATTTGCAAACTGAATAATAAAACTAAAATTTGTTGTTTAAAATAAACAATTGATCGAAAATGACAAGGAAGTGTTTCAATATTAAGGAGTATATTCACTATGACTCGAATCCGTCTAGGTATAGGTTGGTTTTAAAGTACCGATTTAATTCATGTTCTAGAAGTTTAAGGAACTAGATTTCTCTTAAAACCTTACAATGAATCTAATATGATCTCTAGGAATTTCTTCTCAAGAAATCTATTTAAATCCACACTCCTGCTTATTACTTCTAACTAGGCCCGGCTTTCCGAGACCTTCTAATCCTAGGAATTTCTTCTCTACAGATCAGACTTTTAGTTTCACCTAGGTTATTGGTATCGAATCTCGGATCCCTATTTCTAGTGAGTCGCTGACTAGGTCAAGAGTATGAAAAGTCAGGGGAATTACTAGATCAATTCAATGTTGTCAATATTTAACCAATCAAGTAATAAACAGATTCAACAATGTAAAATTAAAGGTTTAACAAAAAGGTTCTTTGTTAAAAATATAAGTATTCAAACATTCATTATCAAATCCTAAGAATATCCAAACCTAAAACCCTAACTTCATCTAATCATAGCGAATATAAGATGATTAGCACATAGACATGCTAAGAATCATCAAACAAACGTAAATAAATGTAAACATAAACATAATGATAATCAAAAGTGATAGAAAACCAATGTTTAAGCCTTGAAATCTTGATCTTGAGTGCTCCTTTGGTATTTTTCGGCTGCTTTTCGGAAATTAGGTCAAAAGTCCTGAATCAGATCTGCAAATTCGCTTAAATAGGTGTCAGATCGCACAATATCGCGTCGCTAAGTGTCAAGATAGCGTCGCTATCTTTGGCACCCGCCATTTTTCGCGCCGCTATCTAAAAGATAGCGGCGCTATCTCCTCTTTGTGACACCAAACAGCGACTCATTTTAGCGTTTTGGACTGAAATAGCGACGGAGATAGCGACATAGATAGCCCCTCTATCTATAGATAGCGCCTCTATCTCTTGAATTTCTGCATTTCTTCATTTCTTGTATCATTTTAACCCCATTTTGTTACTTTTTCTTCTATAGCCTGAAAAACACAATGGAAACTACAATTTGAGTGATAACATCATATTCTAATTGATAAACACATATAAAAATAGGTATATTGGCAGATAAAAGTATGTATAAATCTGCCAATATCAACATGCCCACACTTGAACTTTGATTGTCCCCAAGCAAATCATCATTAAAAATATTCAATCAGATAAATAAATTATACTGTGACACTTAATCTCAATTTACTCAAAGAGCATAACAATTTTTCAGAACCTAGTCCATTTAGCAGTTAAAATATTCCACTATATTTTATGCCCAAGTTTGTGTAAGGAATTTAGCTAACTTTTCACAGATCTAATCAAAATTTTAACTATGCTAAGTATACTACTTTTAACTTAGATCCTCATGCATTCTTGCATAGCCTATAAACACCATCTTTATGAAAATTACCCAATTAGTTAGGTTAAAAGAAGAAAAATTAGTTTATTTATTCATTTCACAGCTTATTTGCTCTATTTCTTCATGCTTTGCATGTTTATTTATTTTATTTCATTTTTCATTTCTTTTATTACATGCTTTGCACGTTTATTAATTTATTTATTTATTTTGTTTGGAAGAGAGAACCACAACTTTCATTGAGCACCCGCGTAAAAGACTTTCAGCCAACATATCCAGATCAGTTGACCTTAGTATGCTAGGTTTAAAGGACCCCGCGAGCTTACTTGTCGGGAACCCAAGGTCGGCTAATTGTTCTCCCTAAGTATTTAATTAGGTATTTATTCAAGAATCGATTCGAACCTCGGCTTACATTGTGAACCCGCGTAAAAGACTTTCGACCAACATGTCCAGATCAGTTGACCTTAGAATGCTAGGTTTGAAGGACCCCTCGGGCGTACTTGTCGGGAGCACAAGGCCGGATGAATATTCTCACCGATTCTCAAATTTTTCTATTATATTTATTATTTAGCAATTTATTCACGTAAACTAAAAGTTCTTAATCCAACCTAATGTCATCGGGAGCTAGCTTTGCTAATCTTAATTTTCTAAAAGGCAATTTTTATCGGCTTACAAGATATTTCAAATTTTCCAAATTAGGAAGTGGTTTACTTAACGAGTTAAAAAGATCATTAGATCGGCGAAAAGCCACAAAAATTGACACATAAAAGCTAGGAAAAATTTTGCCCTTTAAAGTGAACTCTATTGTCCAAAAATTGTTTTCTAAGGTTGAGATGTGTCTAAAAAAAATTCTGGTTATTTCATGTTTTAGATGATTTACTAAAAGATACAACAAGTGGTGGATACCACTCCCCATGCCCACACTTAAAACGTTGCATTGCCCTCAATGCAACAAAAAAATAAAATAAAATTAAAACCAAAAATTAAAAGCAAAAGGGAACGGTACTCCATGAGGGTATTTTGATTTGTGTGTGTGTCAAGTATTGTTATCATCCCAAAAGCATGATCCATTTTCCGAGCATTTCCATCCAGTTCCTCAGCTCATCACATTCTATCAAACATAACTAAAACCAACACTAGCATAAAAAGATAAAATAGTTCAAACAAACATAATCCAAAAGACAAAGGTACGAAAGTGATGCTAAAATGAAATAATCCAAAAGTACAACCAAATCGAATATAGTCTAAAAGTCAAACAGGAAGCTCAATGATCACGTCCATCGCGGGGCGACGTCGGGTCATATTGCTGAAACCAGGCATCAAATGTCGAGTAGGGCGGCGGAGCTGGTGAAGTCGGGCCCCAGTAGGGTAGTGGGACTTGAGCCTCGGCTGGTGCTGCGGTAGGTTGCCAAGGATGGTATGACTGGGCCCGTTCGACCTGATAGTAATTTCTTTGAAGTTGCAAGTTCATACCCTCCATGTATGTCCGCATCCCACCAAAATCAGTCCTCAAACCTGCAAGTTGCAAGTTCATACCCTCCATGTCTGTCCGCATCCCACCAAAATCAGTCCTCAAACCTGCCATATCAACCTGCAAGGCATGAACATCAGCATATAAAGTCTGATACGGGTCAGATGATGAAGGACCCGAGCCGGAGCCAGATGCTCCGGGGTGCCCGTGACCATGATCGAGGATTGGTGGCTCAAAATCGGCCATCTCAACGTCTTCCGGTACTTGTGGTTGTTGCCGTCGCCTTCTTTCTTGCCTTGGTTGTTGCGGTTGTTGTGGTTGCACAACTCTCCCCCCAGTTTGAGTGGCTGGGTTATCTTCCCATGCAAATCGGCCTGCTTCCAACCCGGGTATTGCCTCTCTAAGTACCCCCATTCCCCCTAGTTGGTGAATATCTAAAAATTCCATCTCTTTCTTTGTCAATGTCTTTGTCACCCGCGGTGTGAGAGTGACTGCTGCTTTTACTAGACGTGTAATGTATTGGCCTCCCGTGAAGCCACTTTTCTTCTTGTGTCCCTGTGCTGGACCATTCAAAAAGGAAGCAATAATGAGTGGAATGTTAGTAAATCGATCCCGGTTCACCAATTGGTGCAATAGCCAAACGCTATACATATTAATCTTTTCTGTCCCTTCGTTTCTTTGCCGAATGGTATTTGAGATCATCCGATATAAATATCTATGTTCACTGTTTCGGATGTGCTTGCTCTTTGATGTTCTCGGGTCAAACATGCCTACCCCGAGTTCTTCCCAGATTCGGTCAACATTCCGGGCCTCTTGATATGCTCCCCGGTTTAGATAAGGGATAAAATGTGGGTTCTGTGCTTGTTCCACGGTGTAGAGGCCCAAATTGATAGCAAATTGTACCAAAGAACACTTAACCCAATGGTTGGCTACCCGGTAATTGATTGAGATGGCTTCGGGTTCATTGTGAGCTTTCGTGAAATCCAGGTGATAGGCCGAGAAGAATTCGAGGGCTATTTGGGGGTATATCGGTTCTCGCATCGTTAGCGCAACTTCCCAAGCATTGCATGTAAACACCACATCATTGTTGTTCCCGCGAACTTCGCGAATCAAGTAAGAGCGAATGGCTTCTTCCTTGCCTAAAGATCGGAGTAAGTCCCAATCGGGGGTTCGGCCCACATGAGTATCTTTGTGCATGATATCATCTCGCGTCTCCTCGAGGCGTATTCGGACCCTTTCGACTTTGATGTTGTGAAATTCCTCAAATGCATGATGATTCGCATTTTTGAGGACCAATGGAAAACCATCCCTATGTAAGACTTCTTCGTCGTCCTCAGAGGATGAGGACGAGGATGATGGTCGTGGCGGTGGTTGTTGCGGTGCTTGGGATGTCGAAGCCTTAGTCGAAGCCCTAGTCTTTCTCTGTTTATCACAATCAAGAAAGAAAATGTAATCATTAGAAGTGTTATTTAACAGAAAAAAATTAAAAATAAATAAGGAATTGATAAACTTTACACATTTCCATCCCATTTTCCCATACCCACACTTAGTTGTTAAACTAAGTGTGAAGCTATGTATAAAATAAAAAATTTATACCAATTTTCCTTACCCACACTTAGTTGTTAACTAAGTGTGGAATTATGCAACACTAAAAATAATTGTTTCAATAAATAAAATTGAGATATTCTTGTATATTTGTGATGTATTTATTAAAAATTAGAACTCAATTGCAAAATTGTCACCACAATGTGAAAATTTAACAAGTATTTCTATTATTTATCAAAATTGAACTCATTAACACAATGTAGATAATCAATCAAGCAAAACATAGAAAATTTTCGACTTTTGAAAAAGAACTTGCCCTAGTTCATAGGTTTCTTCCCTAAAAAGTGAAATTAAGCCCTAAAAATTCGAAATTTTTACTAGGGTTTTGCACCAAATCAACTAACTAGCAACCTATGGCTTAGAACTAGCAAGAATCAACATCAAATTCGAAAGTATAAGCACAATTTCAAAATTTTCGGACTTAGCATCAACACCTACCAAAACCTAAGATTTAAACCCTAAACCATGGATTTTATGGAGAAAAGATGTATAAACTAACCTTAGTAGCCATGGAATTGAAGAATTTCGGAAGAAAATGGAAGATTTGAGGTGGATTTGGGTGGAAATCGCCGATAAATCGCGTAAGGGTGGAGTTGGGGTTTTGCGATCTGCACACAAGGAAGAGAGACGGAGGGTATATACCCGCTGGAGATAGCGTCGCTATCTCCAGGATCGCGCCGCGAAATATCGCGGGATCGGCTGGGTTGACTCGGTTCCGAGATAGCGGAACGCTATTTCTTGGCTAAACTCTATTTCGACCCGCTGTTTGGTTTCGGATTTGGTAGATAGCGCAGCTATCAAAGATAGCTGCTATCTCGAGATTTTTTTTTATTTTTTTAATTTTTTTATTTTTTTTTTAATTTTTTTTTTGTATACGCAGAATGGAAAGGGAAAACAACTAAACACGGGTTGCCTCCCGAGAAGCGCTTCATGGATTTACGAGTCTAGAGCTTGACTCGGTGTTGCTCTTTTACTTCTTTTCGCCCATCATGGCGAAATGCACCTCCTCCGTCTCGGTTACGCCTTCATGCTCGCCTTCAAGATAAAGCTTCAATCGATGGCCGTTAACACTAAAATGACCGTTTTCGGTGACGAGGTCTACGTATCCCGATGGGTGTTGTTTTAGAACGGTATAGGGACCCACCCATTTGGATTTAAGTTTTCCCGGTGAAAACTTATACCGGGATTGATAGATTAAGACCTTGTCGCCCGGTTGGAAGTATTTTCGAGTTTTCAACTTTTTATCGTGCAAATACTTACTTCTCTCTTTATAGATTCGGGAGTTTTCATATGCTTCAAAACGGTGTTCATCGAGAAGATTGAGTTGATGATTACGTTCGATCCCGGCGGGGACGATGCTCATGTCACACTCTTTGATAGCCCAATAGGCTTTGTGTTCGATCTCGAATGGAAGGTGACATGCTTTCCCGTAAATCATCCGATAAGGAGTATGGCCGATAGGAGTTTTGTAGGCGGTACGGAATGCCCAAAGAGCATCTTCAAGTCGTTGAGACCACAACTTGGGATTTTTCTCAATGGTTTTCTCGAGAATTCTTTTTAAGGCCCGATTAGTGTTCTCGACTTGACCACTAGTTTGTGGGTGATACGCGGTCGAGAAACGATGGTGGACACCGTATCGTTGGAGAGTTTTCTCCATAAGATGGTTGGCAAAATGTGTGCCACGATCACTAATCAGCGCCCTCGGGCAACCGAACCGGCAGAAAAGAGATTTCAGAAAATTGATTACGACTCGAGCATCGTTAGTTGGAAGAGCTTTTGCCTCAGCCCATTTGGAGACGTAATCAACAGCAACAAGGATATATTTGTTACCTTGGGAGCTTGGAAACGGACCCATGAAGTCAATGCCCCAAATATCGAAAACCTCACAAACTTGGATGCCATGTTGTGGCATTTCATCCCGTTTGGAGATGCTTCCGGTTCGTTGACATGCATCACAAGTTTTGACCAAATTTTGTGCATCTTTAAAGATCGTTGGCCAATAGAAACCCGCATCAAGAACTTTCCGGGCGGTGTAGTTTGGACCGAAATGTCCACCGGTGGGGCCTTTATGACATTGGTTGAGAATGTCATGGGCTTCATCACCGGAAACACACCGTCTATGCATCAAATCGGGACCGACCCGGAAAAGATGTGGAGCATCCCAATGGTAATGTTTTAGATCCGAAAAGAATTTCCCTTTTTGTTGATGGGTCATTCCTTTAACAAGGACACCCGCCGCTAAATAATTTGCGAAATCAGCGAACCACGGGTCGTTGGTGTCTTGCAAAGCATTGACCGCTTCGATAAATTCATCGGGAAATGTATCATGAACCCCGTCTTCATTGCACTCCTCAAGGTGAGGGTTCTCTAATCGGGATAGATGATCCGCCGCAAGATTTTCCGCACCTTTTTTATCTTTTATCTCGATGTCGAATTCTTGTAGGAGAAGAATCCAACGAATGAGACGCAGTTTTGCATCTTGCTTGGCGAAAAGATATTTCAGTGCTGAGTGATCCGTATAGACAATCGTTTTGGATAAAACAAGGTACGGACGGAATTTGTCAAAGGCGAACACCACTGCAAGGAGTTCTTTTTCAGTTGTGGTGTAATTCGCCTGAGCACCGGTGAGTGTTCGGCTCGCGTAATAAATAGGTTGGAAATGATTGTTTATACGCTGACCTAAAACTGCACCGAGTGCGAAATCACTAGCATCACACATGAGTTCGAATGGTAACTCCCAATTGGGGGATACCATGATAGGAGCTTCTGTGAGCCGATTCTTGAGGAGATCGAAGGCTTCCACGCATTCGGGCGTGAACACAAAAGGTGTATCCTTCTCGAGAAGGTGAGTCATGGGTCGGGTTATCTTGGAAAAATCCTTGATGAACCGACGATAGAACCCCGCATGACCTAAGAAACTTCTCACAGATTTAACATTTGAAGGGGGAGGTAATTTAGAAATGACATCGATTTTTGATTTATCGACCTCGATCCCCTTCGCAGAAATTTTGTGACCTAACACGATGCCTTCGCGCACCATGAAATGACACTTTTCCCAATTAAGCACGAGATTTGATTCCTCGCACCTAATGAGAACTCGCTCTAAGCTCGAAAGACATGACTCGAAGGAGTCTCCGAATACTGAGAAATCGTCCATGAAGACTTCCATACAGTCCTCGATCATGTCTTGGAAAATCGCGGTCATGCACCGCTGAAATGTTGCTGGAGCGTTGCACAAATCGAAAGGCATCCTTCGATACGTGAATGTACCGAAGGGGCACGTGAAGGTGGTCTTTTCTTGATCTTGGGGGTCGATCGGGATTTGAAAGTAGCCGGAGAAACCGTCCAAGAAACAATAGAAGTTGTTTCCGGCCAATCTCTCCAACATCTGATCGATGAAGGGTAAAGGAAAGTGATCCTTTCGGGTGGCTTCGTTGAGTCTACGCTAATCGATGCAGACTCGCCATCCCGTGACAGTACGAGTAGGAACGAGTTCGTTCTTATCATTACGCACAACTGTCATCCCCCCTTTTTTTGGGACTACTTGGACCGGACTCACCCAAGGACTATCAGAAATGGGATAGATGAGCCCTGCATCAAGTAGTTTAAGAACTTCCTTCTTCACGACTTCTTTCATATTGGGGTTTAAACGTCTTTGTCTCTGCACACTAGGTTTAAAGTTTTCTTCCATTAAAATTTTATGAGTACAAAAAGAAGGGTTTAAACCCGGAATATCTGCGGTTTTCCAAGCTAGAGCTTTTTTATGATTTTTTAAGATTTTTATTAATTGTTGTTTTTCAGCAAAAGCTAGAGTAGAAGAGATTATGACAGGCAAATCAGATTCCCCTTGAAGGAACGCATACTCTAGGTGGTCGGGAAATGGCTTAAGCTCGAGAGATGGAGGGTCCTCAAAAGACGTTTTAATTCGAAGTTTTTGATTCGGGTCGAAATTCTCAAAAATTACTTCATTTTCTACCGAATCCTCTTCCTCAAGGTGAAGAAGTGCCTCGAGATCTGAGAGATCTTGGATGGATTCGGGAGAGTCTAGAGTGACATCCCCATAGGTGGTGATGTCCTCGCAATCTAGGTTAAGAAATGAAGTAATTTCCTCCTCCATGCACACATCGATGATGTCGATGAAATTGCACGTGTCATCGGAGGCAGAGGTATGCTTCATCGCTTTCTCAATGGAGAAAGTGATTCGGTCATTCCCGACACCTAGACTAAGCTGTTGCTCAGCAACCAAGATGATGGCACTGGCGGTGTTTAGAAAGGGTCTCCCTAAGATGAGAGGGACATTTGGTTCTTCAGGGATATCTAGGATAACAAAATCAGCGGGAAAGATGAACCTATCTACCTTAACCAGAACGTTTTCTGCTATTCCTACTGGGTATTTAAGAGACAGGTCTGCTAATCTGACACGCATCCTAGTCGGCCTAAGGTCTGTTATTCCCAATTTAAGAAACAGGGACAAGGGCATCAAGCTAATGCTAGCTCCTAAATCAGCTAGCGCTTTACAGGGCGGTAAATTATCTATAAGACAAGGGATAATAAAACTCCCTGGGTCACCCTTCTTTGGAGGTATGTTTGGTTGGAGGATAGCTGAGCATTCCTCGCTTAGTATTGCTGACGACACCTCCTCTGTATGCTCCTTGCTTGAGACCAAGTCCTTGATGAATTTCCCGTAATTTGGCATACCTGCTAACATGTCAACCAAAGGAACGTTAATACGCACCTGTTTAATCATCTCAACAAACTTACCATATTTTTCCTTAAGTTTTTCTTTCCTCAAACGTTGAGGAAAGGGGACCTTCGGTGTGTAAGAGTTTGTTGCATCTGTTTTGGTGGACTTATGCGTCTCCTTTGGTTTTGCTTTTTCTTGCTCAGTTGGAATTTCAACCTTCCGCATAGCCTTCTCCTCTTCATCAACTGGAGTTTTCTCATTAACCTGTGTATCAAAAGAATCTTCATTAGTATTTAATACAGGTGAACTTACCGTTTTACCACTCCTAGTGGTGATAGCTTTAATATTCTCGAATCCCCGTTTAGGATTATCTTGTGTACGGGGTGGTAAACTTCCTTGAGGACGTTCTTGTAAAATTTCGGCCATCTTGCCCAAGTTTCTCTCTAAGCTTTGAATTGCTGCTTGCTGATTTCTGATGATCTGGTCTTGTTCCTCACTTGGATCCTTGACCTGTAGCATTCTCTCGAGGTGGTTGGTTCGTTTGGTTATCGCGTTGGAAACCAGGGGGTTCGAGTTCCTCGGGGGGTAGTTATTGTTTTGGTTATTGTTGTTATAGCCTCTGTTGTTATTGTACCCCTGATTGTTGTTGTTGTACCCCTGATTTCCTCCCTGATAATTACCTCGGTACCCATTGTTGATGTAATTCAGTTCTTCTTCTGCAGACATCATTGGTTGATGCTGCTGGCACTCTTTCGTGAGATGTGGCCCTTTGCATATATCACATCCAACCTGTATAGCATGTAAACAACTAGTTATTTTGTCTAATTTGCGTTCAAATACCTGTTGGCTATTCTTAAGTGCAGCCACTTCATCATGTTGTCGATCATCAACTGCCTTAAGGGATGCATGATTCTGTCCGACTCGCCTGTCGGATGTCCATTCCAAGCTGTGCATCGAGATGTCTTCGAGAAGTTGATACGCTTGAGTTGGGGTTTTGTACATGAATAGTCCGCCACTTGAAGAATCGAGGAGGGAACGAGATGTGTGATCTAATCCCCTGTAGAAAATATGTACTATGTTGTTCTTCTCCAAACCGTGGTTGGGACATTTCCGTAGTAAGCTTTTCAGTCTTTCCCAGGCCTCCGTTACCTTTTCACCTGACTCCTGCATAAAAGCTAAAATATCAGTTTTAAGTTTATCAGCCTTGGCTGGTGAAAAATAACGAGTAATAAAACGGCTTCGGAGTTCATCCCAAGTCGTAATAGAGCCTGGTTCTAATGATTTAACCCATTCTTTTGCATCCCCAGCTAAGCTGAAGGGAAACAATCTCAACCTCATGGCATCAATTGTTACATCTCGTTGTTTGAACAGTTCACAAATCTCTAGAAAGTTTTCTAGATGTCTATTGGGATCACTGCATAATCTTCCGTCAAAGTTTAGATCCCGCACCATACTGATGAATTGCCCTTTAATCTCAAAATTGATATTATTCAATTCAGGTAATAAGATAGATGGATTTGGGCCAGTTGGTGCTGTTTGCCTGGTGTTCCACATGGGTTGCTCTGGTGGCGGATCTGGTGGTACTTGATCGCCCATGTCGAAAATTGGGTTTTCGATAGATTGAAAGTTGATTGACTCTAGATATTGCGCTGCTAAAACTGCTCTACGTCGCTGGCAAAGAAGTCTCTCTGGTTCAGAAAACGGTGATAACGGATCTGAATCAGAGCTACGGGTCATACACCTGCAAAACTTAAAGCAAATCGTAAAAAACGCAACAGTTTAACAACTTCAATTTAACCAGACAAATAATAAAAACGATTAAAATAACTTGTTTAGAAATAGATCTCTAGACAAGGATCGATTAACCAATTAATTCTAAATTAATAATCTCGCAACTGTACCCCGGCAGCGGCGCCAAAAACTTGATGTGTAAAATCTAGTTATAAAATAATCACCTAAAATACACCTTTCCTAGATTACCACACTCTTAGGCAAGTATGACCTAATCGTGAGCAATATAGTTTAGGTAAGTAAATCTGGGTTTATTCGTCTCCACAGGGAACAATTAAGCTGATTATGTAATATAAAACTAATTAATTAAACTGAACAAATAATAGAAAAGGATTTTCATTTGGGATATCTTTATTTGCAAACTGAATAATAAAACTAAAATTTGTTGTTTAAAATAAACAATTGATCGAAAATGACAAGGAAGTGTTTCAATATTAAGGAGTATATTCACTATGACTCGAATCCGTCTAGGTATATGTTTGGTTTTAAAGTACCGATTTAATTCATGTTCTAGAAGTTTAAGGAACTAGATTTCTCTTAAAACCTTACAATGAATCTAATATGATCTCTAGGAATTTCTTCTCAAGAAATCTATTTAAATCCACACTCCTGCTTATTACTTCTAACTAGGCCCGGCTTTCCGAGACCTTCTAATCCTAGGAATTTCTTCTCTACAGATCAGACTTTTAGTTTCACCTAGGTTATTGGTATCGAATCTCGGATCCCTATTTCTAGTGAGTCGCTGACTAGGTCAAGAGTATGAAAAGTCAGGGGAATTACTAGATCAATTCAATGTTGTCAATATTTAACCAATCAAGTAATAAACAGATTCAACAATGTAAAATTAAAGGTTTAACAAAAAGGTTCTTTGTTAAAAATATAAGTATTCAAACATTCATCATCAAATCCTAAGAATATCCAAACCTAAAACCCTAACTTCATCTAATCATAGCGAATACAAGATGATTAGCACATAGACATGCTAAGAATCATCAAACAAACGTAAATAAATGTAAACATAAACATAATGATAATCAAAAGTGATAGAAAACCAATGTTTAAGCCTTGAAATCTTGATCTTGAGTGCTCCTTTGGTATTTTTCGGCTGCTTTTCGGAAATTAGGTCAAAAGTCCTGAATCAGATCTGCAAATTCGCTTAAATAGGTGTCAGATCGCACAATATCGCGTCGCTAAGTGTCAAGATAGCGTCGCTATCTTTGGCACCCGCCATTTTTCGCGCCGCTATCTAAAAGATAGCGGCGCTATCTCCTCTTTGTGACACCAAACAGCGACTCATTTTAGCGTTTTGGACTGAAATAGCGACGGAGATAGCGACATAGATAGCGCCTCTATCTATAGATAGCGCCTCTATCTCTTGAATTTCTGCATTTCTTCATTTCTTGTATCATTTTAACCCCATTTTGTTACTTTTTCTTCTATAGCCTGAAAAACACAATGGAAACTACAATTTGAGTGATAACATCATATTCTAATTGATAAACACATATAAAAATAGGTATATTGGCAGATAAAAGTATGTATAAATCTGCCAATATCAAACTCATAGAACTTTTTTTCCACCGATCACAATTTAATTAAGTGTTTTCATTTTATTTTATTATAAAGGGTATAAACGTAAATGCTTGTTATATTTTTACTTTGGTAACTGCCATATTTTTTAAATGGTTCCTAAGCAAAGTCGGTTTTGTAATTAATTTATTCTTAATTATTATCGCATTCTTAGATATCTTTTTTATTTACATTAACGTAATACACTAATACAATTCTTTTAATACATTAATTTTACGACTGATTTTTATACATGATTGTGTGACACTTTTTTATTCTTTAAAATATAAATACATACATATTATAAAATTACATATACATACATGTATGTAGTACATAAATCTATGCTACAATAATTGGCTTCCAAATACATACAATAAATGGTTCCAAAAAAATTATACATATTCCAAGAATGAAGCATCTACAATCACAACATACATGTACCCATTAGAATTTATACATACATACATACATACATACATACATACATACATACATACATACATACATACATACATACATACATACATACATACATACATACATACATACATACATACATACATACATACATACATACATACATACCTACATACATACATACATACATACATACATACATACATACATACATACATACATACATACATACATACATACATACATACATTTATCCAAGAATACATACATGTAAGCTTCCAATTTAAAAGAGACCTCCACCAAGAATACATACATGTATCCAGACATAAACGGTGAAAACCATTACATGTAAACTTCCAATTAAATGCAAAAACCCCACATCAAGAATGCATACATGTAATGTTCCAAGAATACATTCATGTAAACACATAGAAACGGTGAGAACCATCATCCACCATGGACTTCACCCCACCATTAAACTCAAACCATTAAACCTTAATAGCAACAAAATCAACCATGATTTATTTTCTGCCGCCACATATCGGCACCGGAAATCATGGAGAAGGCACCTCAACTGAAAATCCGGGATTTAGCGTCAATTCTCGACGGGATCAATGAAACTCACAAATAAGTTCATTTTCAAGCGTTAATTGTACGATTCAACTTCAGTTGTCAATCATCGCTTGACCCAACTCGACGGACGCCGACCAAGGATGATAGCCGATCGGAAAAAAAAAAGTTGGAGCAGGTAAAAAAAAAAGGGTCTTTGTAAGCATCTTCGTAAATTGATTTAATGGGGGGAATTTCTTCGTAAGCATCTTCGTAAAACAATAGCAAAAACTTGTTTTCTGAACGTCGTTCAAGAAAAAAAGGCAAAAGAATGGAGTAGGTCTCGTGCAGATCTTTCAAATTAGAGATAATGGGGGAGTTAGAAGAAGAAATGCCAACCCACATCTCCTAATTTTGAGGAAGATATTCCGTTATTTTTATTATATTATATTTATTTTTGTAGTACAATTACTTGCTTACCCTTTTCAATACACTTTTACCATAATTAAAAATTAATTTATTTACAAAACTGTCATAATCGATCTTAACCATCAATTTAAAAATCTAATGGTCTAAGATTGAGTTCTGTGAGTTCTGTATTTAAAATGGGTTCTGTATGGAATCCATCACTATATATATATATATATATATATATATATATATATATATATATATATATATATATATATATATATATATATATATATATATATATATATATATATATATATATATATATATATATATATATATATATATATATCTATATCTGATCACATTGAGCTTATTAAGTGCATTTGGGCACCCATTGAGGAACGGGTACTGAAGAATTCTTGGTGTCTTTCACCTGAGTCTTGTCTTGCTTTGATGTGTCTGGAAAAGGTGAAGAAGTCATAGGTATGGCTGTAGAAGCTAGGGAAAACCTCATCAATTAGAAGAGAAACGATCGTAACGAGTAGATACTTCCGCAGGAGCATAATTTGGACAATTAGCTAGAGCAGCGGGTGCTGTAGTGAAACTGATTGCAAAAGAAGGGAAATCGGCCACATTAAAATTACCTTCTGGGGAGGTCCGTTTCTTTTATTAGAGATCGACGAAAATCTGGTATCTCAAAATAGGATATAAAACCCGAATCTCTATTAAATTTTTTATAAAGATTATAATTCATAGGCACCATTCTATGAAGGGCACTATCGGCCGCGCTTTCCATTCTTGAGTATCGCGCGACCGCTCAGTGATAAAGGAGGTAGGGGTGCAGAGACAGCCAGGAGGTTTGCCTAGAAGCAGCCACCCTTGAAAGAGTGGAATTTTCCGCAATGGGCGAAAGCCTGACGGAGCAATGCCGCGTGGAGGTAGAAGGCCCAGCAAAGGATGCGATGAAGGAGTCACCATCTGTCACATGGGTGATCAGGGAGGACATTGTTCTTTCGTCACGCTCCTTTGAGACCCCGAAAAATGGACAAACTCCTTTTCTTAGGAACACATACAGGATTCGGCACTACAAAAAGGATACAAAACTCCTTTTCAGACTCTGTAGGTGAGGTTTTCTTATGAGCTTGATTTGGACAATCTTTGGCTTCATGCTTTTTATCGTTGCAATGATAATATTTCCTCTTGTGGACCTAAGATGGTGAAAGGGTGATTTTTGAATCCGGTTCAGCCTTTACATTTTGAGCCTTTTGTTTTGAGGTTCGAGTTAATGTTTTGATTGGTTTGGTGACCTTGACTCCTTTGTTCTTCATTTTTGGCTCAGTTGTCTTTATTGCTAAAGAGTTTTTAGTTGCTAAAATTTCGGGCTTAGCCTCAGTTTCTGTCCCTTGAGATGCATCATATTTTTGGGATTCTATGAATTTACTTCTTCTGGTTCTGAGCTTTGGATGTTTTTAATCTTTTCTTCAGATTCAATACTATGGGTGTTTGGAATTAGTTCATATTATTTGACGAAGAAGTTTTCTTTGGTGTTTGAGACATGTGATTTGGGAGTGTAATCTTTTGGTGGTCCGAACATGGGATTTTTGTGACTTGAGTTTGATTTGAATACCTCAGGGAGAACTGCAGCGGTTTTTGTAATTCCCCTAAAGAATTGCTTGAACTTGAGTTGGAATTTGTTCTTCTAAAATTTTTTTAGACAAGTTTGAGGATTTTGACCAAGAATCACAAATTCTTTGGAGAGTTTCACTTTTTCTTTATCAGCTCAACGTTATGCTTTCTTAGTGTTTTGTTTATCATCGAAAGTTCGGCAATCTTGAGCTTTGAATCTTTTAATTGAGATGATTCTTGCTTGAGCTTTTCTACTTCATCAGTTAGATTTTTCAAAGTAACTTCTGATTCAGCGTATCGATTGTGAGCACATACCAGATTTCGAGTGAGCACTTAAAATAGAGATACCTTTTCTTCATCAGACGCTTTATGAAATTTTCTCACTCTTTTTAACGTCTCGGCGTCCCATTTCTTAGAAGAAGAAGTTTCTGCCAGGTTAGATTCTTAGGAAACATTGGATGACTGTTGTATCTCTGATTCTTCAGTTATGACCATTAGACATTTTACGATTTTGTGATTCTCTGGCTCAGCTTCAGATTCTTCTTTTGATGAAGTAAGGACTACTTTATCATTGAATATTTCTTCATCACTTAATTCTGAGCAGCTTACCCAGGATTCAATAGTAGCTTTAAAAGCCTTTGCATCTTTCTCAGCCTTTGCAATTTGTGCTTTCAGTTCCTGGTGCTTCTTCTCAGTATCTTCATGCTTCTTTTTATAGTTTGAGGAAGAGCTTGAGCTTGATATTTCAGACCCATAGTTCTCGTTAACTCTACAATCAGCTTTAATGTGACCCGTTCTTCCACACTTAAAGCATACCATCTCTCCTCTATCGTTTTGACCGCCTGATCTATTTCGATTTAAGAATCTTTTGTATCTTGTGGCTAGTAGACCCATACTTTCAGAGAGTTCTTTTATATCATCATTGTCACCTTCTCCTGGATTGGATTCACGTTCTTCGAAATTACCGTCTTCAGCATCTTCAAATCTTTCATCATTAGCATCGTTTGGATCGACAACGTTTTCCACTTTTGCTTTTAGTGCTCTGCGAGATGACTTGGAAGAGCTAGCAATGAGGGCAGAGGAGATAGGAGTTTCATTCAGATCATCATACATATTGTTTTCATTTTCAAAGTTCATTAGTGTACTGTAGAGACTGCTCATATTCATGTCTCTCATCTGATTAGAGGTTCTTAATACCGTGGATATAACAGCCCAATCTTTTGGAAGAATTTTCAAAAATTTGTACATTAACTCTTGAACATCTTTGTGAATGCCGAACTCCCTTAATTCATTTATGAGGATGGTGAATCTTCTGTAAGACATGTTGAGTGTTTCACCTTTGATGACCTTGAATGCTTCATACTTTCGATTTAACATCGCTTTTCTGCTAGCCTTACCTTCATCGGTTCCTTCATAAGATGTTATCAGGATATCCCATATCTCTTTGGCAGTTTTACATTCTTTTACAATAATGAGAATGTGATTTGAGAGGGATGTTTCAAGGAGGAACCGGATTTCAGCATCTAAACCCACTAGTTTTTTGTCTGCCTCTGACCATTGATTTTTTGGTTTAGGTTCTTCAACGTCAGAAAGGTCTTCTTCTTCGTCTTTAGCGTCACCCTCCTTCTTCTTCTTCTTGGAAATAAGTGTACTTGGAACGAACATTTTTGGAATGTATGGACCATTGATAAGAATATCTGGTCCCATGTCATTTTGATGTTCGACAAATCCCAGAAAACGGATTTTCCACATACCAAAATCGTCATCAGTAAACACAGGGGCATTTATCTTCGAACCAAGATTCATTTGAGATAGCTTTTCACCCATTTTTTGTCAGTAAGTAAGCAGATCAACAATTACGAATTAATCGTCCTGCTCTGATACCAATTGTTAGTCCCGGACAGGTGAATTTCACACCTATACGCTTTCACTGAACAATTTAAAATAAATGGATACACTCAACACTTTTTAAACTTTTCTTTATTAATCAATAATGATAAAATAAAGATGCAAGCAGTTTGCGGAATAGCTAAGAACAAATCCTAACTAAACTGCTTGCATGTGATAGAGAACAACATATATTATCTAAGACAAGTTTATGATCAACAAATGATCAAACACAAGACCATACACTTTCGTTATACAGATTCAATTCTCGAATCAGATAACTAGAGTTAACTGGTGGTTTACACTCTGCTCGAGGGAATAAAGTTCTGGAGTAATTTCAATAGGGTGTAACCTTGTTGGGTGCACACATAAATCGATCTTCTAAGTCCTCAATTTGTATCATTGGGAAACGTAAAGCCAAAGGAATGACCGATCGATTCCACGTGTGAGAATTCCGTTAGTGCAGAGGATATTTCATGGTAAGAGCACGACTAACGAAATTCTGACAGTACTTTCTGTCGTCTTTTGATCGCTGATATCTTCTAGAATATTTGCAAGATATTCTCATAATCAGTGATGCACAAACTTGTGCTTTATATGTGCTTTACTTGTGTCTTTCTGTGACGCTGAAACTTTGGGCCTATGTACACTTTTGGCAGCCATGAGTTTTCGGATACTCATGCTTCTTCAGATGGCCTTCAGCTTCAGCGACCGTCACTAAGAGTTTTGCTTAGAGAAGTGTCTATTCAGTGGTTCAGCGTTTTGTCCATTGCGCTGAACCTGTTACACTATCTGATCTGTTAACCAGTATCTGATTCCGCACGGGGAACTGATCGTTGTTTCAGATAGTGATCAGATAGTGTAATTGGGTAACTGAAATCCGAACTGATCAGATTCAATTACCCACAATCTGAGGAACTAATTTTAAAATTGTCTTCTAACTATTTGCCTTTTTGTCTTCATTAAATCTCCTCAGTGAGGGATGCTTTTCAGCGACCCAACAGATAATATGTTAATTAAAATAAACAAAAACAAAATATATTAATGAAAGATTTGGGAGTCTCTTCTAGTTGTTTGAATTGTTTTTATAACAATCTCTTCTAGGTGTTTGTAAGTAGATTTTCTCTAAGCTTCTGGTAGATGTTTACTATAACAGAGATCAATCTCGTAACCTTGATTTTAAAAACAAACATATTTCGCACGTGGATAAATAAATTCTCATGTCAAAAATCTAATCAATTAGACATCCAATTTCATGAATGAAATAATCTATCTTGCTTAAAATATGTTATTTAGTCACAAATTAATACTGTAATCAGTTGCTATTGTAATCAGTTGCTATGATTTTCAAGAGTTTAACATGAAAAAGAAATTGTATTATTTCCTAATAAATCTTTATAATCTATACTTCAATCTATCAAATGATTTGGCATGTGGAAATCACTACTATTTATTTTGTAAATCATATCTTAATCAAATGAATGAATCTATTAGCAAACAATACCACCTCTCAATAGTCAACTTGATATTAGGCTTTATGTTGAAAGATAATGTTGCATTAGCTGGAAGTAAATTGTATACATATAGAATGTATATAAAAATCTTAAAAAGGTTACGTGGAGATTATTTTTGAAGAAAATACATAGAAACAAGCGTTTAAATTGATGACACGTGGACCAGTATGGACCGATGGTAGTAAAATTTGCAGTTTGCGTGGAAGTAAAAAACAAGGTTGTTCGATGTGGACAAAGGTTGTAGTTGGCAATTTGAACACCTAGATGATAAAAACAAGTACTCTATGTATTAAAGTTTCGTGACTAAATGAGCCCCAACTACTAAAATTATAGTCAAATTAATGACATATATTCAAGTTGTCGAGCATGTTAGTCCATTGACTTGTTGATGAAATGTAAAATTTGTTGAAACTTATTTGTCATCTATCCTTATTAAACTTAACGTTTAACCTTTTATAAAAAAATATTAACTAATAATTAAATACATAATATCTCCCATGTAACCTTGGTGATGGTTTATCGATAAGTGGACCTGATAAGTGCACCTGAAATGATCTTCTAAGTGTCACGCGTTTAATTTTTTCTTTAGGTAAATCTTATCAGATGTGTAAAGAAGAAGTTCAGAAACAACTATAACAATGGTTTGGTCAACAGGTCGCATACTCACAATTAAATTAAACGGCCATAAAAATGGTTTGGTCAGTAGATCGCGTACATCATAATTAGATTAGGAGCATCCGGCCATCCGGGTAGCCGTCAATAATGGGAATACACTCTTTAAAAAAAATATAAAATAACACTTTTTCATGTCTCTACTCTCTACTTTATATATGAGAGATTGATAGATAGTTAAAACTTAACTGAATTTTATAAAACTAAAGTTGTACTTTTTTACCATTTAACATTAAAAAATCCGAATAAAAGCAAATTAATGCACTCTAAACTCTCTTGGATTATCAAATCCAACTAGAAAACCCATAATTTAGCCTGCTGCGTCTACTGGAAACTAGATATGTGCGAATTCATCAGAGAACCGATTGTGATTGTAGAACCAAACCGGATCGAACTGGATCTATATTAGTTCGGTTCTTTGTTCTAATTTTCAAAAGATCAGTTTTCGGTTCGATTTGGTTCCGAGTTTTCGGTTCGATTTGGTTCCGACTTTTCGGTTCAAAACCAAGAAAAGACCGAAAAGAGCCAAAGAAATTGCATCACTCCTTGGTTCGGTTTGGTTCCGGCCGGTTCTCGTTACAGTTTGGTTTTTAGTGTTATCGGTTCGGTCCGCTGTCTGGCCAAAACCATTTTCTTAGTTCTCGTCAAAAGAATCGGCAATGCTCCAAATTCTCATCAAAAGAGTCACAAAATAAATCGAATTATGAATGATTAATTTTTTTTTGATAAGCAGTTATGTCAAATTTTAATAAAATCGAATTTAATTTTGTTATATGTTTCGACTTCATTACGCTCAATTAGAGCCGACTCTATAAAGGTTATACTGATTTAAAACTCAAATTACTTGATTAAGTTTGACTCAAATTATATTGGTTTATTCTCACTTATACTACCATGTACGTAGGACCTTTAGGCTATGCGGTATGGGCCGGAGGAGTGCCCGGCGTGGGTGTCCACCTCACCCCCCACGGCGTGGGTTAAACATGGAACAGCCCCCCCCCCCCCCCCCCCCCCCCCCCCACGGCGTTAGGGGCCGGCGTGGTGAAAGCATGCAACAGGCAACACCCTTCCACGGGCGTGGGTTGATCGATTTTGAACGAGAAGTAGCCGTTGAACGGCTCTTTAGCCGTTGGAATTTAAAAAAAAAAATAATTAATTAATTTAATTTATTTATTTCCTATATAAACACACTCAAACATTATCAAAACACTACCAAAACACACCACAACTCTACCAAAATACCCCAACTCACAAATAATGTATCGTGGTTCATCATCTGATGAGGATGATGCGTTTATGCTAACAATATACGAAGAACTCCTCCATGATTTATTCGACGATGATGAAAGTGAAGTCTTTGACACTAGAACCGCGAAGCAAAATAGAAATCGAGAAGCTGGACACGAACGGCTATATCGAGATTATTTTACGGATGATTCTGTTTATGACGACAACAATTTCAAACGAAGGTTTCGCCTGAGCAAAAATTTTTATTTATGCGCATATGTAGCGCAATAGAAAACAGGTATGCTTTTTTTTCAATTGAGATATGATGCTAGAGGTAGGCGGGGATTCACTGTTTTGCAAAAATGTACTGCAGCAATTCGAGCTATGGCTTACGGGTCATCCCCTGATCCTCTTGACGAGTACTTACGCATGTCAGAAAGAACTGCTAGGGAAAGTATGTATAATTTTTCACAAGGTGTTTTGAAAATATTCGAACATATGTATTTGCGAAAACCAACAGTAACCGATGTTCAAAAATTATATGAGGCACACGAAGACAAACATGGTTTTCCTGGAATGCTTGGTAGCATTGAATGTATGCACTGGCATTGGAGGAATTGTCCACAATCGTGGAGAGGTGAGTACATTGGAGGGCATCATGGAGTACCGTCGTTGATATTACAAGCTGTTGCTTCCCAAGATTTATGGTTTTGGCATGCTTACTTTGGGGTTGCGGGTTCTAGTAATGATATTAACGTGCTTGATCAATCACCAATATTCAACGACTTGCTATCAGGAAAGGTACCGATGCTCCTTATACGGTGAATGGCACTCCATATAGATTCGGTTATTTCCTTACCGATGGTATATATCCTCGTCATGCGACATTTGTCAAAGCCTATCGACATCCAGTTGATCCAAAAGAGGTCTTGTTTATCAAAAAAACAAGAATCTGCACGTAAGGATGTGGAACGGGCTTTTGGAGTTTTAAAGGCGAAGTGGCACATTGTCAAAAACACGGCCCGTCCATATGACCTTGAAAGATTAAGATGTATTTTGTATGCATGTGTTGTAATGCATAATATGGTTGTCGAAGATAAAGGTCGGATGATTTCTCCATATGTGTTGGACGGTCCCCGACATGCTTTGTATATACCGGGAACAGCAGAATATTTGCACAGGGTTGTCGACATTCGAGACGAAACAACACACGAACGACTTCGACGGGACTTGGCGGACCATCTCTACAACAACGCACATGCCGACGATAAAGAGTAATCATTTTATTTTAATTATTGTAATTTTTAATTTTAATTTTAATTTAAAGTATTGTCACTTTAATTTTATTTAAAGTAATGTAATTTTAAATTATATAAAATATTAGTTGTGTGTAAAATAAATGGAAATGAAATGATGATATGGAAATTAAAATGGTGTGGTGTGGTGTGGTGGGTATTTCTACCAAATGATGTGGCGTGGTGGTGGTGTGACGCTGAGGTGGCAGGAAAAAATGGTGTGGGGTGTTGTACCTATACCCCATAGCCTTAGAATTTAAATTTAGATTTGCTTATTTTGTTTGAAAACGCAAATAATCTATTATTTTGTTTAGAAACGCAAATTATCTAAAATAAGTGTTCTACATAAAGTTTGAAAAATCAGTCATTTGCGATTTGATCATCCAAATAACCAGGTTTGCCAAATATTAAAAAAAACAGATTGATTATCTGAATTATTACAATTTCAAACAACATAATAAAATCAAACATTATTTTAATAATCTAATTATCAGCCACTGATTATTTAATTATTCATTTCAAAACGATAAAGTATTTTCTGTAATCAATCTCAAACACGCTTAATCCGAGTTATATCAAAGTTTAACAACAGACTCACAAAGCAATCATATTTATTAAAGTACTTTCCTAGTTTTTTTTTAATGGCAAATGGGAGCGAGATTCTTCGTTGCCATCACTTCAACCACACACCACAAGAGATAGGAAAAGTTATTATCATTAAACTCCACAAACAAACAAAACTCAATAAATTTATTGATAGAAAAAGTCACTACATATTCCTACTAATGTTTAAGTTCACACTGATATCTATTATATCTCCCATTACAATGAAAACCGACTGGAAGTATGACTGTATGAGTGAGTGAATGATATTTGACCTGAGTTTTTGGGCTACTACACAACCAAAGAAAAATGCTTAGAAGCTCGATATTTCTGTAAAAACACTACATCATAACGTATTATAAAAAAGAATTAATTTGTATACCACATATTTTGATATCTATACCACAATGTATATAAGTACTTTTTCATGTACAAATAAATAATGCAATTGTTATAGTAGATAGATTAAAATATGTGGTTTAAAAATCACCATTAATCAGGGCTGGCCCATGGGTTTGGGTGACCCCATTCCGTACTATGAAGTAGGCCCGTGGGTTTGAACAAAAAATATATAAATTTATTGCAAAAGAAAATTAAATTATACGTATCCATTTATTTTACAAAACTTTGTTTTAAACTATATGAGAAATGATATTGATGTTTACTACATATGTATATATGTTTATACTTACTTGATCATATTAAGTGTTAAAATTAAAGGATGATATGAAAACATATAATTATTGGATTACACACATCATCTTGTGGTGAACAACATGAAATAGGCGTAAATTCATCAATACCATTTCTCAAATTATACACATCCATGAAAATATAATTGTTCTTGAGCTCTCTCATTCTTGTCCTCACTCCTCATTCTTGTTTAGTTATCTTCCCACCGTAAGTTAAAAAAGAAAAGATAATTTTGTTTTATATATGAAGGGTATGATTTTTACACCACAATTATGATTACATTCATTAAAGTAATTGCCTAGTATAATTATACATTTAACTGTAAAATTTGTATCAGGATTTATGAACTAAAGATTATAGTATAAAATGAATTCCCAAATATGAAAGGTATTTATATAATCTGGAGGCCCTCTTGTGTTTTTGGGCCCTGTATAGCACTTATTGCACACACCAACCACCGGGCCTGATGGATATTGATGTTACTACTTATTGTATAGATGTTATTTCTTATTGAATAGCACTTTGATAACATGTTAAGCTTGTTTATGTCGATACATGATCCTTTGATGGCCGTCTCAAATATATTGTTCTAAATTTTTTATATAATTTGTTGATAGTTAATGTGTAAAAACTACGCTTCTAAAATATTACATTATCTTAACCCAGAAATATGTTTTTGAACAACCTGATTTAAGAGTTGTTATTTTATTTAAATTATTACAATTTGAGCGACTTTTACATGTCCATCCAATGATTTAAAAGTTAAAACATAACTCTAATCAAACAATTCAAAAGTAAATGGGACACAGGCCACCTTTGCTTTTTTTTTTTACAATTATTAATTTATAAGTTCCGTATCTTATCTACGTAGAAAAAAGTTATTCTCAGGTGGCTTTGATTTACCTTAAATTTAACAAATTCATGTGCATTCCGATCTTATAAAAATTATGATAGGGATGAGCCACGAAATACTCAGTAACGTTACTATTATAATGTGAGCAAAATATAAAATATTTGATTAATGAAAACGACATTTCATCTAAATATAGGTTGTATGATTTTGAATTTTGGAGCTTATTCCTGGTTTGGAGGCTGCGGATATTCATCGTCAATAAGTATAAAGTAGTAATAAATGGAAAAGGAAAAAACAATCAATATGCATGTGACAATAATTGTACATCCATTTATCTTTTCATGAATGAAGTTGTATTGCCAAACTTCTATGTTTTATGTTCGGATCATTGTTATACATACTTTTAGTTTTCAAAATTTACAACACCTTATATCTTAGCATGTCATACTCTTAATCAAGATGTTAAAAGAGAAATGATATTTCTTTCACACATTTTCTTCCAACCCATATACCTACTGTGTCCAGTGGCGGACTCAAGATGAAAGTCTAGGGGTAGCACAATCTTTTTCCGCATTAATAACTTGGATTTTCAAGAAATATGTTATGTTTTTTTAGAACGACACCTAATCTACTTATTTTTTATCCACGGCGGGACTTGAACCCATGACCAATAGGTCATGGGCAACAGCTTACAAAAATATCCAATACCATTAGCCTATAAGACTTGGGTAGAAACATGTGTCCCCTGTGCGGTTGTGTTTTAATAAATACATATAGATTTCCTTAGGCCTGTCCCAACTGTTGGCCGTCAGTAAACTCATCAGTAGCGTCACGTCAGCACATCCTTACTGACACGCTACTGACACGGTCGTGCCAACCCTACCAATCAATAACCCATCACTAAACCCATCCTTTTCACCTCATTATTTTTATTTAAATTAAATAATTATAAATTAAATATATTATATTAATTTAAAAATACATTGTTTAGATTTTAAAAAAAATATTAAATAAAAAGAAATTACATTAATTAAAATTTAAAAACAAAACAAATTTAATATTATTTTTTTAAAATATATATTTTAATGTTAAACCAGTTATATAAAAAAATTAAATTCTAAAAAAATTAAAGAAAAAACAGAGAAAAAACGATTTTTAATAAAACAATGAAAATAGTACAACTATCTAAGCAGAATGTACAACTCCCAAACCACCCCCCTCACCCTCTTCTTCTTTCGCCTGCTCTCCCTCCTCGCCGACGCCCTCTCCCTCCCGTCCTCACCACGACGTGCTTTCTACGACGCCACCCACAACATGCCGGTGCCAACGGCGCCAATGGTCGACGGCAAAAAAAACCCCTTGACGGGTGCTAGTGACGTGTCGTTGGCACCGGTCTTATATGACATATTATCCCCTTAAAAATATGAATGTGGGCCCAATAATTGAAATAAATTAGCTATTTAGCTGCTTTTCCTTCATACTTGTGAATTGTCACCGTACGTCCAATTTCTTATCTTTGGGCTGAGGGTTAAATTATATACATATGTGGGCTCAATTTAAAGGGTAGCACAGGGCCCCTTGGGCTCCAAGGTGGTCTGTCGCTTAGTGTGTCATGCACTCATTCTCTTTCCTCATATCATCCCTTGATTTCGACAATTGTCATTATCAAAATGGGTAGGAATATGATAGGGAGAAATGGTAAGAAGAAATATCATTTCTCGTCCTAAAAACATAAATCGTAATGTAATGATACCATCAAGTGTCAAGTCATAGTCATGATATTTTTCAAGATATAACTCATGAAGACATTTTCTATCATATACATTAAGTTCAAAAAATTAAATGATACGAACCGGTAAATAAGATGATACGAACTGGTAAATAAGACAAAACGAATCGAATGATTTATTGATAATCCTGGTAATAGAGATCCAGGTATCTCCCTAAACAAAACAATAAATGACGAACAAACAATAAACGAACTAAATTTCTCAATTCTCTCTCTCTCCACAAAGAAGACGGTCGAACCTTATTAATTGGATTCGGCCCAAACCCTAATCAAAACGTAAAAGGAAAACTAAATAAAATAATATCTCCTAAATTAATAGATAATATCTAATATTTAGATAATAGTTATCTCTATCATTTAGGAATAGGAACGTATCATTACTCCGCCCTAAAAACACAGCTTGTCCTCAAGGTGTGGCTTGTGAATCTCAATCAATTTTTATTGACGAACCCATTTCTCCTCCACTAGCTGCGGCACCATTTTTTTTTGTCGGTTCTAATGTAATTCCTTTTTACTCGTTTCATCAATCAGAAGTGTCAATTTAATGACTTGATTTAAACCAACTGGTTGTAACACCCTGACTGAATTGCGAAGTTCGGTTTTTAATCCCTTTATAAATATTCCCTCTAATACCGACTAATTGTGCCGCCATTAATTCGAACTGACATACGTATTCTCGGGTTGTACCTGAAACACCTCAAATTTTAATACAAAACATTTGGCCAAAATAATCATTTAATAAAGAGGAGAACTATCCCAAAATACGGATTTACAAAAACCTTTGGTATGAAAATCAGAGTATAAGTTTGGTGTTATAAAATATATCAAAACCAAAGCTAAATCTAAATCCGTTCTAGTGTTCTTCTACTCTAAGCCCCGCATCTCTATCCATGCGCACATATACCTTCGATCCCGAACCTGAGTACATAGCAAAAACAACAAGGAGTACGTGAGACAAAACGTCTCGTGAGCTACATGGGTTTAGACCCGATGATAATAGTAATCATAAGACATATAAACGAACATACAAGTAATTCGTCCATCTATCTAGTCACTCTATTGTGACACTATAATCCTTGCTTTCCTAGCAATCATATCTAGGTATCGGGTTGCCCCCGAACTAACTAGAACCACCTTAACTTATTAACCGGGGATCCCTCGCATTAATAAGCTTCAAGGTAAAGGCAAGAGGGAATCGCCCAATCTACCTATACCTGCCTTACTCGCCGGACTACTTCCAGTTAGCAAGACTACTATCATGGAATGGGCCGATGGGGATCCGCCCAAATGCTCCCCATTCCATATCCTCATGACCGGGGATCCCCCGCATCATCACATCATCTCATCCTTACTATAACTCAATAGGTATATTTCAATCAAAGCCCTTGTCTATCACATCAATCATCAAACAAGTTAGTTAACTATATTCAACAATATATAACTAACTCTATATACTAAGTTCACACATTTATCAATTAGACTCGACATAAGTAATAAAAGACATTTTCATGGCTATGTACTCAGTAAAGTCCACACGTACTCACCTTAGCAATATAATGCTCCAACCGTGTTCTTGACACCCAACCTCTTGCTCCACAATTCAATCAACTTTCCAAAACTTCACCAAAAGCCTAATACAATAATCACAATATGACCAACAACACATACTACTACTAATGTGTCCATTTATCTTTAGATAACACTTACTAACACATTTCCCCCAATTCTGGTGATTTACCAAACCCTAGGTTTAGTCAACCCTTAAGATTCTTACAAATCTCAATCATACACTTGATTCCTTTGTTAAAATACCATCTATTAAGTGTATACATCATTTATTTCACCATAACCCAAAACCCCAAGAACTAGGGTTTCAAACCCATACATCAAAATCCATAGATCTTAAGCTACAAAGATCAAAGAGTGAAGATATACTTTTGATCTTCAACTAGGAATGAAATCTACCAAAGATTTGTGAAGGAATCGTCCAAAATCAGTCCTCAAGCTCGAAAATCGCCAAAGAGAGAAACTAAGGTTTGCACATGACATTAATGAGCCAAAACCCGTATTTAATGCTGCCTGACGGAGTTCACGATCGTGAACAAGTTCGCGCCGTGAACTTCCCCCATCGTGAACTCTTTCCCGATCGCGAGCCAGGCGTGAACTCCAGACGATCAGAAACCCAAAATCTCTGAATGAAGTTCCCGATCGGCAACTACAGTTCGCGTCACGAACTTCCCCAGGCAGCAGGGCTGCACTTTTCGGTCTTTGTCTCGACCCGGTTTCGTCCATAACTTTCTCATACGGTGTCCAAATGACACGAAACCAATTTCTACGTTCTTTAAATGATTTCTCCTTATTTATCATATCTTTATACAATTTATGTCTTCACAAAATTCGGGTCGTTACAGTACCCCCTTGAGTAAGGCTTGAAAATTGCTCGTGTAGGTTACCGTCTTGGGAAGGTTGAAATCGATCAAGTAACTTTGTTTTGACGTCCTCCCAGCCCCGAAATGGTTCCCTCTGATCGCTTCAACGGTACCACGCCAAAGCAGGCCCTTATATGCAAATCACGGCTGCTCTTAAACGGTCACCTGAGTGGGCTACCCCTTGTACATCAAAAAAATCGCTCGGCTCGGTAAATCCACCCGTATGCGTCTTCCCCGTCAAAGATAGGCATCTTTAACTTTCTTAATCGATGATCTTCCTCCGGGGTCCATCCGCGTTCAAACCCATGACCCGGTGGTAGATTTTGCGTTGGTCGTTGGCTTCGGTTGTTGCTAGATTCCCCTGCTTGACCTGGTGGTAGTGGGAACCCTTGTGAATCAAATCGCATACCCGAGAAGCTTGTATAGACATTCGAAGACTGGCTCGTAAATTGGGGGTATTGCATCTGGCCACTAATGTATCGGGTTAGGGAATTATTACTTGGATATTGAGGAGGGGTTTGATGGTACGTATGAGGTGGCAGGTTGTACTGATTCGTGGCGGGCGGTGTCGGAAAAGAGAGTTGTGACAGTGTGGGTGTTGTAGTGTAGCTGGGCGGTGGCGGTGTTGTAGTGTGGTTGTGCGGCGGCGGCGGTGTTGCAGTGTGGCGGGACAATGGTGGTTGGTACGGTGGTGGCGGATGGCTGGAGGTTTTTTAGGAGCTGCAGTATTTCTGCAAACTGATTGTCTGCATCAATTTTATTTTTGTCAATTGATTCATGCATACGATCATAACGTTTCGATGCTTCTTCCTGGGTATTGGCCATCTCGGTTTTGAACTGAGATAACTCAGCATCAACCTCGGAGACTTTCCTCGACATCTTGATTCAAACGATCTCACAGATGGCAGGATTGATCGCTCTGATACCAATTTGATACGAACCTGTAAATAAGATGATACGAACTGGTAAATAAGACAAAACGAATCGAATGATTTATTGATAATCCTGGTAATAGAGATCCAGGTATCTCCCTAAACAAAACAATAAACGACGAACAAACAATAAACGAACTAAATTTCTCAATTCTCTCTCTCTCCACAAAGAAGACGGCCGAACCTTATTAATAGGATTCGGCCCAAACCCTAATCAAAACGTAAAAGGAAAACTAAATAAAATAATATCTCCTAAATTAATAGATAATATCTAATATTTAAATAATAGTTATCTCTATTATTTAAGAATAGGAACGTATCATTAAATTTATTGATTTATATGATAATTTATATCAAATTTACAAAAGTATTATATCTAAATTTATAATTATTATGTCATGATTGTTTTTAAATAAATCCAGATTTCATAATCCGTCACAAAAAACTCGCGATAAGGTGTGCCGCGCCTTATCTTACGTCTTGCGTATAACAACTATCATGAACTATTTCCTCAGGTCTTGCCAACCGCCATGACGCTCTTTTTATAACCTTTCTCTTAACAGACGATTTAACTGCTTGTACGATACATAAAAATAGTCTAACAATAAGTAATTTGGCAAAATCGTTGGAGCTTAAAGTTGTGCATCAAATCTTATGGTTTCATAGAAATTTAGATATTTTGTAGCTATGCTTATAGCTTAAAAGTATAAAATGACATAAAATAACATATACAAAGCGCATTCTAGTATAACATTTAAAACTTAATTAGGTTAATGGGAAAGATTGATACCATTTTTTTATTTTGTTAAAGTTAGCAATTCATAACCTAAGAAAAGCATTCTCTAAATATTATGTGTGATATAGGGTGATGAAAAAATAAGAAAAAAACATACTTTGTCTCTTGATATGTGTGTATTTTCATCACCCTCAACGGCCCACGAATCGAATGTTTCATCTTAAGAAGCCTAAAAAAGACGGATTAGAAGAGAAAGTTAAGTTTTTTTCTTTTCTTTGGAGCTCTAATAGAGGAAAATTTGTTACAAAAAATTGGTTAGATTGGTGTTGTAACCCTCTAATTCTTTAACTCTCTTGTATGCTTGTAATCTAGCTCCTTGCTAGATCCTTTTAATCTATTGCTGCCGTTCAAAAAAAAAAGTGTGATATAGGGTGTTTTGTGCCAAATATGCGGGGAGAGGAAGAAACGGTTGATCACCTATTACAAAAATGCTCATTTAGTTTAAGAATATGGCAGTGGTTAGCAACGTCGCGCCAATTGTAAATTGATCATAGTAACTCACTGAAACATCTCATGAATATTATTATCAATGCTGGTAAATTTAATAAACTAAAGAAGTTTCTGCAAGCTGATGGTGTTCAACAATGTCAATGTTTCTATTTCCGATATCAAAGAAGAATTAAAAGCTATGGTGTTCACTCGGTTGAAATATATGAGAAACTAAAAAAATTTATCGTGATTTTGTGGTGTTTTTGTCCGCCTCTTTTAATGTAATTGGTACATTGTATTATTCCTCTAGTTTCTTGTTATGGTCTTTTAACTAACGCGCACAATTATGTCTGACAGAGGTCGACCACGTAACACACGTCAGGGTGGTGCGCCTGATGCACCCGTTGCAAATCATATCATACTTCTCAATTCTACTCTTGCAAATCAACTTATTAATGTATTCTTTTAAAATCAAAAAGTCAAAATTTTTTGAGTTGAGTTCAGTCGAGCTCAAAAGTGTTGATGCATTCACTGAGCTCAAAAACTACAATTTACATATGTTATAGTAAAGTGCATAACATATTAATATAATAATTACGATATTTGAAATAACTTATTTGATGATAAAATCCATTTTCATTTAAAAAATATGAAAAACGTATTGTGGTCCAAAATAATTACCTCTATAAAAGCGAGTGGACTGGGTGTTGGGTGCCTTTAAGTCAAATAATTTGAGCTTATTAGGTCAATGGAAATGGAGGTTTATTTATGTGCCTTTAAACAAAACGTATATTTGCCGTTTCCAAAAAAAACAAAACGTATATTTGGAATTGGGCTCACGAGCCTCATGGGGAACCCTTTCCGAGCTTACTAACCTTTGTCTCTATGAATTTGGGCTCAGATTGTAACAACGGGTGGGTTTGGAACATGGACGATTCGGACCAATTTTGTGTCCATTCACTCTCGGTTTAAATCCAACAGAAATTTCTCAACGAGCAAAATTGCGATTGGAATTTTCGTTGGAATTTGTGGGTTCGGAAGAAGGTTACAAAGCTTTTCAAGATCGTCTTCGAAAATATATTTGGTTAAAAATATGGAGTTGGTTGAATCTCTCCCGACCAAAGGTTTTCAACTTTAATGATATCATCCTTGGTTCTTAATAAATTAGTTTTTATAATTTATTTTCTATTGATAGAAGTACATATTATATATGTTTATTATTCATATACATAAGATTTTAATTACATAATAAACGGAGTTATACACGCAAAGTTGTATACACTAATTAAAAGATTTAGAAGGTTTTTCGGGCGTGATAGTAAAAATTGAGTCGACTCTGGAAAGTTGGGCAAAAGTGGCAGTATAGGTTTCAAAACAAGAGCATGCTCTAAACTCACTACGCACAATGAGATTAACATTAACCCCAATATACATATTTACACCTACATTTTGTTCCTGAAAAAACCTACTTTGCACGACCCACAAGGAGATCTAGTTTCCAGAATCAAATGCATCAAGATATCTTAGAGAAGCTGGACAAACTCTTTCGAAAGCAATGGTGGCTGGGACTCACTAAGACTGCATGATAATCGGAAAAAGTTCAAAGCGAAATGTTATAATTTGATGGATTTTTCATACCTTAACAGTTCAAAGTAAAATGTCTTAATAACAACAAATAAAGTCGGATCCTTTAGTACAAATCATCATTGTAAGCAAGTGCATTTGTAAGCTTATCTTTTAAATCATAAAAGAAGTTGTAGCAGAAATGCATAATCATGCGGATGTATTTAAATTCCCTTGCTCAACAGAAAAAGATATACATGAACGAAAATAGCAGATCACACAATATAAATATTCTTATTGCTGATGTGAATCTTCGGACATCATAATATCAGAATTTAGATTCATCTTTTTAATTACGTTTATATATCATGTACAAATCAAGAAATTACCAGAAGAACATGATCCATGTTAGGCCTAATTATGTTCAAATTCCCCATTGTCTCCACTTAGAGCAAACTGCTGAAACATAAGTGCTTCTAAGAAATAGTATTACCACAACAAAATTCCTCTCTATTAAAAACACAGAAATTTCACTCAAGATCTACTAAAATTCCTCTCAAATGGGCCAAATTAATGTATTTAGTTAAAAGGAGGAAAAAACATTTTTATAGTTCTTCACTGATTTTATTCAATTTTTGTGTTTTACTTTGTTTTTCATTCTTTTAGGATTCTTGACACCTACAAAACAGCCTAAAAGACACATACTTAGGGTCATCCTATTTACAAAACTATATACAACATATTTACATATAACCACCAAGATGCAAACTCTTTTAAGAAGTCTTAAATGTTATCGATCTAAAGAGTAAATAGAAAAGGACTTGGTGTGGATGACCTACTATTAGTTTGTTGGTTCTCATTAGACAACCGCATCCATTCATATCTGATTCTATTATGTTATATTATAATGCATTAGTAAAAGCAACGAACCACGTCTAAAGCAAAAGTCGAGCGTAAGAACAAGATGATATGATAATAAAACTAATGAGAAATCTTCCCATGTAGATATGATACACACTTTAGTAGAAATGAAGTAGCATCGACAAGTTCCAACACAGATTACAGCCATATTTAGATCTTCCTTTCATCAATATCCTATAATTCTATTTATCATATATAAATCCCATTTGTTTCCGATCTCTTTCTCTCTGTATACATTTCTTTATGAAATTAATAGAAATGTCACCTTTTCTCCTCAAGCTTTTGCTCTCAGTTCTGGTTCTTATGGTGGTGATACCCACAAAGATCTAGAAAGTAACCTAAAAAGTTTCATTTTTTTCTCCATTTTTTGGTGTTATTTATATATAGTCAAACATATTTATATTCAAACAAACAAAATTCTTCAGAATGGGAATTGATGCAAATATAAACAGATAATAAAGCATATATGTAGTAGGAAAAATCCAACAAAAAAGTACATAAACCATCAATGTGATAAAGTTAATTTAACAAAAAGGTGCAAAATAACAATTTGTGTTTGATTTTAGATGGTTTGACATACAATAGTGAACTTTGACTTTTTGTTTCATGTTTTTGCCAACGGGAGATACTAAAAATATTATTTACCTTGACAAAATAGTAACGGGAAAAGTCAATCAGCATAAATAATAACATATCCTTTTGATAAAGCCTTTCCTTCCTGCAATTTCATTTAGTAAAGAGAGAAAAAAAAGTCAACTAACTTCAAGATAAAGTAGCAATTTAAGCCATTTACTTATATAACGGGTCAAATTCGAGCTTTGTTCTATAGTAGAAGTTAAAATCGTTAAAACAATCTCTTAACTTTATATATAGAATTAATGAATTCTTAGTTTATCACAGATACATTGAAACTCTAAGCCATGTTTTCTCCACAAGTCCACATTTTTTAGGCATGCAAAAAAAAATGTTGCGTCCCGATAGAAAGATTAGTTGTAAATTCTATAAATTCTAGCTATAATTTCATATGGTAATGACATTGTGATTTTTTCGAATAAAAATATAATTGCAATACAAAGTAAGACAAAGATACATGGGATTAATTTAATAATTTGGAAAAAGAATGCATGAGGATTTGTTAGAAACAATTAATCAACCAGTTATGCTAAACCAAAGTGCCGAACTATTAAATGAAAATAGAACTTAAATAAAACAACTAATTCATTAGGGCATTTCATCAAACACTTGGAATGGATATAAATATATAGATTTGTTGAGGTGAAACAATAATATGTGCATCAGAATCAATTCAGTGGGATACTTATGAGATAGTATATTGATATGATGATAAAACAAAATTGGCTATGAGGAACAATCGTGAAAGTCATTGACGAAACCATTTGTGGCATAAAATCCAGAATTGAGATTAGCAAGTTCCAAACAATAGAACAAAACCTGTGAATAAAGACTTAGAATGTGAATTTGCGGTACCTGCAAGGCTGCAATGGAAGTGTAGAGTTTTATAAACCATCTTCATTACCTTTTTCTACGTGTTTACTAAGGTCTTCTGTCTGCAACATAACTAAATCAATCGATCAATGAAGAAAAATCACTGATTCAGAAATCAATTTTGGATCTGATTTTCAAAATTTTCACACTTCCAGTGGCGATGACGGTAGTGGTGGAGGGGGCGATGAAATAGGGTTTAGAGCGGAAGAGAGAGGAACTTAAAATAGAAATAGGGTGTAATCAATTGAGAATAATTAGAGGTGAAATAGCCTGCTAAAATTACGATAAATTGAAAATTGAAATTGAAGAGGTGGAAGATGATAATTTCTGATTGGAGGAAATAAGCATGTTAATGACGTGGCCTCAAAAACTGATTGCTTTCTTATAGGTAATACTAGTGACGTTCAAGGCCGTGCTAAGCACGACCCCCTGAAGGATAGTTTGGGTAACTTTAAAATATAATACAAATGCGAGAAATGGTAATGTACTTTCATTTTTTTTTGTCACCACTCAGAAAGATCTTTCAGCAAAAGTGTCATGATCTAATCACAATCCCAAAATCTAATGAAGCCGAAATATAAAGCAATACTGCAAAAGGAAACTCGCATGAATTTCCTCACTACCTTTATCAGTTTACCCAAGTAGTCAAGTACATGGCATTAGAATCCTTTGAATAACTAAAGTTCCCATATTTAGCTTCTCCAAACATAAGTAAACAGTCCTTAAGTTCCTCATAATCAAACAAATTAAAAATAACCAGCAACATTTAATCAACCACTACGGAGAAACCACATAATATTAGCACTGGCATATCTAATTTTGCAAAAAAAAAAAAAAATCACAACTTCATATTTGAATTCCAAAAACAACAACTAAAAAAATTGCTAACAAACTTGAACTAAAATTAAAATTAAAATTAAAATTAAAACTAATTCGTTCAAGCTAGACCTAATCAACAAATTTCATTTTTAAATGAAAATTTTAAAAAGGGAAGAATACAATAAGAGAATACTTACAAGGAGTTTAGCGAGGAAGATTTTGGTGATGATGGCTCTGTTATGGTGGAGGGATGTTATGCCGATAATCACTAATTTACTTGTGACAGATTAGCCCTCATTGCAAGTTCTTGGCAGGGTTTTTGCTTTGTCCTCCACTTTCCTTAGCTCTGGAAACTCTTTAAAATCCATTTCCACCAAAAAAGTACAATGATCTAATAATGGCCCGGGCCTTTTTAGGCTTCTTCACCTTATCCAGCAACGATAATACAAAAAATATCATCTTAAGCAGAAAGTCCTGCAACATCTGGTAAAAAAGTCAACACATTTGACTTCGTTTATAAGAAAAAACTGTATTCAAACTGCATGTGGCAATATTGACCCGTTTATAGTGAACGGGTCGGTTTGGGTTATATTTTATCTCAAACGAGTCAATGAGTTAAATTAATTAAAAAATAGCTAAATAGAGAACACGTCAAATGGGTCAAACAGATTAAAAAATTTGGGCTAGTCCAACCTGAACTGGGCTCCCGTTTTCACCCGAACCATTTTTGACACATTACCTGACTCACACATCTTTCTGCCTCAAAAAAAACAAAAAATAAATTTCAGTTTTGTAGTGATCAAGTTTTGTGCAATTAACACCATGAGTAATTTAAAATTCAAGACAGAAGATGTTTCAAGCCAACCTGACCCATACAATAATTACACATACATGTTACCCAACATGCCTGACCCACCCATTTTGCCACTTACACATGTAGCAATTTAGTCTATTTAGTTACTTGAATAAGATATTATAAGAAGTTTATTAACTCACGTGAGGCATAATCAACAATGGCATAATTCCGTAAAAGAACATGCCCATTCGGCTGCAAATTCATATTATATCCATATAAGTAATCTGAAAGTGAAATAAAATAATCAAAAACTAAAAAAAAACAAACAAAAGTTCACCTTTAATACATGTTGAAGGTTTGGTATCACAATGGGCATCTTCTCCAGAGAAATCACTCATAATGTAAAAATTTGCTTAAAAAATTAAAATATCCAGTATCAAATGGGTCGAAGCGGTAAAATATCGCCCAAAGTGTATTTCTAATGCATGCTGCCCACCCGTTAAATCAATTTATCCAAATAACTACATTATTGTTGTACTCATATTTTTTGTGATCATGTATAACACAAATTGTTTATAAAAGATTTTGACAAAAAAAGTCACTCTGACCTAGCCCGCATCACTTTACCCAAAAACCATTTTTATCACTTTACCCAAAAACCATTTTCTACATATA
Organism: Calendula officinalis; assembly: GCA_963853835.1. Classification (NCBI taxonomy): domain Eukaryota; kingdom Viridiplantae; phylum Streptophyta; class Magnoliopsida; order Asterales; family Asteraceae; genus Calendula; species Calendula officinalis. Next base: position 35,537,169 of record OY970825.1, read on the forward strand.
ACCAGAACCATCAAATTGTAAAGACATTGCTTACCAATGTAACAATGTCAAATGATGCAAGCATGATATGGTCACAAAATATTGTCTTCAGCAATATTGAAAACAAAATATTCATTTGATCTTCACAAAACTTTGGTTGAGACTGCATTCTTTAAACTTCCAAATCAGTAATGGATTCTAACTACTTGTGTGCATTAAATTGCTGAAACAGTGAATAGTAGATCAAGTCATGAAACCAATAAGCCACCAACCTAATTCAAAAAATAAATCATCGTACACAAATGATAAACGACATTCGAATTCATTCAGAACACTAAAGCATACAGATCATTTTTGTCTGCCATTACCCCCAGCCATCCATACACTTGCTCGAATAGCAACAAATCAATAAATTAAAAAGCCCTCTATAAATTTTACAATAAATAACTTAAAATCATGATGAAGCAGCGATAAAATAATTATTTATTTTGTGATGATACATGATATTGACTGTCATAATTTTACTTAATGTTAGTAACAAAAATAAAGTTCACACAAGTTGAATTATGATACATCTAAAGCTAAAACACACATCAAATGAGATCTAATCAATGGGTTCAATTGTCGGCATAGTATGATTAACATTGAAAACTATTCAATTGGACTAACATGTTTTCAATTTACTTACATATATAATCGAATTAAGCTTGAAAATAAATGGTACTATAGTTACGAACTTACATAAATATGATCCGGATATCAGACCCAAATACGAAGTTAGGTGATGAATTAGGGTTTCGATATTTGCTCTTGTTCGAGTGGTGAATGTAGGTGATGAATTAGGATTTCCAGAAAGAGAGGCTTTCAATTTAGTAAATACGGTTTTCTTGGTAAGCAGGTGGTATGATTTTACTGTGTAAAATTGAATTGAAAGTCATTAGGGCAATCGGTGGAAGTTTGGAGGCAATTGAGAATAAGAGGAAGAAGAAAAGGGTTGGTGGGCGTGGTTTTCTTATTGGAGAAGGCGGTGGCGGCTATATGGCGATGTGGCAAAGGGGCTGCTTGGATACGTGGCAGCAGAAGATGTTAAAGACGTGGCCTCAAAACTCAAAGACGTTCTTATAGGTAAATGAGATATAAAGCTTTCCAAACTTTTTTAAGCACATTTATAACTTTAGAAACTTATATTTTTTTTGAGCAACACTTAAATTTTTTACACAGAAGAACTTGAACTCATAACCTATAGGGCACAAACGAAGCTTTACATCAAACTCTAATACCATTATGCTACAAGTCTTGGGTGTATATTATATATATGCAATTTAAAAAAAAAAACTAAGGTGTTATTTTGTAGCATTTGAAAGATTAATATCTGAATGATGTATATGTATTCAGACCTCCTGTTACATCTATCCAATTAAGAGGCGTAATATGTTTAATTTTTTATTCATATGCTGATTAAGAGGCATTACCAAACACTATGAATCTGTTTGATTAATAAGATGTCCTCTTAACTGAATCATTAAAAGTTTACCAAACAACACCTAAGTATGTACTGTTTTTATTAGTAAATTTATGTTACCGTTGCATTCAGTGACACAATTAAATTAACCTCGAGACTTTCGAAAGTACTTGTGCTGTAACATCCAAATTTTCATTATTCAGTTACCAGACAAATACAGTTATCGAAATTGGTTTCCGTTAAATAAATAAAATATATATAAAGGTTCAATTTAACTAGGGGTTAAATATTGGACTTAAGATGTTTTTAAGAGGTGAATTATGGCTAAAAGTGAAGGACTTGATAATATATATAGATCCAAAGTACATTTTTGCATAGTAAGAGGGCTAATTGTGCCAAATGGTGAAAACTTGGGTGGTGACTCACCCAAAAACGGGATGAATCAATTTAAACACTCTCTAACCTTCCACTTTCACTTTTCATTCACCATTTTCATCTCCTAAAACACTCTCAAAAAGCTCTCAAAGATCCATGGTGAATCCATGCTAAAATCTTGCCAAAATAAGAAACTTTTGGTGTTTTTGAGGAAGGATCAAGGTGTAGAACTCAAATCCAAGTTCATCCTTGCCAGAATCTGCGTTTTCTTCATATCTCAACAAGGTAAAGTTCTTGAACTTCATGGATAATGACAAGCATGTTAGTTTTAAGCTTAGAACTTTAGTATTATGACTTTTAATCACTTTTTGAGCAAGAAAAGAAAGCAAACAAGTTTATGGATCTTTTTGATCAACAATCATGGTTTGCATGTTTGTTATTTGATCTTAAATGAAGTTCCAAAATAAGTTTGTAGCTTAAAATGTCAAAAGTTTGATAAGATAAAGATTTTGACACTTTTAGACAAAGATGATTACAATAAACCCAGTCAGATTGTAAAATTTGTATAAAATCAACCATTACTCTGATTAATCTCTTTGCTATGTACCCAGTTTAAAAGTCTCATGTACTCACCTTAGTAATAGCTAAATCCATACCGTGTTTATCAACACGAATCCTTACTTCCCGCCCCTTTGGAATATCTCCAACTTTTAGGTCTTTGCAACCTATCAACATAATCATCACAATTCTAGTTATCATCCATAACTAGACATCATTTAACATAAACATAATCAAGTCCAACCACCAAGTTCACCAAATCTTGTTTACAAAACTAACTAGGAGATGAAAATACCTTATATATTTAACAAGGTTTGAAGATATTCATGTATCGTGGTGTTCTATGCCCAAGAACAACCAAAATCGCCCCAAGAGCTCCTAAAATGTAACATCCCAGAAATCAGGGGAAATTTAAAAATTTTAAATAAATAAAACAAACCATTTTCCCCCAAAAGTATAAGTAACTCAAAGGTCCCAACTCATAAGTAAAAATATAAAACCGTCTCATGGTTTAAATGCGGAATAATTAAAGGTTTTAAAACAAAACATGTTTGACTCGAAATAAATGTTTTAATCCAAATTCATAAAAATAGAAACGCAGCTCATCAACCATTGACCTTCTCTTTGCCATTGCTAGTACCTGCAAAAATGGGAGGGAGTGTTTGGGGTCAGCCACCGCTGAGTGAATAACATCAAGATAAACATGTAAGTACAAACAACTCAAGTCACATAAGTGATCCCTAAAGACTCTACTCAATTCTCAATTACTCAAATTTATTTCTCAGATTTTAAATTTATATAGCGCGCTTGTATGACTTGGGACGAGAGATCAACCTCGACCCGCCTCACACAACTCAAGGCTCAACACCTGTACTCTTCGGTGTTGAGTCAAAACGTCTAGCACCAGTACTCTTCGGTGCCAAGACAAACATCTGACACCAGTGCTCTTCGGTGTCAAGTCAAGTATATTAGGTTTAATGTTTTAACTCAAGAACTCAGAACTCAGATAACTCAGTCTCCAGATAACTCAGATCACAGATAACTCAAATAAATCACACAATCAATACTTAAGCTCAATCAAAGAGACAATTCACAACACATAGCACATAATCATGAATCGAAAGTAAGTACAAGTTTATAGTGAGATTACCCACCTCGAATAAACGTAAGCTCCTAGAAGTCTTTGGCACGCACAAAGGTCACGATTCAGATCCTAAAGGATCCTACAATGCATAACAAGACTCGGATTAAAACTCGGCTCAAATTTATTCCCAACAGGATTTGGCAGCACTCAGCACTCTTACGGAAACGGTCATAACTCCCAAACCGTTCATTAGATTTGTCTCAAATTTTTACCAAAGAAACTAGACTCAGAATACTACAAAACACTCTCAAGTGGCTTCTTCCCAAAAACGGACTCTAAGGGCCTCAAAACAGGCTCACAAATCAGCATAGCTGCACAGGTAGAAATTTTTGACAGCAGCGTATTAAAATGGTCATAACTTTTAAACGGTAACTCAGATTGACGAGCCGTCCGCGGCAACGGAAAGAGGACTCGGAAAACTAGAGGCTATCATGTGCCAAAAATCCAGAAACGTATTTTAAGTGCGATAAAAACAAACCCGAATAGAGGGGACAGATTCTGCCCAAAAACTCAATTGTGATTAAAACTGGTTTTAACAATCCCGACCTCAACCCGTATAACCCGAGGGCACCCGACAACCCCGAATCAAATTCATCACAGAAAACAACATTTAAAATAATTTGATTTATTCCCTTGAAAGCTTTCTCGATTGGGAGACCAAGAACCCTACGGGTTCGGTTTGCCATCTCGGTTACTAAAAACGGTAAATCAATAAGAGTGTGATTTGATCTGTTAAGTGAAAATCGGGATGTGTCCCGGGACCTGATACAAACGAGCCCTAGGGCCCGATACCATCATCGGTGTATTCACACGCCACTTCCTAATTCTCAAAACACGAAGAACATTAAAATTAGAAATTTAGGAAAACGACTTTTACACTAATAAAACCCAATCCTCGGAATTTCATCCCGACACCCGGTAGGGTGTCGTCCATCCCATCACGGTCCCAACCTTAAGATCAATGATGCTAGATAATCACAAAACATATTACAAAACCGAAAAGAAAAATCAGCACAGCGACATCTTACGGAAACGACCATAACTCACCGACCATAATTCGGATTTACGAACAGTCGGCGGCCACGGTTCACTGACTCGACGAACTACAAATGTCTAGAGGACACCGAGCCCGGAATCAGTCCCTAAGAGGGTCGAAAAGCAACGACAACTCAGCGAAATAAACCTGCCAGAATCCAATACAACGACAATATAACAAACGACTCAAAATCCCGACACCGCCACAAGCCATAGAGATCGAATGAACAAACAATCAAAAACATTAAAAGAAAAGGGTTAGAGATTATACCCTACGAATCAAATAACGTTTTCACACGAAACACCACTACACGGTACCACTGAGCGCTTGATTGTTTCTTCGCTGCTTGAAGACAACATTTAAAGAATTGCAAGGTCTGAATTGTTGAATGGAACCACCGAATTTAATGCCCCTTGCTTGCTGCCATTCTTTATTTCCATCCAATAAGAATGTGACACCCTTGTTTGTTGTGTGGCTTACTATCCTTGCCAAAAGTCACACATGCTTAGTGAGTGATGACGTCCACTTCGTCAATGAACAATAAAATGGGTTGGTTGACTAACCAATTAGAATTCCACCGCAAGAGCGTAGTTCTTTATTCCAATTTTCAAATGGCGAAATAATTCTAGAGCAGGGAAGGAAAACGATAGACGGCTGGGGACGGTTGCTTCTAAAATAGGGTTTAAGAGATAACTCTACTAACTAATGGACCCTTAACTCATATGAGGCCTTAAGCCCGGAAACAAATTAAAACCCGACAACAAAACATTCAATCTTTGGTCTTAGCCTTTGACCGGCCCGAGTCGCTAAACACGACTAAACTCTTATGATTAACTAACCGGTCTAAATAATTAAAAACATCTAACTAAAACGAACTGTCTAATTACAGATCGTCTAAATAAATACATTAATGACAAATATTAACCATTTAAGATGTATAATTTATTTTTCTACTAATTAAAATTAATTAATTACATAACTTAAATTTCGGGGCGTTCCATAAAATCGGCTGCACCTTTGGAGTGGAGAGAAAATGAGCGAAAACCCTAAAATCTCGTTTTTATGCTGTCCAGGCATCTTCGTGGCACGAAATAAATTCTTCGTGGCACGAAGTTTGGCGGGACTATTTTCGTGACACGAAATTGAAACTTCGCATTCAGCGGATCACGAAAATAAGTTTCTATCTCACTTCGTGCCACGAACCCAGATCTTCGTGACACGAACTTGTGCAGGTCTGCACTTTTTGTTGTCCTCTTCGACACGGTTTCGTCTGTAACTTTCTCATACGATGTCCAAATGACACGAAACCAATTCCTACGTGTTTTAAATGATTTATACTTATTTATCATATTTTTTTCATAATTTACTTAACACAAAATTCGTGTCGTTACAGTTTATAAAGATAACATGCTACTTTCTAAATTATATAATTAACTTATATGTTATGTGACAATAATATATGATTCCTTCATTTGTTTACTTAGTATGTTTACAATTAAAGAAAATAATTAGAATGATTAGTAGGATACAGGTAGAATAAGAAATGAGAATTCTACTCAAAGACTTAAGAATACTAGTAAAATGAACCTCCTAGGATAAGTGCTAGCCGAATTGGAGTTTACTTTGCCTTTCTAGTGGGCGGGTGACACATGGTCCATATATACTTTATTGTACGTGGGCTAGAGCGGTATTGACCATGAAGAGGTCTGTACAAGTATCGCGTTGGGAATTGGAGGAGTGTAAGAATAATCCGTTTGTACAATCCTTAACGACACCGTATTGTATAGTTCAATACAAAGTCGGAGTAGTGAAAGCGGATGGACCTTAATGACTTCTTGTCAAGACGGGAATAACTACCTGAATTGGACTTGAGTTGTTTGGGCACGTTATTAGCTAACCATTGGGATAACTTGGGTTAGGATTATTAGTTTACTCAAAGATCCATCCACTAAGAATTATGAATGCCATGAGATTAAGGAACGATGAAGATTTAAGAAAAGATAAAGATAAAGATTATGAGAAAGATAATGAATAAAAGATTTAAGATTTATGTGTATCATGTATGAATTTGCAATTTATATGTTGTGAATGAATGACATTTTTGGTGTACATTATGATTTGATATATTTATGTTTTTAAAAATATGATTACGACTCTTACATGATTCTAACACTTGTTCTTTCTTTTTAGGTTGCCGTGTATGCAGTATAGGTTAAATGATGACGAGGTGCGAAAGTGTTGGGAAACGAAAGGGTAGTATGTGTAGAATCTATGATACCCTTGGGACATAATGGTTTTTGTTTAAAAGCTGGTTGTAAACAAGAATACTTAAACCACTTTTGTTGTCTAGACAATTATGTATCAGTTAAATGTTTTTAAATTAAGTAGTTATTATGAAAAGAACTTTAAAAAAAGAGAGTGATGCTATTATTTACAAACAAAACTCTTATTTACAAATTCTTCCGCTAAATATTATAGTTATTTATTATTAAATAAAAATTTTTGAAATGGGTAAAAATCGTGGTGTCACATGTACTCACTCAAGTAAAAAAGCCATTGGTTGCCCGTGGGGATTCTATTTTCTTTTTGTCTCATATAATCTATACTAGCTTCAAAGCCCGCCCGAATGGGCGGGCTAGCTTCGAAACATAGAATGCATATATAACAATAAGAAAAACTTACGAAATCAAATAGTAAATTGTTATTGAAATGATGAATAAATCTTTTGTTATAGATGAAAACATCGTAAAAAAAGTTCGAGGATATAAAAGTTCATTGTACCTGACCCGTCATGATGCTAAAATAGAAAACAGTCACTAATGGATCAACATAATTTAGTTCAAACACCAATTTTTTTCAATCATTTGGTTCCATCTTTATAAGCTTCTTAAGTAGATGAATACTGATAAAGTCTCACCTAGTGAATTACATACGTTTTATTCATCAAAAACTCCGTACCTTTAAAATAATATCGTACTTAAAACAATTTTTTTCATATATTCTTTAGAAAATCGAGATTCTGAATCCTTAAGTTTAGCACCAATAGTTTTTACTCTCTTCTTTAACCTGCAAAACAAAAAAAAAAATCATGTAACACCATTGACTTTTTAAGGTCAACAAATAATTCTCAGACATAAACTGATTTGGGTCAATATGACCCAACCCGTTTAAACCAGACCATTTTGATTCATCACCTTATCAACAGAGGACCGAACCATGTTTCAATGTATTGCACACTATTATCTGATTAACCCTGTGTGCAAAGATTAAAAAAATAAAATATAGAAATTAAAAATCGTTAGTTGTATGATTATTATCTTTATACAGAGACTTATATTTCCATTTCACAAATATGTCATTTCATACATTAACTTTTTGGTAATTCTGAATTTTTCAAATATCTGATTATTATCACAAGTAATCAAACTTACTTCTGAACTCATTTACTTTCATGTATTGGTTATAAATCACAATCATTTTCCTTAAACACTGGTTTTGTCATGTAATCAATATCTAACATTACTGCAAACATCATTGCAACCTGCATGGCCTAAAATATAGACCCAATAAGTACCTTCTACATATCAGCAGGACCATCTATGTCAACATCTGTCGTTTTTCTGTCCATCTCTGCACGAGTGATAGGGGTCAACAAAAGGGTTCAAACACGAAATCAACTAAAACAAAAGGGTTCAAACACGAAGTCAACTAAAATTTAGAAACGACCATAGTCAAAACAAATTATATTGCATCAATTGTATTTTGACAGTTGCAAAAGGTATTTTACCCATTTGTGTTTCCAAGTAATCGTAGTGGTATTTGAAGCTATTGGTGTGTCCCGTTTGGTTGATTTATGCATCTTATGTGATGGATCATGTTTTCAACATAATACAAAATACTCATCGAAATACTATTATATTGCAAGATTATCTTAAACACATAACGGAACCACATGTTATCGAAGACATTAGGTTTCAAGATTTGTACATCTGACTTTCTGTAGTGAATCACATGATCAAACTTATAATCTATCAAAGAGTTTAAACTGAATTTAAAACGTGGGCATTTTTAATACAACACACATCCGTCATCAATTTCGTAAAAGTTCTTTAATACTGAAAGTGAATATAACAAACATGAGCATTTTTCTATTTCTCATAGCATGGACTTTGTAATCGAACATGGAAATAACTCAAAATTGCAAACCTAAAAACCTCGATTGAACTAAAGAGTTTGAATCGACATAGTCCAATGTTGAACGGATTATTTGTCTTCCATAAATTGAAGCATAAAACCCACCGAACTTGTTCGAAATTGTGCGTCGGGCAATAAGATGTACGAATTCATGCGTCGAACAATTAGGGCATGGCAGAGAGGATCCCAAAATTTGAAAGGTCGTAACAATGAAACGGGTTTATGTGGACATTATATTGTGCATCGTCAAATCTTGATGAAGGAAGCTGATGGAAGAGAATGGCGGTATGCCGGTATAGGGAGGTTTTGACTTCATTGGAGAATTCGGGCGGCGTGGGGTTTAAAGAGAAATTAGGGATGTTAGAGGGGATCTGAAGGTTGAAAGGTCGTTAGAATGAAATTGGAGATTGACATGTGGAGTTTATTGACATTACAGGTTAGCAATTCGAACGAATGAGGATTGGACACGTGGGCAAAACAAATTCAAATTTAGAATAGGGTGAGATTGTTAAAATAAATTGTAAAAAATGTGAAACAAAATTTTGTATATTTTCGTTAACACATCGAGGAATATTTAAAGAGATTTTTAGTTATAATTTATATTTTTTTTGAACGGCAAATTATTATAATTTATACATCCTCTGATTCAAAATAAGTGCTATATTTTCCATAAATGAGTGATTCAAAATAAGTGCTACACTTTCCATAAATGGCAAAAAAAATAGTAGGACTCACACCCACTAACTATCTACTTTAACAAAGTGAAATGACTCATTTACCCTTACTTTTTACTTTTAAATATCATTAACCCCACTTTATTCAAAAGGTGTGGGACTCATTATCCACTAATCATTCAATTAATCTAATTTAATCACCATTACACTATTTTGCTTCAAAAAGCGTGAAAGTAGAAGTGTAACACTTATTTTGAATCGGAGGAAGGATGATTAACGATTTTGCCTTCACGATTTTCCTCTCGAGTTGCCCCTCAAGATTGGAAGTGTTGTTGCTTGTTTAGGCCAACACCAAGAATTAACTAATGACTCATAAGTCATAATTCAGCGTAAATAGATTATAAAGAGATGAAATAGCGGCATTTAATTTTATTTGCATCTAATTTATGGACAATCAGACAATATTAACACCCTTGAAGGTATAGAGAAAATTCTAATCCAACGTTAATTCTTTATTTTAAATGTTTTAGTATTCGCAATACTTTTTACTAAATTAATGTTATAAGTAAATTTTTCGTAGCAGTTAACGAATTAAAACTATAATACTGTATTAAAATTTAGACTTGTAAATGGATGTTTAATGATTGAGAATTGATATTGACGCTCTTATTCTCAGTCAAACATACAGTTATGTATAAGGGTGAGTAGAAAAAGAGGGTAATCAGAAATGAAACTGGAACCGTCTCGGAACTGGAGGTTCCAGACCCGGAACCTGTTAATAGGTTCTGGTTCCGGTTCCAAAAATCATGGAACCGCCCTAAGAGGTTCCCAAAATTAAGGAACCTGGAACCGGTAGATACCCTGGAACCGGCTATTACACTATATGTTTTTATTAAAATATATAATATATATTATATTATACATTAAATTAAATAAATTTATGGTTTATATAAATGTAAAATACTAGTCCAAGTAAAAATATAAAATTTCCCTTACTCGTTATAATTGAGTATCTTTGTTACTGACTTTCACACATTTACTATGTTTTAATCATTATTATTCACTTATTTCTATTTTGAACAATATTTGTAATCATTGAACTATATTTTAAAACTATTAAACGATATTTGTAATCATTAGTTCTTGTGATTTATTGTCTTGTATATATAGTAAGTAATGTTAAATTTTTTTGAATTTAGAGACAGGGTAACCGGAACCTGCCTGGAACCGGCGGTTCCGGTTCCGAAAATTCAGGAACCTGTCTTCTAGGTTCCGGTTCCTATATTTCAGGAACCTGCGGTTCTGGTTCCGGTTCCGGTCCCAGTTGGAACCAGCGGGTACCCTGTTAATGAATGACATGTTTGGGAAAACTTATTAACGGGGTTTAAGAGCTTATTAAGCTCCAAATTCAAGCTTATTTGTAGCTTAATAAGCTAATCTTATCTTACTCCTTCTTAAAACATTTAGGTCTTCTAAGTTTAGAAGGTCTTAATCTTAAACTTAATCTTAAATTTCTACTTTGGGAAACATCTTAAACACCACAAAATAAAAAAATATTGCTTAGGGGATTCGAACCCAAGACCTTTTGGGAGTACGAATTATGTGTTAACTAATTGATCTACTTGATACTTTGCTTTATCCCAAAAAAAATCCAACATTACGCATAAATTTAAAACGCCCAGTGAACCAGCATTCACTATCCGCACGACCACAACCAGCAGCCACTATCACTACCGTCGTCACCACCCACTACTTGATCACCGTCAAATTTAGTCACAGGGTACCCGCCGCCGCATTACGCGGGTAACCTGTTAGTAAGCTCATAAGCCTTGTTAATAAGTTTTCCCAAACATGCCCGAAGTATAAGTTTTCTTTCACATAATCTTGTCAAATTAATTAAAACTAAAAAGATAAGAAAATTAATGATATATGTTAGTTACTAGCTTCAAAGCCCGCCCGACCGGGCGGGCATACTTCAAGAGATATTTAGAAAAATAACAAAAATATTGATACAGTTTAAATGACACAACAATCCACAATTACAATGATAAGTTGGTACAAATTTTGATACATGAATAAATATTACAGAAAATTTAGAGATGAAATAAGAATTCTTTGTATATGACATTCGTTGTTGAAATAGTCTAATTGCCATCTTTGTCGCAATAAATAACCTTCAAGCCATTCTTGTTCTTAACTCTTGATACAGCGACATAAAGTTGACCATGTGAAAATACTGGTTTTTGAAGAAACAAACCAACTTGCGACAACGTATGACTTTGGCTTTAATTAATAGTCATAGCAAAGCAAACTTGAATAGGAAATTGTCTCGGTTCAATATGAAAGGCATCTTGTTGTCGGAAGAACTAATAATCATGCGAGGGATAGCGCAAATTGTACCAAGTTTGCCCCAAGATATGATCTTACCTTCGATTATGTTGATTTCCATTCGTAATAAATCACGAGTGGCTTATAAAAATTTTCATAGTATTTTTATAATCTGAAAAGAACTGAAAATAAATTGGAGAGAAGGCTTCCAAGTACATGGAGATTAGCACTAAGGAATATTTATATGTTACTATAATACCTGCACTATAAAAGAAAAGATGACAATAATCTGTGAAACAGAACCTTATGTCAAAATCATACCCATGTAAACGAATTATTAATATTAAAAGTATTTGTACCCGTTGAATGAAATTGCGAATCTTGATATGCAAGAGGGTAAGTGTATATTTTGCTATTTGTAAGTGGGTGAGTATATAAAACCAAACGGTGTTACCCAACTAAATTAGCGCGTGCCAATCGTTTCCATACAACCGAATTGACCCGTTTGAAGGTGATTGTAAAAACTCAAGAACCCAATTGACAATATGTACGTAATCATTAGTTGTCTCGACATTTCCAGTTCATGTTGTCCCCAGGATACAAATAGTAGTTGAATTTACAATTGATAAAAACATGTATTTGTTGATGCTGTCTGGACATTTCCACTTCATGTTGTCTTGAAGATACAAATGGATTTGATGTACATTACTTTATTATTCATTTAAAACTATTTATTTGATTTTTGTTACATATCAAATTACCGAACCACAATAGAGATATAGATCACCAAATTATGTGCAAACTACCAGAATTCAGTAATGATTAATACTTCATAAGAAAAGGATTATAGATTACTTACATATTGACTAATCAAGACTATTGATACATCATCATCTCTTGTGGTGAATTCTTGGAAGAATCCTCAATTTGTTTGAACTTTGTCTCTTTTTGTAAATATAAGAATCCAAAAAATAGTATATCTCCATGTTGCCGAAAAAAGAAATTCACAATTAGATGTCTAAATTTAAAGTTGCAAAAGAGAAAAAAAACAAAAAACAAAAAACAAACTATACAGTGAATAAAGGAGTATGCACCTCAAAAAGAACCCTAAGTTCTAAATCCTCAACTCTGTTATCTATATTTTTCACAAGTGTTCGGGGAGGTTTTTCACAAAAAGTTAAATAGTCTGGATTGTTTTGATCATTATTAAGTTCTTCTTGATGAAAATATAGTTCAGATTTTTCTTCTATCCCATGCCTCCGCTACTGTTGAAAAGATCAAAATCTTCATCATCAAGTACTCCATTGAAGAGATCTTTCTCATAAGGAAGAAGACTTTCAATAGTTTTTAATTGATTTTTAGTTTTTAATGATCCTTTTTTCTTCAATGTATCCAACTGCAATAATTACATAGAAGTAATTATTTGAATCGAAATATCTTGTAACAATTAATTCTCACATTTCTTATCATCTTTGAGAGTTGATTTTTCAGTGCGTGCCTTGCAAAATAAGGACATCTTTTTACAAAAAGGGTGGTTCAACGTAATTAAAAAGGGTGACAGCATCAAATGATGCGCATATGCCGAAGGCATATATGCAGATTGCGCTGCTGCATATTTGCTAAACCCGTTCAAATGTATTTACTAATTAAGAATTATGCAGATTGAGTTAAACCAATTGGCCAATAACAATTACTCCCTCCGTCCCTTAATAAAGTTCCCATTTGTGTTGGGCACAACATTTTAGGAGATAGTTAGTGGTGAGGTATTTGGTATTACTTTTGATTAAAATATAAGGTTTGATTTGAGAGAGATCGTGTTTTAAGAGATACGGAGTAGTTAGTAGTGAAAGTATTGGTAATAATATTATTATATTAAGTGGGCCCCTTATGTTTGAGAAATGAGAATTTTATTTAGGGACAAAATTTGAAGGTAAAATGAGAACTTTATTTAGGGACGGAGGAAGTATTATACAAATAGAACCATAAATGAGTATATTACCAATTCAGTAGACGGGAATTACCTGAATTCTGGTTATCGTTTGGGGCCATCCCTGGTTGGCTTTTGAGTCAAATAGATGTCTGCAAAAGACGCACAAATGACCCACAAACAATGAAAAAATATATTGCGTTCTAAAATTAGGTCAAGAAACCGCAAGAATTACCATTTTTTGAAACAAAAAATTAAATTAAATAATAATCTGATCGAAAATTTTAATTTACGTACCCTATTTGTGGGCAGAAATGAGTTAACTGCATTTGATGACATCCAATCGATTGAGCAGCTGAAAATCCTCATGACCCGATGTTGTGGAGGATGAGACTGGGATTGACATAGGGTTTAGAGGAGAGTGTGAAGGGAGAAAAATCTAAATGGAGAAAAAGTTAGAGGAGAGGCGATGGCATGCAACTAAAAACCTAATTGAAGAAAAACATAGCGATAAATCCTTAATTAAAGACGGGAATCTGTACGGGAATATTTTTTGACGGGGATATAGATGACAGGTGGCTTTAATGGGCATTACACGTCATCATTGTCAGCCAATGAGAAAGCTTGAAATGGACAAATTGACAAATTTAATTCAAAATTAGGCCTCATATATAGAAGTAGATAGATACTTCCTCCGTATCAAAATAAATGACACACTTTTCATTTTGGGGTGTATCAAAATAAGTGACACACTTTGAAAATTTTCCTTATTTGGTAAAAATAGTGGGACCCATATCCACTTTAATAAAGTGAAATTACTCTTATACCCTTATTTTTACTTTTAAAACTCATTAATATCACTTTATTCAAGAAAAGTGGGACTCATCCTCCACTAACTATGTATTTTAATCTACTTTTAACATCTATTTTAATCTTTTACCTCAAAAAACATGTAAGTCAATTTGTGTCATTTACTTTGGTACGGAGGAAGTATATCTTTTTATAGGCAAAGATGTTATTAGAAAAGCCTAAGAATGGTGAAAAAAAAAAAAAAAGTTGTTACACGGTGGGGGTAGTAATGCAAACAAATATATCAACAAACACGCCAAGTTTTTAGTACCTTTTGCTTAAAAAATTAGCTTTGGTTTTTACTTAAAAGATATACTTGTTCGTTCAAATTAAAAAAAAATTCATTTATATTTTGAACAAGTTTTTAAAAGATAATTAGTAGTAGATTATTAATAATTTTGATTAAACTATAAGTTTAACTTAGAAAGAAATATATAGTTACTAGTGGATCATTATTATGAAAATACTGTATTATTTAATTGAGTATACCCTTCAAGTTTGCGAAATACTCCCTCCGTCCCTAAATAAAGTTCACATTTTGCCTTCAAATTTTGTCCCTAAATAAAGTTCTCATTTCTCAAACATAAGGGGCCCACTTAATATAATAATATTATTACCAATACTTTCACCACTAACTATCTCTTAAAACACTTTCTCTCTCCAATCAAACCTTATATTTTAATCGAAAGTAATATCAAATACCCCACCACTAACTATCTCCTAAAATATTGTGCCCAACACAAATGGGAACTTTA
This sequence comes from Calendula officinalis, assembly GCA_963853835.1. Classification (NCBI taxonomy): domain Eukaryota; kingdom Viridiplantae; phylum Streptophyta; class Magnoliopsida; order Asterales; family Asteraceae; genus Calendula; species Calendula officinalis. The sequence continues at coordinate 35,552,450 of OY970825.1, forward strand.
TTAAGGGACGGAGGGAGTAGTAATTTATCATCAGACGAACAAAGTATCTTTTATTAGAGTTTTGATAAAAATAAAATGTAGAGCTATCATTAGAAAGCAATCTTACTATTTTAAGGTAATTGCTTATAACAAGAATTTTCAATCAATCAATCACAATCATTTGACAATTATAACTTCATGTTTCTAGAAATAGCAATTTAAGGATACATATGTTTTTCAATTTTCATACAAAGTTTCATTCTCTCTCCTCCACCTCTCATTCTTCTCTTTCTAATTTTGTCACATTAGCTTCATATAATCATTTCTTAATTAAATACAAATCTTAAAATATTATTTAAAATTAAAAAAATTATAAAAAATAAATTAAAAAGAAAATAAATTAAAAATTATAAAAACACATTACATTAATTAAATAAAAAATTGCAATCATTAATAATAAAAAGAAAAAGAAAAGTAAAAGTGAAATTTTAATATATTAAAGTAAAAAATAATCAATTTATTTAAAACTCAACACTAACTTTTGGTTCACCCATGTGAATTAATCGACGAGTTACTCAATTTTTTGTAGTTCATTAAGAACTCAACAACTAGTGACGAGGGTGTACCAATAATTTTAGTAGACCGACCCAAACCAATAAATAAAGTGATTTGTCGTTGACACGGATCTTATTATAATGCAAAAGTAGATCCTTCAATTTATCTGAATTTTATACGTAAAAAAACATAAACTATATGTTAAATTGTTCACTACAAAACAAAGTGATCCATTTCAAATAAAATTATTTAAAAAGTCAGTTTGGACGTGCACTTCTATGCACATAATTTCCCATTTATTGTTAAATAGTAATAAATTAGTTACTTATCAAATAAATAATTAAAAAATGTACCCCACCCCCTCTCCGTTTTTCCGCCGTCCGTCCCGAGATGGAATCTCCAAAAAAATCAGAGAACCCTATTCCGGGGCAAAGACCCTGAACTTACCGTTATACCCTTAACAACTTTTATTAATTTTATAATTTTCCTATTTTTATATTTTTTGCACTCCCTCATCTTTTCAGGAATTTCATTTATTCCCCTTGGTTATAACGTAAACTACTTAAATGAGCCCTAGCCCCTAGGGTTTATAAAGTATATGAAATATACATTTGCTTTTCTTAAATAGTAAAACTAGAAATAAATAATCATAAGTTCTTAACTGATGCTAAGTGAAAATAATGGAAATAGGCATTTTATAATATACAACGGCTAACATTTAATATTTTGTAGATTAATAAATAAAAATGATGTAGTTCTATGACCTCCCGTAAGTAGTTGATCGAATGTCAATGAGAAAAAAAATACATTTTGATCCATATATTACATACAACATGTGATGTATACACACAACATGCACGCTATATATACATATACATGAGATATATACACACTATACTATTTGCTTCAGAAGTAGTGTATTGCTACTCTAAATTTGCAACAACAAAAATCCAGAAAGAAGACCGTCAAAAACCTCTCGGTTGTAACTTCTTGTTGGTTAAAAAAATACACTCATAATGAATTAAATGATTTTCGTTCAAGTAACAGTTAAATATATATTAGATAAATATATAACAGATGATCAAATATTTTCAATACATATCTCGAAACAAATTTCCAATAGAAAGCGTAGACCAAATATTTGATCCAACATAAGAAGATATAGTTGAAAGTTTTTTAAGCATATGGGTTTAATTTTTATTTGGATTATAATAGAAGGACTTATAATTGATATTTGTACTTTGACTATTTGTTTGTTAGTTATAACAACAAAAACAAATAAAAGATGGTACACATGAGTGTTGCCTAAACACTACATGTAAATGTGTAATTGTAATTGTTTATTCTGCTAAACCCTTTAAGGCGTCTACAAGTTTTTTTCTAGCTACCAACCATGAACCTAAATGACTATAAACCCTCTTTTGCAATACACATTCCTCATTTTTCATCATAATATTACATAAATAAATAAAAACTAATTTACATAGATAAATACATGCTGGTATATATGAATATGTATATGAAGACATGTGCATGTGGTACGTTTGTGCGAAAATGTGACGAGTATACAGAAAAACATTTGATTTTGTGTATGTGTGCCTAATAAATGTACAAAAATCCCAAATTTACCAAAGTGGATAATGTGATATTTCGCTTTCACAAGTAGGATTAAGAGTTACATTTTTGGCAAATATATAAGCAATAGTTTAATTTTAACTTGCTTAACGAACGTCAACATCCAAATCACTTTTTGTTATATTCCATTAAATTTAAGAAAAATGGATTTCATTTCCTATATTTTCAAAAACTAATTTTTCATACCATAAATTGCATGCTAGGTGTCAGTGGTTAAACGGAAGTACAGACGTAATACCAATTTTTTCTCTTTCGTTCATTCGTAGGGATCTTTCTCCGGCTCGTTCGTAGGGTTCTTGGTTGGTTTTTCATCTCCCGATTGCCGGGAGGGGGGTAAGGGTTGGTGTTGTGATGGTTAACGAAGATTTGCAAAGGAGAGGGCCGATCTAATGGCGGGTATCAGTCGTTTAATCGGAGCCGGGAATTAAACCTAAAAGGAATTGCTCGTTCAGTTTACGTCACTAATTTTCCAAAACATTGGGGAATTCGTGAACTATGGAAGGCTATGCAGGTTTACGGTACTGTTGTCGATGTCTTTATTCCCCGGAAATTGTCCAAAATTGGTCGCAGGTTTGCGTTCGTGAGGTATATTAGGGTGAGCAATATGGAAACCCTACTTGGTCGTCTAAATGATGCATGGTTTGGGTCTTATCATTTGTTTGCATCACTGTCAAGGTTTGAACGTAAAGAGCCGGTCCGACCTAGCCAATGAGGTGAAGAAAGGGTCTATAACATTCTGAAACGTGATACGCATAAATCTCATGCTCGTGAGGTGAATGATACGCAGAAAACTCATTCTCGTGAGGTGAATGATCGGGTCAAGTTTTCAGACTTGTTTAAATCGGAAAAGCAGATACAAACTCACGAGGAGAAGGCGAAACCTACGGTTGATAAAGTTGATACGGTTAGAAGGAAGGTTATTAAGTTAAACAAAGAGGATCAAATGCCCGTGAATGATGAAGGTTTGATCCTTGTCGGTAAGGTTCGTGAGTTGACTTTGATTGAAAATATTAAGGTTGTGTGCGTTAAAGAAGGGTTCTTTGATGTTGACATTCAATATATTGGGGGGTCATGGATTTGGATGGAATTCGAGTCTAAAGAGGCGTGTGAGAAGTTTAGAAGTCATGACGACATTCAATTCTTTTTCATTCAGTTAATCAGGTTTAATGACAAGTTTGTAGTTGATGATAAGGTTGTTTGGGTTCGTATGGACGGGTTGCCGTTAATGTCTGGTACTATTAAAGCTATAAAAAATCATCAAAGGATGGGCGGAACTTATGTTTGTCGATGATGATCAGGGTGAGGGTGGTACGGACAGATTTTGTATAAAAACAAATATTAGAGGCAAAGTCAATGAAGAATTTGAGGTCGTGATTGGCAATGATGTGTACTCGGTAGCAATTTATGAGATTGCTTTGTGGCACCTTATTATGAAGTACCCAGATGTGGAGAGTAAAGTTGATGATGATGATGATGTTTCGGTGTCTAATGATGGATCGTTGGGGTCACGAAGTGATGAGGACTTTGTTGATGATCAAAATGTCGATAGAAATGGCGAAACAAAGGTAGAGAATTGGATGGAATGTTCGGCTGGTAGAGACAGACTTAAGTCTGTGCATGGGGATTACGTTGAAACACTGGAGATTGTCAAACCATGTACGGATAAGGTGAATCAGGTAGAGGAGGGGGAAGTTCTGATTGAGACAAATGTTTCAGGTGGCGAGGAATCCTTGTCTAGGCCGCCGGGTTTTGAGCAGGTTAAACATATTGGTGAAACGCAAAAACCGGTGGAGAGATGCTCATTTTCTCAACAATCGGTTTGCAATATAGGCGGTGACAAACCTATTTCACAGTCCGTGTATTTTGTTGATGATCTGAATAAATATATTGATATCGGACATGCGTTGGGTCATGATATGGAAGGGTGTAAATTGTCTCTTGAAAGGATGATAGTAGAATGGGAGATGATAAAGGGTTTAAATGAATATTATGTCCTTAAATTCTTGCGGTATAGGAGATGTGGTAAAACGCAAGCGGATTGGGGTCATCTGTAATAAGTATAAATTTTCTTTTCTTGGGATTCAAGAAACGAGAGTGTCGGAGATTGATTGGTTTATGTTTCGGCAATGTTGGGGTAATTTTTCTTTTGATTTTGCTATTAGTAGCGCGGTTGGGTTATTTGGTGGTATTATGTCCATTTGGGACCCTTCGTTATTTGTTAGTACTCGTGTTGCTAGCTTTCAGAATGTTTTATTTGTTCATGGGGAATGGAAAACTAGTAAGTTGAAGTGTATCATGGGGAATGTGTACGCCCCTCAAAGTATAGTTGATAAAAGAAGATTGTGGGAGTTTATTCTTTCATATATGCAAAATAACGAATGGCATTTTATTATGTTTGGAGATTTCAATGCGGTTCGTGATGAAGCAGAGAGATGTGGTTGTGTTACAAATGACAAGGAGATAGAAGACTTTAATGAGTTTATTGATGCGGCAAGTATTAATGAGGTTCCCATGGGAGGGTCCGCTTTCACTCGGTTAAGTCCGGACGGACGGAAAATGAGTAAATTGGATCATTTTTTTTGTTAAGGAAGGTGTGTATGAAGTTTGCTCGGATCTTAGTGCTAATGTCATGAATGACATTATCTCTGATAATCGGCCCATTGTGCTTGCTCAAGAATCGGTTGATTATGGTCCTCCTGTGTTTCGATTTTTTAACTCTTGGATGGAGGAAGACTCTTTTAATGCTATGGTTGTCAGTTCGTGGTTGATTGAGGGCGATAATGTGAGTGCTAATCATTGCATTCGGTTTAAAGATAAGTTGAAACTTTTGAAGGACAATTGTAAAAATTGGTGGAAGGTTAAGAAAGTGATCAACTTGAAAAGCGGAAAAGATTAATTCAGCAGGTCGCGATGGTTGAATTGAAAATGGAAGATAAAACTGTTTCGGACGAAGATCTTTTGCTACGTCAAAGTGCGAAGCAAGAATTGTACAAATTGGATCAGAAACAGTGGCGAGATCTTGCTCAAAAAGCTAAAATTAAATGGTGTATTGAAGGTGATGAGAACTCCAAATACTTCCATGGAATTATTAATAGCAAAAGGAGGCATTCGGTGATGAGAGGAGTTAAAAATGACGGAAATTGGATCACTTCGGCATCGGCGGTAAAAGAAATCTTTTTTAATTATTATGCTAATAGATTTAAAAAAGTGCAGGTTATTCCAATTGTGAGACGTAGTGAAAAGTTTAAATGTCTCTCTGATGTTGATGCGGTGATGCTGACATCTCCGGTTACTATGAAGGAGATAAAAAGAGCTGTTTGGAGTTGTGGGAATGATAAAGCTCCCGGGCCGGACGGATTACGTTCGCTTTTGTGAAGAAGTTTTAGGACACTTTTAAGACCGATGTTTTTCAGTTCGTGAATGAATTCTTGCAGTCAGTGTATCTTCCGTCTGGCTGTAATTCTTCGTTTGTTACGCTGATTCCGAAAGTAATAAATCCCATGTCTGTCACTGATTAACGACCTATTAGCTTAATGGTGTCCAATATAAAATTGTGGCTAAATTATTAACCTTGAGGCTTGCTTCGGTGGTAGATTCTATTGTTAGCTTGGAGCAATCCGCATTTGTTAAAGGGCGTCAAATTTTAGACGGTCCTATGATTGTCAACGAGATTATTGCCTGGTATAAAAAAGGAAAAAACGTGCGATGGTGTCGAAAGTTGATTTTGAAAAAGCATATGATTCTATTAGTTGGGAATTTTTGGATCGTATGATGGAGTTTATGAAATTCCCGGAAGTGTGGCATAAATGGATTATGGCGTTATTCAAGTCTGCTAAATCGTCGATTTTATTAAACGGTAATGCCTCTAAAGAATTTAATTTAGAGCGTGGGCTTAGACAAGGTGATCCCATGTCTCCTTTTCTTTTTATCTATTATCGCTATGGAAGGTCTTCATGTAGCTATGGAAGAAGCGAAGTCGCATCAATTTTTTAAGGGGTTGAATATTAATGAAGATTTGTTTCAGATATCTCACTTGCTGTACGCAGATGATGCTATTTTTTGGGGTGAGTGGTCGGCCCATAACATGCATAATCTTCTTATCATTCTTCATTATTTTCATATGGCGTCGGGTTTGAAGATTAATCTGCATAAGTCAAATTTGTATGGTGTTGGGTCACGGATGGTGATTTAACCCTTTTGGCCGCGAGACTCGGAGTTTGTAAAGGTAAGATTCTGTTTGTCTATTTAGGTCTCCCGGTGGGTGCTCTTATGTCTAGAAAGAAGAATTGGGACGCCTTAATCGATATATTTAAAAAGAAGTTATCTGGTTGGAAAGTGAAGACGTTATCGGTTGGTGGTCGTTCTATGTTACTTAAAACGGTGTTGGGAGGATTGGGCATTTATTTTATGTCTATGTTTTTAATGCCTAAAAATGTGTGTCATACGTTGGAGCAATTGAGAGCTTCGTTTTTTGGGATGGTACTGAAACAATTAAGAAGATCCATTGGGTTAAATGGGAGTCGGTTTTGGCTTCTTTTCAAAACGGGGGTCTCAACATCGGGAGTTTGAATGCGTTCAATATTGCCCTTGTTTTAAAGTGGGTGTGGAGGTATGCGGACAAAAACGACATGCTATGGGCTCGGGTCATTTCTGCGGTTTATGGGGAGAATGGTGGTTTGGGTGGCGGTAATAATCGGTACATAGGGACCGGTCCTTGGGCGGGTATTATAAAGATGACTCGTAAGTATAAAGATGGTGGAATGGACCTTTTGTCTCACTTGAAAAAGTCGGTGGGGGTGGCCTTAATACGAGGTTTTGGAAAGATCCTTGGTTGATTCGATGGGGTTATGCTACAAATACCCGAGGTTGTTCAGGTTGGAATTGAATGAGTTTTGCTCGGTTGCGGATCGTTTGCAGGGTGGTACGGTTAATTGGAATTGGTGTAGGAACATTCGAGGTGGGAGAGAAACCGAGCAAGTTGAGGAGATTCATGCTCGGGTTAATAGCATTTCGCTTATAAATGCTCCGGACAAGTGGAGGTGGGATATTGGGTCGTCCGGAGAGTTTGAAGTCAAATCGATTAGAAGGTGGCTGGATGATAGATTGTTACCTTCTTCGGTTTTCGAGACGCGGTGGAACACTCTCGTGCCGATGAAGGTTAATATTTTGCTTTGGAAAGTTATGTTAGACCGTATCTCTTCAAAGCAAAATCTTGCTTTGCGAGGAATCAGCCTTGATAATATGACTGCCCGGTTTACGATTTAGAGGTAGAGGACGTGGATCATATTTTTTGGAGTTGTCACATGGCTAAAGATGTGTGGCGGGCGATTGCTAATTGGCTTCAAGTGTTACAATATGATGCGGATGATCTTCATTCGTTGATGGAATCGGTGTACTTGAGTAATTGGAGTGATCATTGCAAAAAAATTGTTGAAGCTGTTTGTTTCATGGTTATTTGGATTTTGTGGCGGTTTCGGAATGCAGTTACGTTTAATAATGGTGATACCCGGAAATGCATGATAGTTGATTCGGTTAAGGAAGTAGCGTTTAATTGGATTTGTAATAGGAATAGCAAGTTTAGAGTTAGCTATTCTGAATGGCTTATTCTCCCTTGTAACTGGTGTATTGTTTTTATTTTCTAGAATCTCGCTAGTTTTTTAAGTTTAATATAAAGCCGTTTCCAAAAAACACCTAACAACGTTGTATCAATGTCTAAAAATATTGTGAAGTTTTTTATTTCACCAGCAAATTAAATCTGCTTGATTTCACAAAACCGATGATATTAAAACTTCATAGCATGTTTTAGAACTTGAATAAAGTTCTTTTCTTGATTTTTTTTTTTTTTTTGTTTTTTTATTACTTTTTTTCAATGCATAGTTTTTAACAAAAAGATTAGTGATGTGAATGTTGATTTTGGAGAAAAAAGAATAGAACCCAAAAATTTAGTATTTTTACATTTATGAAAGTTTATCTTTATAATTTTCACACTAAATGTTACTTTCACAATATACTCTTTCTTACATCTAATATTAGAACTGCAAACGAATCGAACTTTTTCAGCAAATCAAGTTCCAACTCGGATCGATAACACAAATCCTTTATCGAGCAATTCGAGTTCTAATTAAGACCACCCATAATTGGTTTATTTTTTTTTTTCTTTCGAGTACTATATACTCAGTATATTTACTTAACTTTTTACATAATTTTATCTAGTAATAATGTTTTTTAGGCCAATGATATAAAGTAACTAATTATGTTCATATATACTCGGTATATTTATTTCAATTAACTTATTTTAGTTTATAAAATATTGAACTTCTTATTATCCGCATTAATTTATAGGAATTTTCATTAATTTTACATCTGTCATCTACTCATCTATAGTTTTGAGTCCACAGTTCCATATCTATCTGACCATTTAATGAGTAGGAAAGTTCAATATACATACACTACACTATCAAAATTGATATATTATATTAATCATCTGTCGTAGAATTATTGTCAATTTATAAAAATCACACAGTTTAAGAACAATACATTTATTTACATTGTGCAACCAATGAATTTCATGTTTACCATCTAACTATATTTAAATGGTGGAACTTTAAGTGTACATTACTTTTGGGACATATAAAAAAAGAATTGTGAACAATAAATTTCAGACGATGAGTATAATTTGTTTTGACAAATCTCTGATTCATAAACAAGTTTGAGATTAACATATTTGTAGGTACAAGTATAACATCATGTGTATTAAAACCAACAATTACTACGAAACATGCTTCTCAATATCCATCTTTATATATTGATTAAAGGATTTTAGATAATTTAATGTTGTCATTCACTCATCCATAGTTCATATTTTTGAGTCCACAATCTTGTATCTATCTTAGAAAGTTTTTTGTACACCATATTATCAAAAATTATATATTTATTTTATTTCTTGATTATCTTTCGTTTAATTATTAATTTTGTAATAACAATATTTGTAGCTATTGATGTAGCATTACATTACATTTACTTTAACCAACGATTACTATAAAAAAGACTTTTAATATTCTCATTTATATACTGCTTTAAAGGAAATTTCATTAATTTTACGTCTGCCATCCAGTCATCCGCAATTTTAAGTAACCAGTTACGTGTCTATCTTATCTTTTGATGAGTGAGAAAGTTTTATATACACAACGCTATCAAAATTGATATATTTATATTACATTTCTTGAAGAAATTTCATTTCATAATTATGTTTGAGATAAAAATATACGTTGTTACTGATGCGGTGTCACGTTTGCTATAATCAGCTAATACTATAATAAGCTTCTTAATATCTACATTTATATATTGCTTTAATATAAATTAAAAAAATTTAAGTCTATCATCCACTCATTCGCTGCTTTGAGTGCACAATCCTGTATCTATCTTACCTTTGATAAATGAGAAAGTTTTATGTGCACAATCCTGTATCTATCTTACCTTTGATAAATGAGAAAGTTTTATGTAGACCATAATATCAAAATAGATATATTTATTCTATTTGTTGACTAATTTTCATTTTATAATTAATTTTGTGATAGAAATATTTGTAGGTACTCATGTAGCATCATGTGTATTGTAGCCAACTATTACTACAAAAATATGTTTTTGAGTCCAGATGCCGCTTTACGTGTGTTGTAACAAACGGATACTATAAAAAAGCTTCATAAGTTTAGCATCTACATATTGCTTTATAGGAGCTTTCATTAATTTTAAGTATGTCATCCACTTATGCGCATTTTTTTAGTCCATAGTCACGTATCTATCTTACCTTTGGTGAGTAAGAAAGTTTTATCCACGCCGGATTATCTACATTTAAATATTTATTTTAGTTCTTGACAATTTTCTGTTTTATAATTAATTTTGTAATAAAAATATATATAGGTGCTAATGTATAGGGGCATCTCCGAGATTTAGAAGGCCATGTGCGAAAAGACAAAAATAGACCCCCTAAATATAAGTATTTATATAAAAAAAAGTTGGACTTTTCAATTATTTTTCTATTAAATTATTAAATTGTCTTAAATTTTAAATTATATATATAACATATATATAGAAATTAGGCCCATGTAAAACATGAGCACTGTGCGGCTGCACCTCCTACGTCTCCTTAAAGACACTTGTGCTAATGTAGCAACGTTTATTATGAAAAAGATTTTTAAAATCCTCATTTATATATTGTTTTAAAGGAAATTTCATAAATTTTACGGCTAGCATCCACTCATCCCTAATTCTAATTACATAGTTATATGTCTATCTTATCTTTGATGAGTGAGAAAGTTTTATATACACAACAATATCAAAACTGATGAATAATATTATATTTCTTGACAGTTCATAATTAAGTTTAAGATAAAATATCCGTTGGTATTGTTACGGCATCCCGTTTGTTGTAACCAACGGATACTATAAAAACATTTTATAATATATGCATTTATTTATTGCTTTAAAAGAAATTTAATAAATTTTAAATCTGTCATCCACTTATCCGTTGTTTTGAGTCAACAATCTCATATCTATGTTACCTTTGATGAGTGAGAAAGTTTTATGTACACCATACTATTAAAATTGATATGTATCTATGTTACCTTTGATGAGTGAGAAAGTTTTATGTACACCATACTATTAAAATTGATATGTTTATTTTATTTCTTGACAATTTTTTGCTTCATAATTAATTTTTGTGAAAAATATATTTGTAGGTATTCATGTAGCATCACGTGTATTGTAGTTAAGGATTATATAAAAAAAAAATATCCACATTTATATCGCTTTAAGAGAGTTTCATGAATTTTACATCTGTTACCCACTCATCCGCAATTTTGAGAACACATTTCCATTTTTGTCTTATCTTTTTAACTCTTTTCTTGAACATCAAAAGTGAACGAAATGAGGAGCTTCAGCAATGTCATCATCCCCGCCACACCCAGTCTTATCTTTTGATGAGTCAAAAATTTTAATATACACCACACTGTCAAGATTG